>JAFEMH010002352.1:0-75000 GCA_022495995.1 Adenophora triphylla var. japonica
TTTTCAATGAAATGGATTAACCTTTCTCGAGTATCTCCTTAATTGCCACTTTAACTAATGACGAATTTTAAAAAAAAAAACACTTAATAATAACTCATTAGATAAAGAAGCAGACACATTAAACAAAAAAAAAAAAAAAAAAAAAAAAGAAATCTTTAAGCAAAGTGCTGGGTCCGGAAAGAGGAAAATCGAGCCCAAGCCGCCAAAGAGATTTTGACGAAAGTGTGAATTTGGGAACCGCATGGAAGAGCTTCTAAAGAGACGCAGATTGGTGATTTCTTTGAAGGAATCTAAAGGATGCTCCGCAAAGTCCTACAAAATCCTCAATTCAAGGAAAGTTGCCCTTCATCAAAGAAAAACATCATAAAAGTGCGTATACGGGCTGCCACCGAAATCATCTCGTATAATGGATCCCACTTCGAAGGGGAATGTGAAAACCGCCGGCGGAATTCCGAATAACCCGTCACAAGTCATCTCCTTACAGCCCAAACCAATGGAGCCGTCAAGCAAAGAACAAGACTCGAAAATATCATCCGGAAAATGGTCCGTCCAAGGCAGAGATTGGCCCGAGAAGTTACACCCGGCACTCGGGGCTACGGTAACATCGCTAGAACGGCAACCGGGAAACACCGTTTGCCCTCACATACGGAATGGAAGCCGTACTCCCAATCGAGCTAGAGATACCCTCGCTCCGTATACCGTCTGAAAGCCGTATCAACGAGGTCGAATGGCCTGCAGTCGCCATGGCGAATTGGCCCTACTAGACGAACGCCGATCAAGGCCATGGAACACATCCGGGCCTACCAAGGAAGAATGGCTAGAGCCTTCGACAAGAAAGTAAAGCATCGGGAGATCCGAGAAGGTGATCTCGTTCTAAAAGAAAAGCCCCTCACCGTATCAACCCCTCGGCAAATGGGAGCCTCGTATGGGTCGGGCCATATGTCGTCCGTAAGATCTTCTCCTGGAGGAGCCATGCAACTTGCGCACTCGACGGGAATCCCTTTGTACACCCAAAGGAATGGTGACAAGCTGCGCAGATACTACGCGTAAAATAAAAAAAGAAAAGAAGGAAAAGTGCTAAAAGAGTAATACCCAACTAGGTTGAAAACCCGAGAAGGGCGGCCTAGGTAAAAAACAGGGTTGCACCAAAAAAAAAACAACAAAAAAAAAACAAACAAAAAAAAACAAACAAAAAAAAAACAAAAAAAAACAAAAAAAAAAAAAAAAAAACAAAAAAAAAATCAAAGTTGAACTACGAAGACCCGAGCTCCTCAAAATGAGGGGAACGTAGGCACCGGAAACGGTTCGGTCTTAAAGCACAAATAAAAGCCATACTTTGGCATCAATACAATTGATCGACCATGAAAGCGTCTCGAAAAACTCTAAAGCAATTCAAATATTCATTACAAGTTAAAAAGCTCTTTGATGAGTCTAAGCCCGATTCATTCCTACAACCGGCAACTCTCGCTAAAAGAAAACTAAGATACATAATCAAACTAATGTGTCTCGCCATGACAAGAAAGTGGATACTCTCGGAAACCTCGTAGTCACTCCAAGCCACTCGCATCGGCCTCTCCCCTCTTCTTCCCCTTCGAGTCTTCTTTTTCCGAACCGAAAGATGTCGTTGTTCCTCCTACCAAGCTCGGGTATAGGAACAGATCTATCAAACCAGCCTCTCGCCAGGGCCTTAGTAGCCCTAGCGTCATCTCTCATCTCCCGTAGCCTAGCCGGTAGCATAGGAGCCCTCCTCTCCCGTCTCTTGACGTAAGCCTCATAGTCGGTCACAAACCGTCTCCGCTCCCGTCATGAGGGTTGGCCTCGCCTCGGCCCTCCTCCTCTCGTAAACAAGCCAGTCCTCCGCACCCACAATGGCCTCACGCCGTCTCAAAATAGCCACCCGAGTCTCTCCCTGCATGCCTCTCTATACCAATCCAGGTACCAAGTGGTCGTGAACACCGGTCTTGGACGCTCGAGAATGACCCGAGGAGGAAAGGCATCATACCTCCATGCTCGGGAAAGAAATGGAAACACCGAGGGATCATCCATAGAAACAGAGCCACCACCCTGGTGGCTATATCATCAAAGCCCTCCAAAGGAACCTCGCTCCAAGCCAAACTGCTCAAAACTAAAGCCGGAATATAGAAGCTAGACCGAGAAAGCCCCGGAAGCATGACCACGGGAGACCCATCCTCAAGCACTCGCGAGTCTCCACCCGCCAATGAGGCACCGACCATCTGATATCTTCAGCCTCGCGACCCGCCATCCAACGCTCCCACGAGCCCCGATCATCAAAATCTACATCAACACCTCTCCGGCAAAAGTCCAAGGCCTCGATCATATCGTAGGTTTCCCGAAGAACCCCAAACGCTCCATCGCCCACATAGGTCAAGAGGAACGGGCTGCCCCCGCGCATATACCGCCTTCCGTAGCTAAACTGCCGAGAGCATGAAAAGTCTCCCCGTAATCAAAGGAACGACATCTCTCGCCTGTGCGACAGGAACGACAACATCCAAAGAAAGACCGATGGCGTATCCCAAAGGAATAGACCATGAACAGGTGCCAAACATACAAAGTGCAAAGGCATCCCAATAGGCATCATCCACCAAACCTAGGCCCCTAAATCTGGGAAGACCTAAATATCGAAATGATCGGGATCACGGATCATACCTTTGCGCTTTCCTCCGGGGAAAGATGAAGGAGGACGCACAATCCGTCAACAAAAGAAGCCCCTCCGGCAAGGGAACCGCTATCTCTTCCACCTCCGACCTCCAAGCAAGGCCCGAAATTCTTCCACATTCGGAACAATCTCGTTGAAGGAAAGGCAAAAGACATGCCTTCTAGTGTCCCAAAATGAGGAAGAAGCCCTCAAAAGCTCATAGTCCGGAATCAATTCCTTGAGAGACCATAAGCACCTCACCTTGTACCTTTCTTCAAAGAAGGACCTCCTCTCATGCATGATCTCCCGGGACCAATCCTTGAACTTGTTGAAGAATGACATTTGGGATTCTTGGGACAATTTTGATGGAGCTTTTCTAAAGTTTTCCATGGTTTTTCTCTCTTTCTCCCCGAAAATGGTCAGTTGGGACTGGAGGTTGAAGAGGATATTTGAATTTGAAATAAAGCAAGACCAGGTCTGAACCAAAATTAAAGGACAGTGTCAGATTCCTGTCCTATCCGCGCGGATGAGTTTGCCAAAAAAAAAAATCTTTGCAACAGTCCAAGCTGCTACACCAAAAGAGGAATATTCCGTCCCGGTTGCTCGAAACCTGTGCAAAAAAAAAAAACCTCCCCAAACCAGTCCATATACCAAACACCCTTGCAAAAAAAAAAAAACCAAGGCTCATGCAACACTGCATTCATACTGCATTGCATTCATAAAATAAAATCCTAAATTATTACATTCCAAAAAAAGAGTGTGCATAAAAAAAAAAAAAAAACAAACAAACATAAAATAAAATCCTAAATTATTACATCCAAAAAAAAAAAGAAAAAAATGTGCATAAGCCGTACAAATCTAAATCTCAATCTCAAATCTCAAAAAATCAATCGGAGTCTCCGCGCCCGATGTCCGCCCCTCGCCCTCTTGCGACTCGGGCCCGCCTCCTCAGAGCCCCGAAAATCTCTGCTCGTAATCGTCCTCGTCTCCCGTAAAGAGGCTCATCAGACCAACCTAAGCACGCTCCGATAGGGCAAGCCGAGATCTCGCGAAAATCGTATCCGAAGGTGAAGGCGTCGGACTCCCCGCACGCACGAAGACGACCCGCCATGCCGCCATACGTGTCCTCGCCCGTGTGGATCCCCGAGAATGACGTGATCCGAAGGCAACACCGCGCTGGGATCAAGGAGAGGAGACAAAGGAGTCTCTCGAAGAAGTCTCGAGCGAATAGGGAAGCCTCCCGTCTCGACAGCGCCGGCCGTGGTCGCCTCGCTCTAGCTCGAGGAGCCCCGCAAGCGACCATCCTCCCGATGAATCTCTTGGCCCCGATCACTTGCTTCGTCGCCTTCTCGACGACCACCTCCGAAACCGCACAAAAGCAAAAGCGCCAAAAAAAAAAAAAAAGAAGTTGATGCTAAAGATGATGAAACAAAGAAAGAAAGGAAGAGGCAAGCGTAAAAGCCATACTCTTCATACCCTGACGAGGCCGGAAAGCTCGTGGAAGCCGCTCGGGCCGAGGGATCTCGCACCCTCAATCGGACCCCATCCCGGGATATAGGAAAAATCCGTCCGAGGGTACCGCGGGATCCCAAGCCCTCCCTATCCAGTAACCCGAGGCATCCTCGCCTCCTCAAGACGAATGTCGCATATGGCTCAATCGCCACGAAATCCGAGAAGTGCCGCCGGCTCGGTAATCATCCCAGTCACGGACCGATCGCTCGGAGTGCATCATATCGGCGGGAGGCTCCATCGGTGTCCTCAAAGGCGAGTTCACGCCATGCCGGCGCGTCACCCTCTCTCCCGGATAATATGCATCGCAGTCGACCTCTCGGAATCCTCCGCCGCACAGTCCCAAATCTCGGCGCCCTTCAGCCGCGCCACCCCAAAGCGATCCTGTGGGAAGAATATCATCCCTCATCCGTCTCGGCCTCCGTCAAAGGAAGGCAATCCGCGTACCCGAGAGTCGTACGCCCCGGAGCTTATCTTCTCCCGGGCATGCTTGGACCAAGATCGCATGGCCGGATACGCCCGACGTACTCCGCCGGCTATCGCCATATCGTGACGTGGAAAAACTCCAACGCCCATACCCGCGAAAGGTAAAAATCCAATCAATCCAAAGGCAAAAGAAAAGTGCGTGCTCAAAAAAAAAAAAAAAAGAGAGGAAAGCAAAAAGAGATCTTATACCTCCAGGGCAAACTCAAAGCAAGATAAGGAGCTCACAGCCTTCCGCCGTACTCTATCGAGAGCAAAGTAAAGCTCGCCCCCAGGCCTCTCCCCACGAGACATCTCCGGCCGTCTCCATGTCCTCCAAGGACCTCAACAAGGCAAAGATCGCCGTCCCTCAAAGCATGTCCAAAGAGCGTGCTCGAAAAAGCAAACCACAAGAAGGCCCCGGCAAATCCGACGGCGCCTATCCTCTCCTCCCCACCTCATAGCTCGCTATGGTCTCCACAATCTTGCCGTAGACCACGGCATACTCCATCCCCATCCCCTTTTGGGAATAGGGAAAATCCCGTAAGAGCTCGCAGATCGGCATCGCCGTAGCCATCCCGCCACTCAATGCCGCGTCCATTAAAGGACAGGCCCGTAATCGCAGCGTAATCGGAGGGCGTAACCGTAAGCCTCGCCCCCCGAAGAAGTGAAAGGTGTGGGTCAGCGTCCCACCAAGTCTTTGCGCGCCAGAAAGCAAACATCAAGCCCTTGCTCTTAGGGAACTTGACCAGCTCCCTCAAGCACTCAACGAACTCCCGAGCCCCGTCTCAACAACAACTGCCTCGGACTCGCAAAGCTCCTCGGCCCGCATTCGGAAGCCGGTCCCACAAATCAATCACGGACTCCACCGATCCTCGAGTCTTCATTTTGTTCAGCTGCTCCGTCACAAAACGGTTTCCGCCCTGTAAAAAAAAAGAGAAAATGTCAAAAAGATGGCATTTGCATTTGCACAAAAAAAAGAAAGCATACGCATGCATTAAAAAAAAAAAAAAATTCGACAGCATAACAGCATACAATGAGCATAGCCCCATTTTTTTCACAGAAAAGACAGTTTTCAGCAAATCCCAATGCATTCATCAAAAAAAAAAAAGATGCATTCCTACGGAAGTAAAAATTCCGTCCCATTTTAACATGCATACCATCCATCATCTAAAAAAAAAATTGCATACATGCATATCATCCATCTTACATGCAACGGGAGGAAAAATCCGTCCCACTTTTCAAAAAAAAAATATATCCTAAACATACATACATCCCATATTGGCAAAATGCCCATTCTTTCCAAACAAAATGCATGCATTGCATCAGCCAAGAATATCAATCATTCAAATTTTCAAAAAAAAAAAAAAAAAAAAAAAAATTCAAAAATCAATGAACATCAATCATTCAAATTTTCAAAAATAAAAAAATTCAAAAATCACCCAAAATTCAAATTTCAAACAAGAAATCAACAAAGAGATCAAAGGGTTTCAAAGTATACCGTTCGGAGATTCGAATCCGAAGCCCAATGTTGCCAAGCATCGGGGTAATGCTCCTCCGCAACCGATTGCGAAAGATTGTAATGCCTCCTCATCCGGACGAGCTCCAATCGCCTCTCCGCTACCGGGCCACGTCCTTGGCCTTGAAAAGCGCCTTCCCCGTGTTCCATCGCTCGAAAAATCGAAGAAATCGGAAGATTTTCAAAGCTTTTTGGCCTTCAATGGAGGTTCTCCTCTGTTCTCTCTCTCTCCCTCGTAAGTGCAAAAGCTGTAAAACTGAATGGGGAAGAAGAAAAGGGCGTTGGCCCTAATTAATACCCTGACTTTCAGCTCCTATCCGCGCGGATAGGATTGTCAGGGTCAAAATGACCCTTTTGCCCCTTAAAATTCCAGGACTCTGCAAATCGGTCCCTAACTTGACGAGTTAACCAAAGTTAACCAAAGTCGGCCCCTTGTCAAGAAAATTACCCCAAACAGTAAAACGTAAGACCGAGTGCCCCGAGAAAGATAACGAGATCCCGTATCTTTCATCAAAATCATTTCCGGCAGTCAAACGTAAGACCGAGTACCCCGAGAAAGATAACGAGATCCCGTATCTTTCATCAAAATTATTCCCGGCAGTAAAACGTAAGACCGAGTGCCCCGAGAAAGATAACGAGATCCCGTATCTTTCATCAAAATTATTACCCGACGGATAAACGTAAGACCGAGTGCCCCGAGAAAGATAACGAGATCCCGTATCTTTCATCAAAATTACCCTCGCGAGTCAAACGTAAGACCGAGTGCCCCGAGAAAGATAACGGATCCCGTATCTTTCATCAAAATTACCCCGACAGCCAAACGTAAGACCGATCTCCCGAGAAAGATAACGAGATCTCGTATCTTTCATCAAAATTACCCCTAGCCAAACGTAAGACCGAGTGCCCCGAGAAAGATAACGGATCCCGTATCTTTCATCAAAATCAATCTCCAATCAAACGTAAGACCAGATTTCCTCGAGAAAGATAACGAGATCCCGTATCTTTCATCAAAATCAACCAACGGCCAAACGTAAGTCCGAGTGCCCCGAGAAAGATAACGGATCCCGTATCTTTCATCAAAATCTTCCCCAAGTCAAACGTAAGACCGAGTGCCCCGAGAAAGATAACGGATCCCGTATCTTTCATCAAAATCATCCAACGGCAGTCAAACGTAAGTCCGATCTCCCCGAGAAAGATAACGAGATCTCGTATCTTTCATCAAAATTACCCCCGGCAGTCAAACGTAAGTCCGATCTCCCCGAGAAAGATAACGGATCCCGTATCTTTCATCAAAATCATCCCCCGGCAGTCAAACGTAAGTCCGATCTCCCCGAGAAAGATAACTAGATCTCGTATCTTTCATCAAAATTACCCCCGGCAGTCAAACGTAAGACCGAGTGCCCCGAGAAAGATAACGGATCCCGTATCTTTCATCAAAAATCAATCTCCGGCAGTCAAACGTAAGACCGATTTCCTCGAGAAAGATAACAAGATCCCGTATCTTTCATCAAAATCATCCAACGGCAGTCAAACGTAAGTCCGATCTCCCCGAGAAAGATAACGGATCCCGCATCTTTCATCAAAATCAAACGGCAGTCAAACGTAAGACCGAGTGCCCCGAGAAAGATAACGGATCCCGTATCTTTCATCAAAAATCTTCCCCGGCAGTCAAACGTAAGTCCGATCTCCCCGAGAAAGATAACGGATCCCGTATCTTTCATCAAAATCAAACGGCAGTCAAACGTAAGACCGATCTCCTCGAGAAAGATAACGAGATCCCGTATCTTTCACCAAAATCATCCAACGGCAGTCAAACGTAAGACCAATTCCCCAGACGAATACGTCTGATTTTCCCCAGCAAAGGCTAACGAAATCCCCAGCAAAGTTAACGGAATCCCAAAAGCCAACGGAATCTCGAGTAGAACTCGAACTACGAAAGGGCTTGATTCCCACTAGGGATACGTAGGTAGCCTATCATTAGGTCCAGTCCCTCGACCAAAACGGTCACCCTCTCCTTCGGCAGCAGACGAAGTCCACCGAAAGGCCATTTCAAATTAAGGTCTGAGGCGCCTAAAAAGCCATCATCATCAAGGTTCGAGGCACCTAAAACGCCATCTCCAAGGTTCGAGGCACCTAAAACGCCATCCCCAAGGACCGAGGCACCTAAAAAGCCATCATCACCCAGGGTTCGAGGCACCTAAAACGCCATCTCCAAGGTTCGAGGCACCTAAAACGCCATCTCCAAGGTTTGAGGCACCTAAGACGCTATCACTAGGAAAGCGATAAATCGCAATCATCCCCAGCAGAGACCAAAAATGATCATTCCTATCCCCAGCAGAGAGGATAGCCATCAGACCGAAAATGGTCATCTCTTATCCCCAGCAGAGTTTCTTTCCAGCAGCCGACTGCAGAACTCGCTCATCAGGATCGAGGCACCTAAAACGCCATCATCTCCAGGGTCAAAGACCCGAACTACGACTGGCTTGATTCCCATTCGGGATACGTAGGTAGCCTATCGCTAGGTTCAGCCACCCGATCACTCGATCATCCTGCCAAATATGGAGCCTTACTCTTATCGACGACCCCGCTTCCTTCGAAAGCGCCGTCGCCGAGGGGCTACTGTAAGTGCTCCAATTTGAGCTTGTTAGAATTTTCGTTAGAAAATTAACGAAAGTTATAACATTTCTAACAATTCCTAACAATCCTAACTTTTCTAACAAAGTGAGGGTAAAATGGGCATTGTTATTTAAGGCTAAACCTCAAAAAGAATCTCAAAAAGCAAAACAAAAGGAATAAAACCACAAATAGCAATGGCTGGAAACACAAAACTGGCTGTTAATTTGAAATTTCAAAAAGATTATTCCTCTTGTCCAAAGCCTGAAGCTGCATTTAATGAACAGTGCACGCTGCATGTCCTGTCCGCGCGGATGGGTTTGTAATTTTCAGAGGGCTATAAATTGAGCCCTCCAGTCACAAAAATAAAGGGCCACAACACATTTTGCACCGAACCTCTGGCGAAATATAGAGAGAAAATAGTGAGAATTCACTTGAATTGTCACCATTTTCTCTCCAATCTTTCCCAATTCATACCCATCCACTAACTCTCATATTAAAGCCCTAAACACTCATACACTCAAGCCAAACACTCAAGAACACAATGAAGATTGGTAAACCCTCCTTCTCCTAACCCTAAATCTCATCCATGCATGCATCTTCAAACTACAAAATGTAGTTCCTTCATCTTCTTGCTCTAGATCTAAGAAGATCACCATGGAAGACCATCTCCATGGATGATCTTCTACAAAGATCAACATTATTCTCAAGTTCTCTTACTTTCTTACCAAGAAAACTCATTTTCAAAACCCTAAAAACCATTTTCAAGCATAAAATCTCATTTTCAAAGGATAAAAATCCCCTCCCCAAGCAAATGAAATGCTTAGTCCTAATGTACCCCAAGGATGGTTTGGTATAGTTGATTCACCACTAAAATGTCTAGTGATCACTAACCAAAACCTAGGGAAATGGGGACAAGCATGGATGCAAAACCCCCTTTAAAATCATATTCTCCTTCTTGGGAAGTTGCTGTCCAGTAGTAATTTTCCCAGACCTCAGTCCATTGTCTTAATTTTTGGACACAGATGAACTTGGAATTTGGTGTTGACTACAAAACACTTTTTGTAGCCAACATCCAGAGCTTTCCAGAAATATTTTTACTTTATTTTTTGGGTGAGTAAAACTCCTCTTTTCAAATTTTCTTTCAGAGGCTAGTTCATCACCTTCTGGGAATCCAGATCTCATATCTGAGGTTTCCAGAAGGTTTTGACCCCTCAAATCTTCTCCAAAATAGAAAATTTCTTTCGCACAAACCTTATTTAAGGTGTCAAGAACAACTTTCATTCTCTGAGTTTATCCAGATTATGAAGTTTTAAGACCCTTGAATACATTTCAAAATCAAAGGTCCACTGCCTTTTTCATTCTGGCAGAAATGGCTCTCAACTTCAAAAGGACTTTTGAGTACCAAATCTCAATCCAAAAATCCCCCAAAAAATCATGGGATCAGTTTAAAGTCTTAAAAAGATATCCCAATTTTTACTTTTCTGAGTTTCAAAGTATTTTGGCCAAAATACACACACACACACACACACAAATGATTTTCAGCTTGGAAGACTCGTTTTACGAGGCATTCCGGGTGCACACTAACGTCCTTCCCGGCGTGTAACATGACCTCCAAACCTAAATCTCTGATCTCGGGCTTTTTTCAAAGTTTTGGCCCTCAAAATTAAAATGGCGTGGCGACTCCGTTTCGTTGATTTTTTCAAACAAAAATGGGAAAATTTTCGACACAAACGCACATCATCACACAAGGTTATTTGAAAATAATGATACATATGTTGGGATGTGGAGTCAAAACCATGAATAAAGGAATTTGAACCGTGGTCGGAGGAGTTGGTGAGATCAAGAGGAAAAAAAACCGGAGGTGTGTCTATTGGACTGGGCGACCGCCCATGGTGGTGGTGGGCGACCGCCCATGTGTACAGAAGGATGGTCTCGTCTGAAATTCCTCTTGGGCGACCGCCCATGACGTGGTGGGCGACCGCCCATGTGACGGGGAGGATTTTCTGCAGCAGATTTTGTTTCCTACTTTGATCAGATCTCCTCCTGCATTGGTGATTCTTTTTGGTAGTAATTCTTGAGAAGAAAGAAGATTACTTTATTAGGAATTCGATTATTACTAGGATTTGATTTATTGTTCCCTATAAATACATGTGATAGCCTAGAAACAAATTGTAACATCTGAAAATATTAGAGAGAATATTTTGGCTTGGTAGCGCCCCCGGACGTAGTTGTTGTTGCAACGAACCGGGTTAACAATTCTTGTGTGTTCCTTTGTGTGTGATTTACTTTTCGTGTGTGTTGCTCTTATTATTACTCCAAGCTTGGGCCGTTCCGCTGCGTGAATTCACAACAACTGGTATCAGAGCCTTGTGTTTTGTCGAATCATTGGTTGGCTGGTCTTTTGCTATGGATTTCTTGGGAGCTTTGGAGGATGGTAATAAGGTGTTGATCGAAAAGTTTGATGGGACAGATTTCAATTTTTGGAAGACACAAATCGAGGATGTTCTGTGGAACAAGGATTTGTATCTACCATTAAAAGAAAAGTCGGCGGACATAGAGGAAGCAAAATTCGAAATCATGGATCGGAAAGCGTTAGGGCTTGTTAGGCAAACGTTGAACAAGGATGTGGCAAAGAATGTTTTGGAGGCGAAGACTACCATAGAGATGTTAGAGATGTTGGCGAGCATGTACGAGGCACCATCGGCGGCGAATAAAGCTCATCTAATGAGGAAGCTGTTGAACATAAGGATGGTGGAGGGCATGTCGGCAACAAAGCATAAAAGTGAATTCAAATCTACTGCGACCCAACTGTCTTCCGTGGCTGTTACTCTTGATGACGAGGTACTAGCGTTGATATTACTTTCTTCTTTGCCGGAAAGTTGGGATACGACTGCGATAGCAGTTAACGTTTCAACAGGAAAAGTGATGTTGAAGTTTTCGGATGTCGTTGATGTGATTATTGGCGAAGAAATTCGTAGAAAGAGCAAGGGTGGGACATCGGGGCTAGCACTAAATGTCGGTGAAAAGAGTAAGGGTGGCAAGAAGGTGATTACTTGCTATGATTGTGGGGAGAAGGGGCATTTTAGGAGAAGTTGTCTGAAGCGGTCAGGCAGAGCGAAGGAATTGAATGTTGCTGAGGAGATAGCGGATGCATTAATCTTGGGTGGGCTTGATTCAACAGATTCGTGGGTTTTGGATTCGGGCTCGACGTTTCATTCATGCACCAGTGCAAAAAGAATGGAGCAGTACGTTCCGGGTGATTTTGGGGTTGTTCGTTTGGGAAACAATAATCCTGTCAAGGTCATTGGAAAGGGGGTTGTTCGGGTCAAAGCAACGGATGGGACTGTTTTGCGGCTACGTGATGTGCGACATATTCCGGATTTGAAGAGGAACTTGATTTCCATAAGGCAACTTGATAAGGAGGGTTGTGTGGTGACCTTCGGTTGTGGGACATGGAAGGTAAACCGCAGAGCTAGCTTGGTGGCTCGTGGCGGCGTGGAAAATATGTTGTATACCACATGCAATATGAGTCGTTGGGGGAAACGAAGGCGCATCCCAATGATGAATGGTGGTGGCCGAGATCGCCATGGTGGGAGAAATTTCACAAAACGGTATGTTGGTAGAAAATTGGGTAATGAAGTCGGCCGACGCGGAGCCAATTTGGCCAATATGGGAGCGGGATCTAGAACGGTGATGCGATGGGTTGCAAAGAACACACAAAGGTTCCAAGCTTGTGATTGTGTGGGGCACGTGGATTTGCGCTGTTCAGGATCAATAGTTAGCAAGCAAGTGAGCGGGAATGTGCAGGGAGGATCATTCGGAATGAAGACTCGGAGCATGGTAGAACCGACAGTTATGTTGAAGCGTAGCTCAGCTTCAACTCACTTGGATAACTAGACAAGAGGCTGGGCGCTACCAACGCAATAGCTGGCCACTAAAATTTGTTCCAAGAGAGGTATCATGGATGGTTTGTCTCCAGGTGGGAGATTGTTGGGATGTGGAGTCAAAACCATGAATAAAGGAATTTGAATCGCGGTCGGAGGAGTTGGTGAGATCAAGAGGAAAAAAATCCGGAGGTGCGTCTGTTGGACTGGGCGACCGCCCATGGTTGTGGTGGGCGACCGCCCATGTGTACAGAAGGATGGTCTCGTGTGAAATTCCTCTTGGACGACCGCCCATGACGTGGTGGGCGACCGCCCACGTGACGGGGAGGATTTTCTGCAGCAGATTTTGTTTCCTACTTTGATCAGATCTCCTCCTGCATTGGTGATTCTTTTTGGTAGTAATTCTTGAGAAGAAAGAAGATTACTTTCTTAGGAATTCGATTATTACTAGGATTTGATTTATTGTTCCCTATAAATACATGTGATAGCCTAGAAACAAATTGTAACATCTTAAAATATTAGAGAGAATATTTTGGCTTGGTAGCGCCCCCGAACGTAGTTGTTGTTGCAACGAACCAGGTTAACAATTCTTGTGTGTTCCTTTGTGTGTGATTTACTTTTCGTGTATGTTGCTCTTATTATTACTCCAAGCTTGGGCCGTTCCGCTGCGTGAATTCACAACAACATATTCCCCAGTTCAGCTAGTTCAGTATCCCCCTTCTTTTCCTAACCTACAACTAAACCCCAAAATTAACCCGACCCTTTAATTCTCTCTCTCACCTTCCTCCTCCCTCCCCCGCTACTATACTCAACCTCTGCTCCACCCTCCCTCATCTATCGATTGTTACGAAATTTGGGTGAAAGGGTAATTTATTGTTTCCAAAAAATAAAATTAAGCAATTAGAGAAGGCTCATTGAGCATCATTTACCTTTCCATGTCGTTGATATACCACAAACAATGATCTAGGACCTAGGTCTTGCTTATAAGAAAACCACACTACTCATAAATCCATCATCCTACATCACACCACAATTTTAGTGTTAGTAAGAGATATTTAAGTAAAATGCTTGAATGAAAATTTCTCATCCATGATATATACTTAGAATATCTTAATTTCAAAACTTGTGTTTGCCCGTGCTTAGTAAATTTGTGATTATTTTTAAAATAATAATAAAAAATTGCCAAATCAATTGATCTAGCATAGAATGAGAACGATGTGAATTCATATCCTAATTTATCAGATTTGGTTTGTGTGTGTGTGAGTAATGTAGTTTATGAGGTAATAAATACAATATGGAACAAAAGGTCTACCTTATCAATGGACTGGGGATTACACAAAATTGGCTGAATATTGATAACAATGACAATGTATTAGCTCAGAGAGAGAGAGAGAGAGAGAGAGAGAGAGAGAGAGAGAGAGAGAGAGAGAGAGAGAGAGAGAGAGAGAGAGAGAGAGAGAGAGAGAGAGAGAGAGAGAGAGAGAAATGGCGGCCTCCTTTTGGAGGGGGGATTGTAGAGCAGCTTATATTTTACTTTGTTCATGAACGAGCAAACCCTATTATATAAGATAAATGGCTAGGGTTTTGATGATGGTTCCAGATGCTTCTTCTTGGGCTAATGACATGAAATTTCTTTGGAAAATGTCTTTAAAAATGGGCTTTCGAAATTGGGCTTTTTACAAGATTTAACATCTAGACATTCCTTGGAGGAATTACATTCATACATTTATCAAACATTTACCATTACGATTGTCACGTGGAACTATCTTGGGTAATATTTTTCTCCCCTTGGAAGGATAGTCTTATTTTTTATTTCATTGTCAACTTGATTGAATTTCATTAGGGTTATTAAATTCTCATATATTCTTGTTAGGACCTAACTATGTAAACCACATAGTTATATATGGTTTTGACAAAGAAACATATCATCTCCAATGTTATCTGACAGCCAAGATAACTCATGAACATTGGACAGCCAAGACTCACCCTGCACTTCTCATGAATCAACTGGACAACAATGATCAAACAAAGACCAATCATATAAATCAATGTATTTAATTACAAAGTGATCATTACATGTCAACCATCCAATCCCTTGACCCCTAATCATCCAAATCAAAGAACTAAGCCTGACAGCTAAGGTTCTCAAATAGCAGAGGGAGAAGTTAGTTAAAGATGAAAGAGTACAAATTAAAATTTATGATTTTCCTTAAAAATATAATTTTCTTTTTAAAATTTCGTATATTATAATTGGAATAGAGTCTGTAAGAAACATAGCTGAATGCAAAGGGGTGTTGCGGGAATTTAAGTTAATAAATCATGTAACCACATTCGTTCTTTTATACTCCCTCCGTCCCGTTGGTTAGTTCACCATTTTGGGCTTGACACGCAAATTAAGGAAAATAGGAGAGAGGAGAAAGTGTTGTGAGTATAAAAGTAAAATAGGAGAGAGAATGAGTAGAGGAAATAGGAAATAGTAAAATAGGAGAGAGAAAGTGTTGTGAGTATATTGTATGATAGGATACACGATTGTACAAGAAAATACACCAAGGGTTTTCTTTACATGACCATTATTGCCAATACCAAAAAGGGGAATTGAGGATACCACTGTACCACTTATCAAATATAGTTGTTCTCTCATTCACCTTCTGCTAGTACCAAATGAATTCAAGACCTTAGAAAATAGTACTCATATCTATTTTTTGCTTTATTCCTTAACCATCAGTGACCAATTTGAGCATGGTAGAATCAAAAGAGCGACAAAATACTCCCTATAAAGTGGAAAATCATTTAGAAACGAAAGAAGTACGAATTTTGAAAGTTACTCTTCTTTTATAACTGAGGGATTTTATGGTAACGCCTATGATGAACCTAGTGCGAGAAAAGAGAAAAAAAATAAAAAATGTTATCAAGCTGTGTGTATGAAGCTAAATCAAAGTTTCCGACAAAAATGAAGATGAAAATCCAAAGGGGAGGTTATTACTGTTGTATTGGGGCAGCTGCGTTGGGGAGCATAAATCAATATGCCAGAATAGTTAAGACATTTGCATCAAAACTTTGAAATCTAATATAAGATTATTTGTTGCTAGTGGAAAATTAAATACGAGACAAGAATAGTTAAGACATTTATTACAAATTATATCCACCGGAGAACTCCATAAGCTAAATCAATACTCCCTTTGTCCTACTACTGTTAGAAAAAAGTCTATTTTAGAAAACTAGCAACAATCACACAAAACACAGTTATACTTGGCTACGTTCACGGGCAGAGGGAGAGAATATTATTATCTTTTGGAAATCAACATATTACAATTTAATCTAGTGAACGAATTCTCAGGCACAAGAAATTCTTAGACCTCGTCATCCCTTGGTTAATACCTAGTTGATAGTCTAGTTCTCTTCGGAGTGACCCAATACCCATGTACCAGCCATCCACCAGTATTGAGTTGCCGAGCATCCAGATCCCTTTAACATGACGTAGGGTTTGGTTGGGTACATTTGGTACCATTGAAGAGGCAAATGCTGCTGTTCTTGCAAAGCAACCGGAGTTTCGTGAGTGGAAAGAGGATCAGGCTCGTATGGATTTGACCCAACCCATATCCGGATCCAGATCTAATAAGCCACCTCAAGTGCTGGATCTTAATCAAATTGGGATGGATCGCCGATACCGACCTGTTTATTATGTTTTGAGAGAAACGCACAAACCATACCGATAATTAATAGGTAATAAAGAAACAAAATTGGACAAGTATTGTACATGTTGCCTCTTTCATGCATTTTTATTTAATAGGAACATAAATAAGAAACTACTGAATTACTGGGACCGAAATTGCACTTTCCCCTTAACATAATGGGTTAATTGCAATTTGGTGTAAACTGAACTCGTGAAATTTTTAACGAGAGCGGAAGGAAAAAATAACAAGGTTATTTGAAAATAGTTATGCATATCCCCCAGTTCAGCTAGTTCAGTAGCACCCTTCTTTTCCTAACCTTCAGCTAAACCCCAAAATTAACCCGACCCTGTAATTCTCTCTCTCATCTGTTGGTGATTTTGTAATCATCAACTTATTTTATTGTAATGGTGATTTACTAAGAGATCAATGTGATTCGTATTAGACTCGGATAAGAGTAAGGGAAAGTGTGGAGTACACACTCGTTTGAGCTAAAACGAAGTCAACCTCGATAAAGAAGTAAAAGTTAAAGGGTAGCACATTTTGTTGATGTGCTCGGTCGAGCAGAGTCCTTGACTCGGCCGAGCAGAGCATATCAGATTGGCCAAGTTTCTGGAGAGTCTTGCTCGGCCGAGGCATGTGTCTTGCTCGGCCGAGCAGTATGAACAACACGGCCGTGCAGTTCATAAGACACGGCCGTGCAGCTTGGCAGAATTTCACTAGACATATGTGCTCGGCCGAGCGAGTCCCTTGACTCGGTCGAGCAGTTCCTGAACAGGTGCCTTTTCAAAGTGAAAAGACACATTGCTTGGCTAAAGTCATGTCTTTTGAATGTACCCTTTTACTGATACCTCTCCATCTGTTTAAATACAGATGTTTGATCTCATTTGTAATATATATATAACATACAAGAGTGATACAACAATAACGAAAGCAAAACAATTCTCAAGTTTTTGATTTGTTCTCTTTGCCTAGAAAACAAATTGCGTGATTGTCTTATCCCAATAAAGATTTTGTGTAACCCAGGCATTAAGGGTCGAAATACTTTATTCGGAAAGTGGATTATACACGATTCAATCACATATCCGGCCTCAGTATCAAGATCAAGACCCTATATTTCCCCTACAAACGAATAAAGTATTTGGTGATACTCATGGCTGGTGGAAGTACTTTGAAGGAGATGACGACAAAGTTTGGAAAGCTAGACAAATTTGAAGGACAAGACTTCAGGCATTGGCAGAAGAAGATGCACTTCCTTTTAACAACGTTAAAAGTGGTGTATGTTCTATCTACCCCTATTCCTGAATTGCTTGAAGATGACAACTTGGAAGCAATCAGACGTAGATCGAAGTGGGAGAATGACGACTACATCTGCAGAGGACACATATTAAACGGTATGTCTGATTCTATATTTGACATCTATCAAAATGAGGAATCTGCTAAAGAGTTATGGGATTCTCTTGAATCCAAGTACATGGCAGAGGATGCTTCTAGTAAGAAGTTCCTTGTGAGTAATTTTAATAATTATAAGATGGTCGATTCAAGACCTGTCATGGAACAATTCAATGAACTCCTTAGAATACTTGGACAATATACACAACATGGGTTGAAGATGGATGAGTCAATATCAGTTTCAAGTGTGATTGATAAGTTGCCTCCCTCCTGGAAGGATTTCAAACACACTTTGAAACATGGTAAAGATGATCTGTCTTTGGTTCAACTTGGTAGTCACTTGCGCATAGATGAATCTCTTAGGGCGCAAGAGGATGACAAAGGCAAAGGAAAAGAAGTTGCTGGAACCTCGGTCAATATGATTGATGAGGGTGGAAACAATAAAAACAAAGGAAAGAAACGTAGTTTCAAAGACAATGGTTCTGGTCCCAACAAGAAGCCTAAATTGGCATGTTGGAAGTGTGGCAAATCTGGTCACTTTAAGAAGGATTGTCGTGTTGGAAACAACAAGAAAGGCGCAAGCACAAGTGGTTCGGGAAAGGGGTCTAAGGACCATTCTCAAAACCAAGGTCAGATTTTAATACATAGTTGGAACAGATTTATTAAAAATTCTGTTTCACTAATTTCTGAGGCATTTTATGTGCAGGATGATGCTATTGCGTGGTGGATTGATTCCGGTGCCACAACTCATGTTTGTAAGGATCGTTGTTGGTTTAAGACATACGAACCAATGGAAGACGGATCTGTCCTTTACATGGGTGATGACCATTCCGCTCCTATTCAAGGAAGAGGAAGTGTGGTGTTGGAATTTAGTTCGGGAAAAACTATTTCTTTGTTTAATGTTTTATATGTACCTAAACTTCGTAAGAATTTAATTTCTGGTCCTGTCTTGAACAAGTGTGGTTATAAACAAGTTTATGAATCCGATAAGTATATCTTATCGAAGTCGAGTGTATTAGTAGGATTTGGTTATTATAATAATGGAATGTTCATGATGAATTTAAATAAAACTCCTGTTAACTCTAGTTCTGTTTATATGACTTCCTCTGTTATTATCAATTCCTCATTATGGCATGCTCGGTTAGGACATGTGCACTATAAAAGAATGCTTGAAATGTCCAAAGATGGTTTGATTCCTGTTATTGATAATAATACGGAAAAGTGTAATACTTGCATGTTGACAAAAATCACTAGAAAACCTTTTAAAAGTATTACAAGAAATTCTGTAAAACTTGAATTGATTCATAGTGATTTATGTGATTTTCATGCAACTCCATCTTTAGGCAATAAAAATTATATTGTCACTTTTATAGATGATGCTTCTAGGTTTTGCTATATTTTTTTGTTGCATGTAAAAGATGAAGCCCTAGATAAATTTAAGATTTATAAAACCGAAGTTGAACTTCAACTAAATGGCTTGATTAAAACCTTACGTACGGATAGAGGTGGTGAATATTATGATCCTAAATATTTCCAATCCGTAGGGATAATTCATGAGACTACGGCTCCTTATGTACCACAACAAAATGGTGTGGCTGAAAGGAAGAATAGAACTCTTGAAGAAATGGTTAACGCCATGTTGTCTTACTCAGGTTTGAGTGACGGGTTTTGGGGAGAAGCCATGTTAACGGCTTGTCATCTATTGAATAGAGTTCCTAATAAAAGGAACAAGATTACCCCATATGAGCTTTGGTATAAGAAAAGACCAAACTTGACATTTTTGCGAGTTTGGGGATGTAGGGCCGTGGTTAGACTTTCGGACCCTAAAAGGAAAAAGTTGGGAGAAAAAGGTGTTGATTGCATCTTTGTTGGATATGCTGAGCATTCCAAGGCATATAGGTTTTATGTTATAGAACCTAATGAATTCATTTCTATTAACACAATTATAGAATCGAGAGATGCAATCTTTGATGAGAATCGTTTCTCTTCAATACCTAGACCCAAGGATATTATACCAATGTAACCGAATCTCAAATGGATGATCATTCAATTGATGTACCAAGTGAGACACCCGAACCTCGTAAGAGTAAAAGAGTAAGGAAAGCTAAATCATATGGTTCTGATTTTCAACTGTTTTTAGTTATGGGATCAAGAGATCAAATTGAATCTCAATAGTCTTACTGTTATAGTATAGAGGAGGATCCAAGAACCTATGATGAAGCAATAAAATCTCGAGATGCTGGCTTTTGGAAAGAAGCAATCGATGATGAGATTAGTTTTATTATGGAAAATAATACATGGGTCTTGTCTGATTTGCCACCAGGCTGTAAACCTTTGGGGTGTAAATGAATCTTCAAAAAGAAGATGAAAGTCAATGGAACAATTGACAAGTTTAAAGCTCGATTGGTAATCCAAGTGTGAGGACCCCGACCCGGAACCTACACGTGTCCCGAGTTGGAGCGTCCTCAAACTAACCCGAAAACACTAAACTTTTAAAACTTTACTTTGACTTTCAAACATAAACATTAATAATATAACATTTCGAAATAACTCCACTCAACTCCACATCGGAGGAGGAGATAACTAACTTTGAAAACGATCAACTGTTTAGTTACAAAAGATATTGGTTTTTAACGTAGAAAGATAAAGTTTATAATTACAAACGCCCAAAAGGAATTATGACAAAATAATTTCTACGCCAACCTAACGTACCCCGACAATATCCCAAAATGCTCACAGCCAAACTCCTTTCCGTCCTTACTTGGGCGGTCCTCCTGTCTCGGGATCTAAAACAGTAAAGGGAGAGGGGTGAGAATAAATCTCAAAGAAGCTATTATGGATGCAAAGAATATGCCAAATAAATGCAACATATAACAAGTCGCACATAACACATTGGGAAAGCTATAAACACATTCCATTACCTTGGTTTACCTTTTCCCGTCCGAACAAGAGTCGTACAACATTGGGTATAATAATACTCCAATTTACAAATGAGCCGCTTAAGCAATACTCACGTCTTAAAAGACCCGTTTTTCGTGGAACCAAATAAGACAAGTAGCAACTCTGTAAGGCTTTTGGCTCAATACAGACGCTATAACCCCAACCTGTGGCCACAGGAGGGGACGGTCACAGATATAACATAATCCGATCACATTAGGTCACACTTCCATAATTGACCGTATTATGTTATACCCCCAACGTCAGCTGACTCACACATATCAAGCACATAATAGATACTTGAATAAAATCCACAAAAAGGGATAAACAATAGCCACATGGTAATATATACTCATGCCCAACAATATCAAAGTGTAACAATTTATGAATACACTAAACGATATCAACAACAATATATATAACATCAAGTAAGGAAATGAGGGATCATAAACCTACCCTACAAATTCCATACACAAGGATACAAGACCTAAATGAAGGTTCAAGTTCAATTACTAAGTGGGAGTCACCCTTTTTAAGTGGCCAAACAACTTGCCAAACGATCCTTGTTTAAATTAAGAAAAACTGGTTCAGGGTCTTGGGCGACCGCCCTTACACTTGGGCGACCGCCCAAGTGGACCTCAAGAGGAATTGTGGTTTTTGCCAGCTTGGGCGACCGCCCTTAACCACTTGGGCGACCGCCCAAGTGGATTTTCAAAAGACAATTCACCTACTGCCAAGGTGGGCGGCCGCTCAGGCCCCCTTGGGCGACCGCCCATGCCTCCAGCCAGCCCTCTTCAACTTTTGACCCTTTTTAACCTTGGTTCTCATTTACCTCTACCATGGCTTCCCCCAAGGACACCAAAGAATACCTTCATCTTACCAAGTCCCAAACAACATGTAAACTCAAAATCAAGTAACCCTAGATCATTTATCTACACCCATTCTACCCATTTCAAACCCTTTTTACAAGATCTTCCATGAACCCTAACTTCAATAATTCCATTTTCCCAACATTCAACTCTCCTAAAATTTCCAAAGCAAGAACCAAGCATCACAAGAACAAGAAGAACATCAAGGAGAGTATGAACAATTAAAAGAAGGGAAGTCATAACAACTTACATTTGGATTTTTTAAGGAAATGTTGATCTTTCTAGCTAGATGACTTCCTCTAGGTGATCCAACTTCAATGGTGCTCTTGGACTTGAATTTGGTGAAGAAATGCTTGGCTTCAAGGTTTGGTGCTTGGAGCTTCCATGGGAGTTTTCTAAGGCTTTCTCTAGTATCAATTAGGATGAATGAAGGAGAAGGAGGGGAAGGGAGTAAGAGAGGTGATGGGGGGAGGACACTTGGCAAGAGGAGGGAATGTTACTAACTTTGGCCCCCCATGGAAATTAAATCAAGGCTTTCACCCTACCCATTTAAATTAAATTACATCCTTATCCCATTAATTCATCCTACTCATTTAACCTCCCTACACTATTTATCATATTTCCATTTATTATTATTTCCCCTAGTTCTTTATTTAATGTCCAATAAATTCTTATAAGATCCTAAATTTACTTTTCACCCAATTTATCTTAATTTAGAATTTTAAAGACATAATTGAACACATAAAGCTAGCATGAATATTAAAAGCATATAATTAAATATTTAAAAATGAGTGCCTAGGGTTGGGGTCGTCACACTCACTCCCCCTTAAAGAAAATTCGACCCGAATTTTAAAAGGACTTACTTGAGTTCTCAAACAACCAAGGGTATTTCGCCCTCATCTCCGACTCTAGCTCCCACGTTGCTTCCTCGACGGTATGGTTCTTCCAAAGGACTTTTACTATCGGGATACTCTTAGTTCTCAACTCCTTAACTTGAAATTCTAAGACTCTTAATGGCTCTTCAACATAAGACATGTCCGCTTGGACATCATCGGGAGGAGAGCTCAAAACATGGGAGGGGTCATGACAATACTTCCTTAACATAGAAACGTGAAACACATCATGAAGCAAAGAGAAAGACGGAGGCAACGCCAACCGGTAAGCCAATTCCCCTATCTTCTCTAGAATCTCAAACGGACCTACAAACCTCGGAGCCAACTTACCCTTATTACCGAACCTTTTAATCCCCGTCCTCGGAGAGACCTTCAAGAACACAAAGTCACCAACCCGAAAAGATAAATCCCGTCTTCTATTGTCGGCGTAGCTTTTCGTCTACTACGAGCCGTCTTCAATCTATCCCGAATCACCTTGATCTTCTCCGTAGAATCTCTAACCAAGTCCAGAGCCCCCGAAGTCTCAGCTTCACCAACCTCGTCCCAACACATTGGAGATCGACACTTCCTACCATATAACGCCTCATACGGAGCCATCTCGATACTAGGCCCAGATAAGCATTGTTGTAAGCAAACTCGACTAACGGTAGATGATCCTCCCAAGATAATTGGAAATCCATCACACAAGCTCGTAACATATCCTCAAGTATCTGAATAGTTCTCTCGGACTGACCGTCGGTTTGAGGATGAAACGCGGTACTAAAACACAACTTAGAACCCAATGCTTCATGCAATGCTCTCCAAAATCTAGATGTAAACCTCGGATCTCTGTCAGACACAATACTAACCGGAACCCCGTGAAGTCTCACAATCTCCTTCAAATACAACTGGGCTAACTTCTCTAACGAAAACTTAGTTGACACCGGAAGAAAATGAGCCGACTTTGTCAATCTATCCACAATAACCCAAATAGCATCCATCTTCTTCGCGGTAAGAGGTAGACCCGAAACAAAATCCATCGAGATCCCTTCCCATTTCCACTCCGGAATATCCAATGGTTGAAGTAGTCCCGCCGGTCTTTGATGTTCTGCCTTAATCTGTTGACAAGTCAAACACTTAGATACATAATCCGCTATTTCTCTCTTCATTCCATTCCACCAATATCCACGCTTCAAGTCTTGATACATTTTGGTACTTCCCGGATGAATCGCAAACTTGGATTTATGGCCATCCTCTAAAACACGCTTCTTGATTTCCGGCGATGACGGAACGCAAATTCTCCCTTGGAAAGTTAAAATCCCATCTCTATTCAAAGCAAACTCCCCGGTTTTCCCATCTCGCACTTGATCAAAAATCTTCTTCAACTCCGGATCACCTTGTTGAGCTTCCTTCAAATCCCCATACAAAGTCGGAACGGCTCTAACATTCGCAATAATTACTTCACTCTTCAATTCCCGAGAACTCAAAGCTGTCATATACGCCTTTCGGCTAATCCCATCGGCCACCACATTGGCCTTCCCCGGATGATAAGAAATTATACAATCGAAATCTTTCAAAAACTCAAGCCATCTCCTTTGTCGGTTGTTCAACTCCTTTTGGGTAAATAGGTACTTCAAACTCTTATGATCGGTGAAAATCTCAAACTTCGCCCCATAAAGGTAATGCTTCCACTTATGCAACGCAAATACAATCGCCGCCAATTCCATATCATGAGTAGGATAATTCTGTTCCGCCGGTGATAACTTCCTAGAGGCATACGCAATAACCTTTCCATTTTGCATCAACACACATCCCAAACCCGCCTTCGAGGCATCACTATAGATCACGAAATTCTCACAACCATCCGGAAGGGTAAGAATAGGAGCCGTTGTCAATCTCTTCTTCAATTCATCAAAGCTTGCTTCACACTTGGAATCCCATACAAACGATACATCTTTCCGAGTCAACCTAGTCAACGGAGTCGCAATCCGAGAAAACCCCTCAATGAACCTCCGATAATACCCCGCCAAACCAAGAAAACTACGGACCTCGGTCACAGTCGAAGGTTGCTTCCAATTAACCACGGCCTCAATCTTTGAAGGATCAACGGAAATTCCCGAACTCGACACAACATGCCCCAAGAAAGAAATCTGCTCGAGCCAAAACTCGCACTTACTGAACTTAGCATACAACTGCTTCTCACGAAGAACGGACAAGACAATCCTCAAATGATTCTCATGCTCTTCCCGGGACTTAGAATACACAAGAATATCATCAATAAAGACCACCACAAAACTATCAAGATAAGGCTTGAAAACACGGTTCATCATATCCATAAATACGGCTGGAGCATTAGTTAACCCAAACGGCATCACAACAAACTCATAATGACCATATCTAGTTCGAAAAGCTGTCTTAACAACATCATCCGGCCTAATCTTCAACTGATGGTATCCGCTTCTCAAATCAAGCTTTGAGTAGATAACGGAACCTTGGAGTTGGTCAAACAAATCATCTATATGCGGAAGAGGATACTTATTCTTAATGGTGGCTTGGTTCAACAAACGATAGTCAATGCACAATCGTAAGGTACCATCCTTCTTCCTAACAAACAAGACCGGTGCTCCCCACGGAGACACACTAGGACGAATAAAACCTCGGTCTAACAATTCTTGCAATTGGACCTTCAACTCTTTTAACTCGGCCGGAGCCATTCTATAGGGTGCTTTAGAGATAGGTGCGGTACCGGGCACTAAGTCAATACAAAACTCTATCTCCCGATCCGGAGGCATAGAGTACTCGCTAGAAAACAAATCACTAAATTCATTAACAACCGGAACATGAGCTAACTCGGGAGACTTCTTATTGGAATCTACCACATAAGCCAAGTAACCCGTACACCCCTTAGATAGCATCTTCCTAGCCTTTAAAGCAGAGATAACATGTAAACCGAACATAGATCTATCCGCATCAAATACAAAAGTAGGCATATCAGGCATAGCAAATGAGACTCGCTTTCTACGACAGTCTACCATAGCATGACACTGACTCAACCAATCCATCCCAAGGATCACATCAAAATCACGGATTGGTAACTCGACCAAATCCACCGGCAATACATGCCCACATATAGTCACATCACAACCACGATATATCAAAGAAGATTCAAGGCTCTCTCCCATAGGAGTAGAGACCTCCAACACATAAGGCATAGATTCAGGCAAGATATGTAATGAGAATGCAAAATGCGATGCCACAAATGAATGGGAAGACCCGGATCTATAAGAATGCGGGCCTTAACTCCCGAGACAGAACTATACCTCTAATGACGGCATTAGGATCGACCTCTCCTCGACCCAAAGCAAACACACGACCTTGGACTCTATCCTTAGGTTTCCCATCAACATCTCTCTTCACACCACTACCTTGTCCTCCAAATCCGGTACCCGAAGCTTGCTTATTCTGTAACTTGGGGCAATTCCTCCTAAAATGGCCTGCCGACCCACACTCCAAACACTTTCCTTGTTTGCTCCAACACTTGTCCTCCGAATGCCCTAGTTTCTTGCAAAACCCACATGTTGTCCCAAACTGACCGGAAGTCGCACGATTTGCCGGAGCCGCCACATGACCTCCTCGATTCGCTCCCGGAGTAAATGTCCTCGGCTGCACCCTATTCTGTCCCGAACCTTGACCTTGGAACCTATTTCTGTTTCCACCTTCATTTCTACCACGATGCTCCTCTATGTCATTCTCAATCCGATACGCCATATTCACTGCTGCTTGGAAGTTGGCGAAGTTATGCGTCAACAACTGCTTCCGGAACTCAACCCTTAAACCTTTCACAAACCGGTAGACTCGCCTCTCCTCATCTGGCACCAAATGAGGACAATATCGGGCCAATTCTGTGAACTTTGCTGAATACTGCGCTATCGTCATGGTCCCTTGCTCCAGTTTCAGAAACTCGCCTTCCTTCTTGTCTCTAGTAACCATCGGTACAAAGTGATCCCGGAACTTGCGTGTGAAGTTCTCCCATGTCTGTGGTGTCAAATCCCGGTCCCAACCATCCTTCACTACCTGCCACCAGTGCTCAGCGGGTCCTTCCAACTTGAAAACGGCACATCTCACCTTCTCCGCATCCGAACTCTCCATAGCTGCGAAAATCTTATTCATAGCCTCAAGCCACCTCTCAGCCTTCGTCGGATCCGGATCTCCGTTGAAGCTAGGAGGAGACATCTTCACGAACTTCTCTAGACCATGCTGCCCTTGTCTGCCTTCTTGCTGTTGCCTACCCTGATTCAAATTCTGAGTTGCCATATGCTGAAGAAACCCTCGGAACATATCCATCATCTCGGCATTCGGATTACCAACACCACCCAAACCCAGATTCTGATCACCATCATTTCCCGCCATAACAACAAACTCCTGCATTAAACACTCGACGTCAGTTATCACACACTCTCACTCAGCTAGACTCTACCCGAGAATTCTAACCGAGCTCTGATACCAACTGTGAGGACCCCGACCCGGAACCTACACGTGTCCCGAGTTGGAGCGTCCTCAAACTAACCCGAAAACACTAAACTTTTAAAACTTTACTTTGACTTTCAAACATAAACATTAATAATATAACATTTCGAAATAACTCCACTCAACTCCACATCGGAGGAGGAGATAACTAACTTTGAAAACGATCAACTGTTTAGTTACAAAAGATATTGGTTTTTAACGTAGAAAGATAAAGTTTATAATTACAAACGCCCAAAAGGAATTATGACAAAATAATTTCTACGCCAACCTAACGTACCCCGACAATATCCCAAAATGCTCACAGCCAAACTCCTTTCCGTCCTTACTTGGGCGGTCCTCCCTGTCTCTCGGGATCTAAAACAAGAAAGGGAGAGGGGTGAGAATAAATCTCGGCAAGCTATTATGGATGCAAAGCAATATGCCAAATAAATGCAACATATAACAAGTCGCACATAACACATTGGGAAAGCTATAAACACATTCCATTACCTTGGTTTACCTTTTCCGTCTCGAACAAGAGTCGTACAACATTGGGTATAATAATACTCCAATTTACAGTGAGCCGCTTAAGCAATACTCACGTCTTAAAAGACCCGTTTTCGAGGAACCAAATAAGACAGTAGCAACTCTGTAAGGCTTTTGGCTCAATACGTACGCTATAATCCCAACCTGTGGCCACAGGAGGGGACGGTCACAGATATAACATAATCCGATCACATTAGGTCACACTTCCATAATTGATCGTATTATGTTATACCCCCAACGTCAGCTGACTCACACATATCAAGCACATAATAGATACTTGAATAAAATCCACAAAAAGGGATAAACAATAGCCACATGGTAATATATACTCATGCCCAACAATATCAAAGTGTAACAATTTATGAATACACTAAACGATATCAACAACAATATATATAACATCAAGTAAGGAAATGAGGGATCATAAACCTACCCTACAAATTCCATACACAAGGATACAAGACCTAAATGAAGGTTCAAGTTCAATTACTAAGTGGGAGTCACCCTTTTTAAGTGGCCAAACAACTTGCCAAACGATCCTTGTTTAAATTAAGAAAAACTGGTTCAGGGTCTTGGGCGACCGCCCTTACACTTGGGCGACCGCCCAAGTGGACCTCAAGAGGAATTGTGGTTTCTGCCAGCTTGGGCGACCGCCCTTAACCACTTGGGCGACCGCCCAAGTGGATTTTCAAAAGACAATTCACCTACTGCCAAGGTGGGCGGCCGCTCAGCCCCCCTTGGGCGACCGCCCATGCCTCCAGCCAGCCCTCTTCAGCTTTTGACCCTTTTTAACCTTAGTTCTCATTTACCTCTACCATGGCTTCCCCCAAGGACACCAAAGAATACCTTCATCTTACCAAGTCCCAAACAACATGTAAACTCAAAATCAAGTAACCCTAGATCATTTATCTACACCCATTCTACCCATTTCAAACCCTTTTTACAAGATCTTCCATGAACCCTAACTTCAATAATTCCATTTTCCCAACATTCAACTCTCCTAAAATTTCCAAAGCAAGAACCAAGCATCACAAGAACAAGAAGAACATCAAGGAGAGTATGAACAATTAAAAGAAGGGAAGTCATAACAACTTACATTTGGATTTTTTAAGGAAATGTTGATCTTTCTAGCTAGATGACTTCCTCTAGGTGATCCAACTTCAATGGTGCTCTTGGACTTGAATTTGGTGAAGAAATGCTTGGCTTCAAGGTTTGGTGCTTGGAGCTTTCATGGGAGTTTTCTAAGGCTTTCTCTAGTATCAATTAGGATGAATGAAGGAGAAGGAGGGGAAGGGAGTAAGAGAGGTGATGGGGGGAGGACACTTGGCAAGAGGAGGGAATGTTACTAACTTTGGCCCCCCATGGAAATTAAATCAAGGCTTTCACCCTACCCATTTAAATTAAATTACATCCTTATCCCATTAATTCATCCTACTCATTTAACCTCCCTACACTATTTATCATATTTCCATTTATTATTATTTCCCCTAGTTCTTTATTTAATGTCCAATAAATTCTTATAAGATCCTAAATTTACTTTTCACCCAATTTATCTTAATTTAGAATTTTAAAGACATAATTGAACACATAAAGCTAGCATGAATATTAAAAGCATATAATTAAATATTTAAAAATGAGTGCCTAGGGTTGGGGTCGTCACACCAAGGCTTTAGACAAAAGGAAGGGATCGATTACTTCGATACCTATGCACCGGTTGCTCGTATCACTACTATTAGATTTCTGATAGCTTTGGCAGCTTTTCAGAATCTATTGATCCATCAAATGAATGTCAAAACAGCATTCTTAAATGGTGATTTGGAAGAAGAAGTGTATATGAAACAACCTGAAGGATTAGTTATACCAGGTAATGAGCATAAGTTATGTAAGTTAATTAAGTCATTGTATGGGCTAAAGCAAGCACCTAATCAGTGGCATCAAAAATTTGATGAGGTCGTTTTGTCGAATGGTTTTGTTTTAAATCAGTCCGACAAATGTTTATATAGTAGATTTGATGAATCCGTTAAAGATGTAATCATCTGTCTATATGTAGATGAGATGTTGATTTTTGGCTCAGACCAAAATGTAGTTGATTAAACTAAAATGTTTTTGTCATCAAAGTTTTCTATGAAGGACATGGGAGAAGCCGAAGTAATTCTTGGTATAAAGATTAAACGGATGAACAAGGGAATTGCAATTACACAATCTCATTATATTGAGAAAATTCTCAAGAGGTTTAATTGTGATGATTGTTCTAAAGTTAGTACTCCCATGGATCCTACTGAGAAACTTGTGTCAAACACTGGTAAACCTGTGTCACAGCTCGAATACTCAAAAGCCATAGGCAGTTTGATGTATGCTATGACGGGCACTCGACCTGATATTGCTTATGCAGTTGGAAGATTGAGTAGGTTCACTAGTAATCCTAGTAGACAGCATTGGCATGCTATAACAAGGGTGTTCAAGTACTTAAAAGGTACTATGGACTATGGTTTGTGTTATAGTGGACATCCTTCTATATTAAAAGGTTATATAGATGCTAGCTGGATCAACCAAGAAGATTCATCTTCTACTAGTGGTTGGGTGTTCTTGCTTGGAGGAGGTGCCATTTCTTGGGCTTCTAAAAATCAGACATGTATTACACATTCTACAATGGAATCTGAGTTTGTAGCATTGGCTGCTGCTGGAAAAGAAGCGGAGTGGCTTCGGAACTTGATATATGAGATTCCATTATGGTCAAAACCGATATCACCAATGTCTATCCATTGTGATAGTGCTGCCACCTTGGCTAGGGCCTATAGTCAGATTTATAATGGCAAGTCTAGACACTTTGGTGTCAGACATAGTATGATTCGGGAGTTAATCATGAATGGTGTGATATATGTTGAATTTGTTCGGTCGCAACAAAATTTGGCTGACCACTTGACGAAAGGGTTAGCCAGAGACTTGGTAAATAAGTCTGCAATGGGAATGGGATTAAAGTCCATTTAATCCTCTAATTGTGAGATACCCAATTCCCTTCTAATACAACGTTAGAAGCTTGAATTCAATGTGGAAAGCTCGCAGCTGGAGATTGGAACACATGTTATTATCTTTCCCAATGTATGTGTTCAGACCTGCAAGTAAAGGTTAGGTTGAAGAATATCTTCTTAATAGTTCCTTTGAAAAATTGCAAATGCAGGTGCAAGATTAAAAGAAACTACCTATGTGGACATGAAGTTTTGCCGCTTCAAGAAGCTAGGACTTGGCTTCCTATATGTTCACTATTGGATATGGACACATGGCTTGTAATAGTGTCAAGGTTAAACAAAGAGAATTGTACAGAACTTATGTGTATAGTATCTTCAGGTATTCATATGAGTTGACGGGTTCAATCGTTACGACACCCCGATTCTCGTGTATTTGAAATGTGTATTATACTAAGATGAAAATTCAATCGCAAGACATTTCATTTATGCATTCGTTTGTTTCGTTATTTATAAAGTTTAGTAAATCAATGGATTACACTAAAATGGAGGGGATTTGTTGGTGATTTTGTAATCATCAACTTATTTTATTGTAATGGTGATTTACTAAGAGATCAATGTGATTCGTATTAGATTCAGATACGAGTAAGGGAAAGTGTGGAGTACACACTCGTTTGAGCTAAAACGAAGTCAACCTCGATAAAGAAGTAAAAGTTAAAGGGTAGCACATTTTGTTGATGTGCTCGGCCGAGCAGAGTCCTTGACTCGGCCGAGCAGAGCATATCAGATTGGCCAAGTTTCTGGAGAGTCTTGCACGGCCGAGGCATGTGCCTTGCTCGGCCGAGCAGTATGAACAACACGGCCGTGCAGTTCATAAGACACGGCCCTGCAGCTTGGCAGAATTTCACTAGACATATGTGCTCGGCCGAGCGAGTCCCTTGACTCGGCCGAGCAGTTCCTGAACAGGTGCCTTTTCAAAGTGAAAAGACACATTGCTTGGCTAAAGTCATGTCTTTTGAATGTACCCTTTTACTGATACCTCTCCATCTGTTTAAATACAGATGTTTGATTTCATTTTTAATATATATAACACACAAGAGTGATACAACAATAACGAAAGCAAAACAATTCTCAAGTTTTTGATTTGTTCTCTTTGCCTAGAAAACAAATTGCGTGATTGTCTTATCCCAATAAAGATTTTGTGTAACCCAGGCATTAAGGGTCGAAATACTTTATTCGGAAAGTGGATTATACACGATTCAATCACATATCCGGCCTCAGTATCAAGATCAAGACCCTATATTTCCCCTACATCATCTATCGATTGTAACGAATTTTGGGTGAAAGGGTTGTTTATTGTTTCCAAAAAAAAATTAAGCAATTAGAGAAGGCTCATTGAGCATCATTTACCTTTCCATGTCTTTGATATACCACAAACAATGATCTATTTCTTGCTTATAAGAAACCCACACTACTCATAAATCCATCATCCTACATCACACCACAATTTTAGTGTTAGTAAGAGATATTTAAGTAAAATGCTTGAATGAAAATTTCTAATCCATGATATATCCTTAGAATATCTTAATTTCAAAACTTGTGTTTGCCGGTGCTTAGTAAATTTGTGAGTATCTTTAAAATAATAATAACAAATTGCCAAATCAATTGATCTAGCCTAGGATGAGAACGATGTGAATTCATATCCTAATTTATCGATTTGGTGTGTGTGTGTGTGTGTGTATTGTAGTTTATCAGGTAATAAATACAATATGGAACAAAAGGTCTACCTGATCATTGGACTGGGGATTACACAAAATTGGTTGAATATTGATAACAATGACGATGTATTAGCTCAGAGAGAGAGAGAGAGACGGGGAAATTAAGCGAAATGGCGGCCACCTTTTGGAGGGGGGGAGTGTAGAGCGGCTTATATTTTACTTTGTTCAACGAGCAAACCCTATTATATAAGATAAATGGCTAGGGTTTTGATGACGGTTCCAGATGCTTCTTCTTGGGCTAATGACATGAAATTTCTTTTGAAAATGTCTTTAAAAATGGGTTTTCGAAATTGGGCTTTGTACAAGATTTAACATCTAGTCCTTCCTTGGAGGAATTACATTCATATGCTCCTATTCATTTATCAAACATTTACCATTACGATTGTCACGTGGAAATATCTTGGGTACTATTTTTCTCCTCTTGGAAGGATAGTCTTATTTTTTATTTGATTGTCAACTTGATTGAATTTTGACCAAGATTTAGTTAAAAATATTATTCTACTATTCTAAAAATTGTTGTTAATCCACCGTTTATAACTATCTTTAAAATTTCATTAGGGATATTAAATTCTCATATATTCTTATTCAATGATTACATATGTATGTCCAGGAAAAACAAAATGATATGATCTTTGTGATTTATGACACATAGAAATTAATTTATTCAACATAATAAAGAATGATCAGATAGTTACCCCCATATATAAAAGAATGCTTAACATCAATTAGGTCAAATGTACCATGTTTGATTGATAATACCTCCCTTAGCATCACCCCACTCAAAGTTAAAAAGAACAACTGAATTTCCATGATAATACTGCAATTCAACAACTTCTAGTAATATACCATAATAATCCAGATTTCCTTTTAGATTGAACCCGCTATTTCAAGTTGATTTTGTTTAGCCATATTCTTCCGTGTGGAAAATGTAACCATTAACAAAATAGCCTTTATATACATTCACTTTTAAAAGCAGACCATGGGATAACATTTTTAATCTCGCAGCTTTTGCAACTACAGGGTTGTTTAGAATCTAAATAAAAACAAATAAAATAAATAACTAATATTGAATATACTTATTGCTTCGAGGTCTAGCCAATCCTTAGCAGTGTTATTTGTTGTAGATTTGAAATCCATCACCATGTTAAATAAATTGTCAAACACATTATTTTCAATATGCATGACGTCAAGGTTATATCTAATCAAATTTGTTTTCAAATATGACAACTCAAAGAATATACTTATCTTGATCCAGTTGCGATCTTTACCAAACTTATCTAATTTCTCTTTTGAAAAAAAATTCTCTCACCTGACATCAGACTTAGACACCCACACAAAAATATTTTCACCACTCAGACGACAAGGCGGGGAGGGGGGGGGGAACGCTCCACTCTATCTTTAGTAAATACATTATTCTGCCTACAAAAACGTTGGTTAATAGGAAGAAACCGTAAAAGGCAATAAAACCAGCATTGCTTTTTATAATGGTCAAGTCTTAATGAATCGATATTTTCCATACAATACGGACATGCCAATCTTCCATAAGTGCTGCATCCCGGCATCATACCATACGCTGTAAAGACATTAAATATACATCACATTACTAAAATTTATCAGTTTTTTAAGCAAAATAAATGTGAAATACACATCACAGTTATTTCACAAACAACGTATAAGATGAACTGTGAAAACCTATAAAACATTAATGTAAAATAGAATTCTTAGTTTATAATATAAACCAATTCTATTTCACAGTTATTTAAATAACTGTAAAATAGAATTCATAGTTATTTATACCAAAACTTGTGTCCAAAACTGAAAAGTGAAATTAAGAGCTGAAATTTAAAAAATGAAAGCTACTTTAATTTGAATGTTTTGATCAATTTTGTGGTTTCTGAAAAAAAAGAAGAAGTATCTGACTGTTATGATGTAAATCACCGTTTTGAATGTGCAGAGGAAAGAACGCAATACATGTTGGTCGGAAGTTTCGGAAAATGGCAGCGGCGGGATTGCCAAAGCAGAAGAAGACTACATGGGAATTCGACGGTGGTGGTAAGCATGAATGAGAGAAGGGAAAAGGGAACAGTAGTCCGTAGGAGGAAGACGAAAGCGGCTGATTTTTTTGATAATTTTTTCAGTAGTTGAAATTCTTGATGGGGTTGGGGTTTGAATTTGGAAAGCAGAGGAGACTGGAGAGATCAAGATATTTTTAAAAAATTGGGGAAGAAAGTCAGATTCAACACATATTGAGGAAATGAGAAAACATGTTGATGAAGAATTGAAGTTAGGGATATTTTTGGAAAATGAATACTCATTTGAGGACAATGGTACTCCCTTGTCCCAAAATGAATGTATGAAAATTTTCAAATTTGCTTTTAATCAATAACAAATTTGAAATGTTTTTGGAAATTAATTTTGGGACGGAGAAAGTAGTATATTTGCAACCATATCATCTGATTAATTACTAGATAGCCATATAATGTCTGTAAGTAAAGGATTTGATGATGATTCGTGTGGTTTGATTTTGCAGGGTTTAAAACAAAATGGAGTTATGGTAAGGATTATGAGCATCCAAGATGGTTTGTATTATGTTGAATATCAATCAAATTTATCAGCTCTTCAGTCTTTATCAATTGCAGTTGCAATAATTCATAGTCGTAGTACCTACCCCCCGTCCCAAATTGTATAGAATTTTGAGCTGGCCAGTACCGGTATAAGGTTCACATAGATTTCTTTCTCATTTTTTTACTGTACTAATGCATAGTTGATATCATACATAGTCCACATTTTTAGCAGGGAGTTATTGACGAGTTTCGAAAATGTCTGTTTTTATTGATAAATTTCACCCCCATCTCAAGGTTTTATTGGTAAAAACTCCTATATCCTTAAAACATCTAAATTTCTTGTGTTCACCGTTGCTTAGTAAATCTTTGAGTAGATCGTTAAAATAATAATATTGTTTTTGCCATATCAATGAATCTGGCATAAAACTAAAATGACGTGAATTCAGATCCGCATTCATCACATTTGGTGTGTGTGTAATATATATAAAATTTATAAGGAAATAACTATAAAATGGAACATGAGGACTACCTGATTGATAGGACTCGAGATTACCCAAAATTGGTTGAATATCGATAACAATAACGATTTATTTATTTGGAGTGAGCCTTTTGGAGGGGGGGGGGGTGGTAGAGCAGCTTAAATTTTACATTCTTCTATAAGAAAACCAAGTTATATAAAATAAATTGCTAGGGTTTTGACATGAAATTTAATTGCAAAACGCTCTATATCTTTAATGATGGGCCATCTAGATTGGGCCTTGTACAAAATTTAACATCTAGGTTATACGTGAGGAATTCATTTAATATGTTTCGATTCATTTAACAGTATTTTATCTTTACACTTGTCACGTGGAACTATCTGGTGGACAAAATCTTATATTGAGCACATAAGAAAAGATTACAATACAATTGAAATAACATTTACAATACAAAATTGAAAAGAATAAGATGAAACGTGCATAAAACCATCTTGTTTTTCTTGAATCTGTGCCGTGTGTAGCACACTCTCCCTAAGATTAATTCACCCTCTCAATGTACGAGTTCTCGAGACCTTCAATGGACGTTTGTCTCGCAGGATAGAACAGACGAATTGGGTGCAACTCCGCACTTGAGCATGACGACGAATTGATTTATGCTTGTTCTATATCACTAACTAGAATCGGAAAAAGACTAAAAGAAAAGCTTGAACAAGAGAAGTTTCCTAGGCTTTAGAATTTAAAACTTGAGTGAATATTTCCTGTTGGAAAAGTATGTTGTGTGTGAAGGAAATTGTGTACATTTTCTTGGAAAAATCGTTTTTCGTTGGACAAAGATTATTGTGGGTTCATATTCAACTCCGTGAGAACATGAAAATGATATTTTATTTGTTCAATTTGAAGATTGGATGATAAAAATATTACAGCTTAAATAAATGGATGGAAGTTGGAAATGTGAGTTTATCTCACATGTGAAAAGAATGGAAAAACTAGTTGATAATTTTGGTCATTTTTTATTGAATTATAAATTCAAGATTAATTCCAAGAATTACTTCCATGGTTAATGTCCATTTATGATTGGCAAATGAAACTCCAAAAAGAAATTGATGGCAAGGTTAATTGTTGAATTAAGATGATCATCAATATGTGGACTAATTGGAGAGTTAATCCTTGGGGAGTTTTGAGCTATAAAAGAAATACCCACAACTCTTTGAAGAGATGAGAGAAAAAATAGAAAAAAAAAAAAAAAAGAAGAGAAAAACACACAAAAAGAAGCTTTTTCCCATCAATCTTCTTCTACCCTCTTGCAATTTGTTCATCTTCTTCCTTTGCCCTCCTTGAATGATTGGAATGGTGATATTGTCCAATCATATTAGTTCATTTCGCCGGAAAGCTCAAGTGCGGAGTGGTTCCGGTTAATCCGTTTTATCCTGGGAGACTAACGCCCATTGAAACCTCAAGCTCTCGTAGAGAGGAGGACGAATTAGTCTTAAGGAGAGTTTGTTCTCACACGACTCGGATACAAGAGATTAAAGATGGACAAATCCAATGAAGAGATCAAATACGGTTGTATCTTTCTTTTTATGTTTTTCAGAATTGTTGTATATTGTATTTTCAATGTTGTAATTTGTTTTTCTTTCTATATTTACAATATTTTTTCCAACAATCTTAAGACTAATTCGTCATTTGAGAAAGGATTACAGATTTGAGAATCCGTTGGAGCGGCGGCCTCGGGAATAATGATAGAAAACGATGGAAGAAGCGGATGGAAGAAAATTCCAGCAATTTTTAGCAATGACCAGATGTGGTAAAATTGAAATTTCGGATTCGTTAACCGTTGGATCGAGCTGAAATTTGGTTTGCATGTTCACAGCTCATAGTAGAAGATTCTGAACGGTGGAGATCGGATTTTATTATGTAGATATTAATATATAAATTTCGTAACAGAACAGTTTCTGAAAGAAGTAATGATGTATTGACTTACGGATGAACATCAAGGATGTTGCAATGATTGTGTAAAATAGTTGTGGTGATGCCACTTCTAGTGTTTATACAATGAATGATAGATCTCTTATGATTTATGAAAATCATAGTGAGAAAAATTGAAAAGTCCGATTGAACTAAATCGAGAAAATGAACGGTTAAAGATATCGTATTTAACGTTCTTATGATTCACAAGAATCATGTTGAGAAAATGAACGGCTAAAGATATCTTATTTAACGTTGCATTTTATTAATGAAAAGTTCTTTTGAACAAGTTGAGAAGAAGAACGGATAAAGATGTAGTCTTTAACCTTGCATTGTTTATACGATGTATTGACAAAGATGATAGGGCTTCTCGAAAGAAGTTGTTAAAGCCTATTATTGTCAATAGTGACAAAAGTCACAAAGATTAAAACAATAGAGCTTCTTGAAAGAAGTTGTTGAATTCTATTGTTGTGAAGATTGACATATATCACAAGGACTAAACCATAGGGCTTCTTGAAATAAGTTGTTAAAACCTATTGGAGGAATATGTGACTAATGTCATAAAGATAAAAACAATAAGACTTTTTGAAGGAAGTTGTTAAATCTTATTGTTGTTGATGATGACAAATAACAAAAAATATTTAGAATGAGAACTTCTAAAAGAAATTGTGTATTTTGTAAATGAGAATGTGATTTTTCTCTAATTTAGAGGTGCTTCAAGATGAGACCTTTAAAGTTTTGGAATAATTAACCTTCAATTATAATTCCCTTAAGGAATTTAGAGATTTATAAATATGAGTGGTTATAAGAAATAAATTGTGTTAATTCTCCTATTGAATTAGAAATTTATTCTTGGAGTTAATTCTCTAATTAAGTTAGAGAGTTATATTTTTAACAACAAAGTTATAATTGTTAAAAATTAAAGCCAATGGTTGGTTTGTGTAGAGACTAATCTCTAATGGAATGTGGTTGTTCCAAATATATCGGATCACCATAGTGAGAAGTTAGAAAATTTTGTTGGCCTCGACTTTAAGTGATGGCAACAAAAGATGTTCTACTTGACCACCTTGAACTTAGAGAGGTTTCTTTTGGAAGATCCTACAAAGTTGGGTAAAATGTGATGGATGTTCAAGCCATGAGTGCGGTTGAAGCATGTGAATTTTCTTATCGGAACTATATACTTAATAAATTGTCGGATTCATTATAAATCATATATAGTACAAAGAAAATTGCAAAACATGTGCGGGAGTCATTGAACTATAAATCTAAAATCGAGAATGCGGGTGCATTGAAAATCATCGTAATCCGCTTCCTTGATTTTAAATAGTGGACTCCATAAATGAAATAAAAAATCATATGGAATAAGTGGAAATATTCTTCCATGAAAAAACCATGTCGAATGGATGGTGTTGAGTGAAATTCTCAAGTGATGACAATAATTGAGAAATTGCTTTCCACTTGAAAATATTTTAAAATCACCTCAAACATAATGAATGGAAATGAATGTTGAGGTGTGTGCTATTCGTCTTTGTGTTGGAAAAGAAAATAGAACTTTGGAGAAAAAGTTGTCTAACATTTCTTTTGGTGAAAGAAAATGTGATGAAGCATGCCTAAATGCTTAATACAAAGACAAAGTGGGTCAAACTTGTTTGAATTGTCAAAATCATTTGAAAAGTCAAACGTGTTTAAAAAGCCAAACTTGTTTGAAAAAGTCAAGCATATACCTTGTGTCTTGAGTGGCAATTGTGATGTCATCAAGAATGAAATTCATGATGTTTGAATGAATGAAATGAAAGGGTATTCAAGTGATTAATAATGAGAATGAATCTCTTTTTATGGTCAAACAAGACTTGTCAAATATATACTTGAAGCAATAATCAAGTCATATTAATGCTTGAGGTGTGAATGTTATTCACTAGATGATGGTAAAATGTAAGTTTTTACCTTTAACATTGCTTGCTAAAAAGCAAAATGTTGAATCTTATCTCTTTAGAGAAAAAGTTGGAAATCAACTTAATAAAAAGGCAGTGATAAAACACAACTAAATATAGTTTGTGTATATGTTACACTAAATACTATGGGTTGCATATGGTTGGTTATGCTTACAATAGTTGTGAGTATAGAATTCTTGTTTATGAATTCAAGATTCAATAATGGAATTATGAAGCGCTTCTTTCTTTAAGAATATATTTTCGTATAAATTGAGATGGGGAAAACTCACTTAAACGGATTCATGATTCAATAGAAGAAGAAGAAACTTATCATGAGGAATGATAAAGAAGAGGCATGACCTCGACATAGCAAATGAGGTAGGATAAGAAAATTCTATGACCTGAATTTTCTAACCTCCTTGCTAGAAAGTGAATCACATAGTTATAAAGACATTGAGCTCTTTGGAAGGATCTTTGTGGAAATAGGCCATTAAAAGTGAGATTGATTCCATCTTGGAAAATGACACTTGGAAACTAGTGGATTTACCTCCGAGTAGTAAATCACTAGCATGTAAGTGAATTTTCAAAAAGAAAATAAAGACCGATGGAACAATCAATGAGTATAAGGTTAGACTTGTAATTGAGGATTACAAGAAAAATGAAGACCTTGATTACGTTTATACTTATTCTCTCATCCCGAGAATAAAGATTTGTATTTGTAATTTCCGAATAGCAAAAATTTGAAATATATCAAATGGATGTAAATAACCTTTCTAAATGTCGATTTAGAAGAGAAAATTTACATAGAACAATCCGTGGGGTTTGTTAATGTGGGGGTGTTTCGCAAAGTAGCAAGTCCAATAACCAAAGAAATTGAATTTGGTTACTAAATGGTGGATTATGTTTCAAGAGTTATATTCATAACAATTGTGTATATTGGTTTGTTATATATGATTCAATAAGTTTGAATATATATAAAAATCAAAAGAAAATAAAATCAATGGAAATCAAGTATTGATGTCAAATTCTTGGAAGTGAATATATGATACTTTGAATGAAATAGATCAAAGTGTTGAAACGGTTCAAGAAATGGAACCTAGAAGAAAATGTGCTAGTTTGTAAAGTCATTGTATGACTAGAGACAAGTACAAAGATAATGACATCAAAGGTTTGATTGTGTGGATTTAAACAAAAGTGACTACGTCACTTTGTTAATTAATTCCAAAAATGATATGTTAACTAAAGAAAATTTTAGTCAATTCGATCTGTTGATTCAAATTCAAGAAAAACTAATAGACTTGTTGTTAAACAAGTCATTAGGTGGATATTCTTGAAATTTTTGAAATGATCAATATGGAATAGCTGAGATTTAAATGAGTTTGAATGTTAACAATTATCAAATGGATAAAGGTTGTGTTAGCAAGATGGTATATTGCTAAAGTCAATTTATGATTGAAAAGACATATAGCAATATGTGTAATGGTAGTATAGACATATATGTCTAATACATAATACCATTAAACAACTACTCTCAACTAATTTGACAATGTGAAGTCAAATGAAAAACGGATCCGTTAATCAAAGGGTTAAAAAGAGAGTTAGTTGAAAGTTCGATGAGGGGAATAAGTCGTAATCCACTTAAAAGTTAAACACAGTGGAAAACCCAATCTAGATGACTGGAGATCCCAAGAACTAGATTCAATGGGACAATCTAACTGTTAAAAGACTTGCAGCGTCACTGTGGGGGAACCAACCCCATGTCCATTCCTGTTAGTGACTTCCCGAAAGGACAAGGATAAGCTTATGGCTTTTAATGATTCTTACGCGTCGAAAATTCGAGCGGGGTAATACGGGTTACCTTTAAGAAATCACCTATGTGAGAGAGAAGTGGGGCCGCTTCGAGGAGAATTGTGTGAGGCTCAATTCTTAGACCCTCTCACAGAACCAGGCATTATGTTTAGGGCCAAGAACGAACATAGCTATGAGAAATGAAATATGTTAGGACATTACTTGTGTCTAGTATATGATCGGCTACACAAAAAGCATATCGATTCAAGGACATCGCGTCTATCGACTTGCGAGTAGAGTAAATATGCTAGTTCGAGCGGAGGTTCAATGGGCAATATCCCCACACCTTCGTATGCAAGGTTTTGTCTGCCGGACTCTATCACCAATCTCGTCCTCAATATCCTTCATGTGGGGGATTGTTGGAAAAGTATGTTGTGTGTGAAGGAAATTGTATACATTTCCTTGGAAAAATCGTTTGTCGTTGGACAAAGATTATTGTGGGTTCATATTCTACTCCGTGAGAACATGAAAATGATATTTTATTTGTTCAATTTGAAAATTGGATGATAAAAATATTACAGCTTAAATAAATGGATGGAAGTTGGAAATGTGAGTTTATCTCACATGTGAAAAGAATGGAAAAACTAGTTGATAATTTTGGCCATTTTTTATTGAATTATAAATTCAAGATTAATTCCAAGAATAACTTCCAAGGTTAATGTCCATTTATGATTGGCAAATGAAACTCCAAAAAAAAAATTGATGGCAAGGTTAATTGTTGAATTAAGATGATCATCAATATGTGGATTAATTGGAGAGTTAATCCTTGGGGAGTTTTGAGCTATAAAATAAATACCCACAACTCTTTGAAGAGATGAGAGAAAAAATAGAAAAAAAAGAAGAGAAAAACACACAAAAAGAAGCTTTTTCCCATCAATCTTCTTCTACCCTCTTGCAATTTGTTCATCTTCTTCCTTTGCCCTCCTTGAATAATTGGAATGGTGATATTGTCCAAGCATATTAGTTCATTTCGCCGGAAAGCTCAAGTGCGGAGTGGTTCCGGTTAATCCATTTTATCCTGGGAGACTAACGCCCGTTGAAATCTCAAGCACTCGTAGAGAGGAGGACGAATTAGTCTTAAGGAGAGTGTGTTCTCACACGACTCGGATACATGAGATTAAAGATGGACAAATCCAATGAAGAGATCAAATACGGTTGTATCTTTCTTTTTATGTTTTTCAGAATTGTTGTATATTGTATTTTCAATGTTGTAATTTGTTTTCCTTTCTATATTTACAAGATTTTTTCCAACATTTCCTATCAGCATCTTCTTGATTCTCTCCTTTTCTCTTCTGACTCTCAAAACTAGAAGACAACAACAATATAGGATATGTAGGGAAATTTGAAATAATTAGCACTAATCTTGAATAATTAACCACCATATAATGGCATGGTTGTTAAATTTTCCAAAATAACTCTCTAACTTAATAGGGAATTCAATTCAAGAGTAAAGGGCAATTCATAATGACAATTGACCAAATTTATGTTTATAACAACCCAAAATAAAAATCACCAAAATCCATTAGAAATTGTAACTTGAGGTTAATTATACCCAAACCAAAACGTCACACCTTGAATTCCATTTTAACTTGAGAAAGATCAATTTCTCATTTACATTAATGCACAATTTTTTTCCATCAAACCCCACATGAATGAAAATTGACTCAAGGAAAGTTGGTGATAATGTTCGACAGACGAAAACTGGCATACGATAGGTCTGGGATGCCCAATGAACATTTGCTCGTACAAGCTTATTTACTCTATTTGAATGTCGATAGACACGATGTCCTTGAATCATTATGTTTTTAGTGTAGCCAGTCATATAATTGACACAAGTATCATCCTAACATAGTTCAATTCTCATAGCTATGTTTATTCAAGTCCCTGAACATACGCTTGGTTCTGTGAGAGGGTATAAGAATTAAATCTCACACAATTTTCCTCAAAGCGGTCCCACTTCTCTCTCACATATGTGATTTCTTAAAAGTGACCGGTATTACCGCGCTTGAATTTCCAATGCGTAAGAATTATTAAAAGTCATGGGATTATCCTTATCCTTTCGGGATGTCAGTAATTACTAATAGGAAAGGACTTGAGGTCGGTTCCCGTACAGTGGCAATACAAGTTTTTTTACAGTTATGTGGTGCTATTGAATCTAGTTCTTGGCATATCAAGTCATCCAGATTGGATTTTCCGTTGTGCTCAACTTTGAAGAGGCTTATGTCCAATTCTTTTCGTTGAGCTTTTAACTAACTCGATATTTAACCCCTAGGCTAATGGATATGTTTATCATTTGACTTCACATAGTCAATTTAGTTGATAGTAGTTGTTTAATGGTAATATTCTTAGACATATATGTCGAGACTACCATTACACACTTTGCTATATGTCTTTTCAATCATAAATTTACTTTAGGAATATATTATCTTGCTAATACAAGCTTTATCCATTTGACAATTGTTAACTCAAATTCATTTTAATTCTAGCTGTTATTTCATTATATTTTGCTTGTTTTAGACTATCATACATTGACTTACCATCTTACAGACTTTCTTATAGGTTAAATTTCTTGAACCGTTTAATGAGTTTGATTTATTTCATTCAAATTAACATTTATTCAATTAAATGAATTTGACATCAATACTCGATTTTCATTTACTTCATTTTCCTTTAGTTATATATATATATATATATATATATATATATATATATATATATATATATATATATATATATATATATTCCAACTTATTAAATCATGCATAACAAACCAATATACACAATTGTTAAGAACATAAATTAAGAAACATAATCCACCATTTAGTAACCAATTTCAATTTCAATTGCTTTTGTAATTGTACTTTCTACTTTGTTAAACTCCCCCCACATTCACAATTGTATGTAGTCCTAGGTTTTCGTATTTCATACGGACATTTTATTATTTTCTTGGGATAACCTTTTCAAATGTAGTTATTTTTCCAAATTAGACTCTCTTCCACATTTCCGGGTAGGCGTGAAATTAGCAATAAAACCATTATTCATTATCAACACCATTTAATTGTGGACACTTTATTTCCTTTCTCATGCGCAAGAAACCACTCGAATTGTTATATGTAATTTTCCACTTCTAAATTTACATTTAGAAAGTATATTTTATATCCATTTGATTTTTTTCAAATTTCACAATGTAAAAATTGCAAACACAAATCTTATTTATATTATTCTCGTGACAGAAGATTAAGTATCAAAGTAGTCAAGAATTTCCTTTTCATTTTAACCTTTTGTTACAATCATAGTCTTGAAACCAAGGGATTTTATGGAATTAACGGTTATGATGAACCTAGTGCGAGAAAAGAGAAAATAATAAAAAAATGTTATCAAGCTGTGTGTATGAAGCTAAATGAAAGTTCCCCAACAAAAAAGAAGATGAAAATCCAAAGGGGGAGGTTATTACTGTTGCATTGGGGCAGCTGCGTTGTGGAGCATAATTAAGACATTTATTACAAATTATATCCACCGGAGAACTCCTTGAGCTAAATCAGTACTCCCTTTGTCCCACTACAATGTGCACATTGGGACGGAGAGAGCATGTTAAAATGCTAGATTTTCATTAAACATTTGCATAAAAACCTTAAAATCTAACATGAGTTTATTTATTAAAAATGTGCATTTTAAGGATATTTATTACAAATTCGAGCTTGCATGTTTGAATTTCTACAAAAATCTGTCTCACTAATTAAGGATATGAAACAAGAATAGTTAAGATATTTATTACAAATTCGAGCTTGCAAGTTTGAATTTCTACAAAATCTGTCTCACTAATTAAGTGTCCATTTTAAGGATTTCACTAAAACGTGAATATTATATTGAGGAATAATATTCAGCATTGCTTTCATTTTAAGGTGTGGTATTATATTCGGTGACGGAATATTGAGAAATTTTTTAAGTGGATATGTCCTAATTATAGATGTCACTAATTTCATTCCGGATTGAAGTACTATATACTAGAGGCGTTTTACAAGATTTATTCAAAGTAGACCTCGTCATCCCTTGGTTAATACCTAGTTGATAGTCTAGTTCTCTTCGGAGTGACCCAATACCCATGTACCAGCCATCCACCAGTATTGAGTTGCCGAGCATCCAGATCCCTTTAACATGACGTAGGGTTTGGTTGGGTACATTTGGTACCATTGAAGAGGCAAATGCTGCTGTTCTTGCAAAGCAACCGGAGTTTCGTGAGTGGAAAGAGGATCAGGCTCATATGGATTTGACCTAACCCGTATCTGGATCCAGATCTGATAAGCCACCTCAAGTGCTGGATCTTAATCAAATTGCGATGGATCGCCGACACCGACCTGTTTATTATGTTTTGAGAGAAACGCACAAACCATACCGATAATTAGTAGGTAATAAAGAAACAAAATTGGACAAGTATTGTACATGTTGTCTCTTGCATACATTTTTATTTATTAGAAACATAAATCAGAAACTACTGAATTACTGGGACCGAAATTGCACTTTCCCCTTAATATAATGGGTTAATTGCAACTTGGTGTAAAATGAAAGTATCAAAGGCTGTTCTAATTCTAAAATACATTTCTAAAATACATTGATAAGAATGAACATTGGAGAGCTGAAGTGGAAGAGCTTTTGACTGACTGTTGGAACTTGAGGCTGCCGCATCATGTGGAGGGAGACTGAGAAGATGTTGGATCCTTAACATATTATAGGAATGTAAATCAATCCTTATCACGCCCCCTCAAGATGGACGGGCGAGAAGTAAGGCCAATCTTGCCCATAAGATTCTGAAAAGGAGTTCGAGCTAATGGCTTTGTCAAGGCATCCGCTAGCTGATCTTTGCCAGAGATATGAGTAACACGAAGGTTGTGGCATTGGACATTTTCACGGACAAAATGATAATCCAATCCAATATGCTTCATCCGAGAGTGGAATTTCGGATTTGCTGCGAAGTAGGTAGCACCCATATTATCACAATAAATGGCAGGTATGTCAGGGACTGGAAGATGTAGTTCTTTGAGTAGATTTCGAACCCATAAAACTTCAGCACAGGTAGCTGCAACAGCCCGGTATTCAGCCTCGGTGGATGATCGAGCCAATGTTTTCTGTTTCCGTGAACTCCAGGAAATTGCATTCTTACCAAGATAAATGATGTAGCCAGTGGTGGATGTGTAATCATCCTTATTTCCTGCCCAATCAGCGTCAGTGAACGCATGAAGGTTGGAAGGTGAATCACGTTGAAGAAGAATGCCATGAGAGGAAGTACCAACCAAGTAACGGAGAACCCGTTTAAGAGCACCCCAATGTATATCCGTAGGACAATGCATGAACTGAGATAGCTTGTTAACGGCATAGGAGATGTCGGGGCGAGTTAGAGATAGGTACTGGAGGCCCCCAACAAGGGCCCTGTAATCAGTAGGATTAGACAGAGGAGTGCCATCACGGAGAGAGAGAGACACGTTAGAGGCCATGGGAGTGGGAACGGACTTGGCAGCTTCCATGTGCGACTTGTGGAGAAGATCTTGTATATATTTATGTTGACTGAGAATAATGCCATTGGGGTGGGGAATGACTTCAACACCGAGAAAATAAGAAAGGTTGCCCAAATCTTTAAGAGAGAAACGAGACGAAAGAGAGAGTATAAAAGAATTAAGGAGTGAAATATTAGACCCAGTGATAACAATGTCATCGACATAGACAAGTAGATAGATAACATGAGAGGAATGATGAAGAGTAAAGAGAGAAGAGTCAGAGATACAGTTGACAAAACCTAAAGAGAGAAGATAAGACTTTAATTCGTTATACCAAGCACGAGGTGCCTGTTTGAGACCATAGAGAGCTTGACGGAGTTTACAGACGAAGGTGGGATGAGATGGACTAACGAAGCCGGGAGGTTGACTCATATAGACATCTTCATTAAGGGAACCCTGAAGGAAAGCATTATTTATGTCGACTTGACGAATGGACCAATTATTTTGAACAGCAAGAGAGAGAATGAGACGGATGGTGGCTGGTTTTACGACAGGACTAAAGGTTTCAGAATAATCCAGTCCAGGACGTTGATGAAACCCCTTGGCAACTAGCCGGGCTTTATAGCGATCGATGGACCCATCGGAGTTGTATTTGGTTCGAAAAACCCATTTACACCCGATTAGATTTTGAGAGGAAGAAGGAGGAACTAGATCCCAAGTTTTATTGTGAGTGAGAGCATTAAATTCAGTTTGCATGGCATCTCGCCAGACTTGACTTTTGAGAGCTTGAGTAATATTAGTTGGCTCGGGATGAGAGGTGGGAAGAGAGATGTGGAGGTTAAGTTTTTGGATAGGCTTTTGAATACCACTTTGTAGACGTGTATGAGGCCGTGAGTGAGGAATGGGTGGAGGTGGAGGATTATTTGGTGGTGGGGACGGCAGAGGGGGGGATGCCGAGGGCAGTGGAGTGGAATGGGTAGAAGTATGTGGAGAAGATGTGGTTAACGGAGCAGGAACAATTTGGGATATGTTGTTTGGTGCAGCAGGAGATGGTGTAGAGTGAGGCGGAAGGATAGGAATCTGGAAGGAACACCATTCATCGATAGTGGATGTAGGTTGGTGACTGGAAGAAGAAGGTAAGGAGGAGAAGGGAAATTTAAACTCTACAAACTTGACATGTCGGGAAGTGTATATTTTGTTTGTGGATGGGTCAAGGCAGTAGTAAGCACTTTGTGTGGCGGAGTAGCCTACGAAGACACAAGGAGAAGATCTGGGTTCGAGTTTGTGGGAGGTGTATGGACGCAACCAGGGATAACAAAGACAACCAAAACTACGTAATTTTGAGTAATTTGGTGGCTGTTTATGTAAAGTGAGATATGGTGAGGAGAGGTTTAAGGTAGGAGTTGGCATGCGATTGATGAGATAACATGCTGTACTGAAGGCAAGAGGCCAGTAGTGGTGAGGCATGGAAGCATGAATAAGTAAAGAAAGCCCTGTTTCAACAATATGACGGTGACGACGCTCAGAATACCCGTTATGTTCGGGTGTATGAGGGGGAGAAGTGAGGTGATTAATGCCAAAGGAAGCAAGGGTTGGGCGGAGTCCAATATATTCGCCCCCATTATCACTGAAAATTGTTTTAATTGAGCGATTGAAAAATTTCTCAACAAGGAGTTTAAAGCGAGTAAAGACATGTGTAGCGTCATTTTTGTGTTTTAAGGGGTAGAACCATATGTATTTGGAATGATGATCAACAAATAAAAGATAATATTTAAAACCATCATGGGAAAGGAGGGGGGAGGTCCAGACATCGCTATAAATAACATCAAGAGGTCCATCGGACTGAATAGAATTCTCATGAAAAGGAAGTTTGTGACTCTTAGAGCAGTCACATGAATTACAATGAAATAAAGATGAATTAGGAATGTTTAAATGAAACTTATTACTAATATGTCTAAGAATTGAAGAAGACGGATGACCGAGACGATGATGCCAATTTGCAGTTGTCATAGTGACAGAATAAGTGAATGGAGAGACAGGATTCCACTCGTAGACACCGAACCTAGGTTGACCCTGAAGGAGAGTTGTGCCCGAACGAATGTCCTTCACAACATAAGAGTCAGGTAAGAAGGTTATCGATGCATTATTATCACGACAAAAGGCAGAAATAGATATTATATTACGGGAAATAGATGGAACATGAAGAACATTTCTTAAATGAAAATTGGTAGAAGGAGTTGTAAGAGAAAGTGAACCAGTATTAGCGATGTTCAAGCCAGAGCCGTCCCCAATAAGCAATTCTTCAGTACCATCATAGGGCGCATGCAGCGCAAGATTAGAAAGATCATTCGTAGTGTGATGAGTCGCACCACTGTCAAGAAGCCAAGCCGAAGGGTTGGGATTGGAAGCAGTAGCGGTGTGAGCAGATGGTTGGTGGCCAGGAGTGGTGTTGCCGCGGTAGGAGGTCCTTGAGTGACCAGATTGGTGAAATGTAGGTGACTGAGAAGGAGGGTTTGGGATAGTAATGTGAGGGTGAAGCTTGCGGAAAAGGGTACATTGGGAGAGGTAATGCCCGGAGGTTCGGCACCATTGACAGCGCCCCTTGAAGGGTGCCACTGTTCTAGGAGAGTTTGGGAAGTATGTCTGTCCAGGTGTAGGAAGGAGACCAGCAGTGGGATTAGGATTGCGAGAGGAAGAGCTGCGGCTAGGGTTACGGGCGGAAGCATAGTTAACAGACATAGGAAAAGAGGGACTGGATTTTGCTTTGATTTTGAGGGAGAGTTCCTTTGTTATGAGTTTCTCATGTAACTCATCAAATGTGATGGGATTCTCACGGTTTTGAATAACTGAGATGACACTATCATAGTCCGGGTCTTGGAGTTGTTCAAGGATGCGGTCAACGACATCCTCAGGGTCTAGAGGGCGGCCTAGAGAGGCTAGCTTATCAGTGCAGTTCTTAATTTCCTGCATGAATTCAGAGACTGATCTAGCACCTTTGGTGATACTACGGAGATGATCCTTTAACTGCTTAAGGTGCCCTTTGGATGGGTTAGCATAGGTCTTTCCTAGGGTACGCCAAGCATCTAAGGTTGTTGGACAGAGAGAGATTAGAGGGACGAGAGGAGCGGAAAGAGTTCCTGCTAAGGCGCCGAGAATAAGCTTGTCTTGGCGAAACCATGTGGTATACGCCGGATTGGGGATGGTGCGGCTAGGGTTGGGATTGGTGTTAGGGTTGGTGTCATCTGTTTGGGTGAGATCGGTGACATCAGTGGTGGGTGTTGTGGGAGTGACAGTAGGGTTAGCAGCGACTGGGGAAGGGAGAGTTTTAGGAGGGGCTGGATGAGTACCATCTATATACTTGTATAGATCAAGGCCAAGAAGAGTGGCCTCAATCTGAGTCTTCCAGGAGATGTAGTTGGTTGGGGTGAGCTTAAGGACGTGAGATAGAGAGACAACAATGAGAGGAATGGTAGGCTCAGCGGCATTAGGGAGGACTTGGAAATCAGAGGCGGCCATAAGCGGAGGAGAAAAAAATAAGCCCTTGAGGCTCTGATACCATATAAAGTGTTTGGCAAATTGTGTTTATTTCAAAAGAATAACAAGCTATATATACAAGTATCAAAGGCTGTTCTAATTCTAAAATACATTTCTAAAATACATTGATAAGAATGAACATTGGAGAGCTGAAGTGGAAGAGCTTTTGACTGACTGTTGGAACTTGAGGCTGCCGCATCATGTGGAGGGAGACTGAGAAGATGTTGGATCCTTAACATATTATAGGAATGTAAATCAATCCTTATCAGCTAGCTCCAGTCACATCAATGAAACCCATGAAGCTAGTTCAAGCCAACCTAAAGCGAAAGAAAAACAAGCAAATAAAGGCAAATACATTTGGCAAAGAAAAGGAATCAAGGAGCAATTGAAGAAGAATCAACAAAAATCCACTGGACAGCAGAGATCTTCTAGACAACCAAGATTTGATGGATAGCAGAGATCACCTAGACAGCAAAGATTCTATAACCATCACTCATACTCCAAACATCAAAGACCCAACTGGCCATACTCAAATGGAAAAAGTCATGCCAGACAAAATTCCTCTCCAAGATCATCTCACTCAAAGAGCTTTCAAAGCCACACTCAGTTCCATAATAATCAAAACCAATCCTTCTCTCCCAACCATTTTTTTAACCAATCCCAACCTACTGCTCTCACACCTTATATGTTGCAGATCATGGGATACTATAATGCCCTAAACCAGTATTTTGGAAAGAGGGCAATGAACAAAGCTAGAGTACCAAAGAAAGTCTAATCCTTTTGACCCAAAAAAATAAAAGGGTATCATAAATTTATTTTTCTGTTATGTAGGAACCTAGAAAAGGATTATGATACTTGGACAGTGGATGCAGCAGGCACATGACCTTCAACAAAGAGTGGTTACAACAATATGTCCCTAAGAATGGTCCAAATGTAACTTTTGGTGATAACTCTCAAGCCAAAGTCAAAGGATCAGGAAACCTTATTACTAAAGACATTATTTTTACTAATGTGTCTTATGTAGAAGGTCTCAAGCACAATTTGATTAGCATTAGTCAAATTTGTGATAATGGATATTATGTTGTATGTTCCAAAAGCCACTGCACTGTCAAAGATGTCAACAACAAACCAATTCTCACTGGAATCAGAAAAGGAAACCTCTACTGTCTAAACCTGGAAGTTGTGGAATCCTCAAATGCTCATTGCCTACTCTCCTATAGTCAATCTGATATGTCATGGCTATGGCACAAAAGATTGGTTCACCTCAACCTCAAAAGTATCTCCAAACTTGCCAATTCTAACCTAGTAAAAGGCCTACCCAATATTCCCTTCAAAAAGGAAAAGATATGCAAGGCCTGTTAATGTGGAAAGCAAAAAAAAACTCCTTCACTGCCAAAACCAGATTATATACTTCAAAACCCCTTTAACTACTCCACATGGATCTTTTTGGACTCATTAGAACAAGGTCTCTTGGTGGAAAGAGATACTCACTAGTGGTAGTTGATGACTACACTAGATTCACTTGGATCATTTCTTGAATCCATAAGGGAAACCTTAGAACAACTGGTCAAACTGTTTAACAAAATTCAAAACCAAAAGGGTCTATCCATCATCAAAATTTGATCTGACCATGGTAAGGAGTTTGAAAACACTGGTGTTGAAGAATATTGTGATCAAAAAGGGATTGAGCACAACTTTTCTGCTCCTAGAACACTACAGCAAAATGGGGTTGCTGAAAGAAAGAACAGAACAATCTGTGAAGCAGCAAGAACTATGCTGTCAGAGAACAACCTCCCTAAATACTTTTGGGGAGAAGCAGTCACCACTGCTGTGTATGTCCAGAACAAGACTCTCATCAACGAGTTTCACACCAAGACACCCTATGAGCTATGGAATGGTAGAACACCAACCATTTCATACTTTCATGACTTTGGAAGTAGATGCTTTATTCATAACAATGGAAAAAACAATCATGATAAGTTTGATTCCAAAAGTGATGAAGGAATCTTTCTTGGATACTCCAACACCAGCAAAGCCTACAGAGTTTACAAAAAAAGGAGACATGTAGTAGAAGAATCAATCCATGTTGACTTTGATGAAAACAATGATCAAAGCCACACTGAATTGTGTGATTTTGATGAAGCTGTTGGCAATTCAGACAATCTACTTGAGGTGTCTCCTGTACATGACCCCTTAAACCTCATTTCTAAAGAATATTCACCTTCCCTTCCCTATATGGTGTCCAAAGACACTAATACACACCCTATTGTGTCTGACAGCCAAGAATCCCAACTCAACAGCAAAGGTGCATCTGACAGCTATGATACACCTGACAGCTTACCTTCATCCAGCCATCAAAATACCCTTGTAAATACCCCATCCAACCATGCTGCAACACCAATCACTCAATTCCTCAACCTGAAACTATCACCCATATCATTCCACGAAACAACAACATCTATATTGACCTTCCAATACATAAGATGGACATTCCTCCAAATATGCATGTCTATGACTCATTAATGAGTGCCTTCATCTCCCAAATAGAACCCAAGAAGATAAATGAAGCCCTTTAAGACCCTGATTGGATTGAAGCAATAAAAGAAGAATTGGAACAATTTGAAAGACGCAAGGTTTGGAAGCTTGTTCCCAAGCCTAAAAACCAAACTGTCATTGGACTAGATGGGTTTTTAGAAACAAGATGAATGAAGAAGGAATTGTGGTAAGGAACAAAGCTAGACTAGTTGCTCAAGGGTACAGACAAGAAGAGGGAATTGACTATGATGAAACATTTGCCCCTGTTGCAAGATTGGAAGCTATAAGGCTGTTCCTTGCCTATGCATCATTCAAGAAGATGAAGGTGTTCCAAATGGATGTCAAAAGTGCATTCTTGAATGAAGTTTTGAATGAAAAGGTATTTGTGTCTCAATCTCCTGGTTTTGAGCATCCAAAATTTCCAGATCATGTATATAAACTGGACAAAGCCTTGTATGGGCTTAAACAAGCACCTAGAGCTTGGTAAGATACCCTATCTAAATACCTCTTTGGCAAAGGATTCACCAAGGGCCACATTGATAATACTTTGTTTATCAAGAAATATGGAGATAACCAGTTACTCATCCAAGTCTATGTTGATGACATTATTTTTGGTTCATCAAACGAAGACTTGTGTACAGAATTTGGGGATATCATGAAGAATCAGTTTGAGATGAGCATGATTGGTGAGCTCACATTCTTATTAGGTCTTCAAGTCAAGCAAATGAAGGAAACCAAGCCAAGTATACAAGATACATGATCAAAAAGTTTGATATGCAAACTGTCTCTCCAGCTAGAACTCCTCTGTCAACAACAACCAAACTCCATGCTGATCCTGATGGCCAGAGTGTGAATCAAACTCTATATAGGAGCTATATTGGATCACTCCTATATGTGACAGCCTCCAGACATGATATTATGTTCAGTGTTTGCCTTTGTGCAAGATTCCAAGCCAATCCTAAAGAATCTCATTTCTCTGCTGTCAAGAGAATTTTGAGATATCTCAAAGGAACTCCTGGCTATGGCTTGTGGTATCCCACTGAATCCCCATTCTCTCTAATTGGCTTCAATGACTAAGACTATGCTGGATGCAATCTGGATAGGAAATCCACAAGTGGTGGATGTCAATTTATTGGATCAAGAATAATCTCTTGGTCAAGCAAGAAGCAAACTTCATTAGCTACCTCAACAGCTGAGGCTGAGTACATTGCTGATGGTCTGTGTTGCTCTCAAATTCTTTATCTCAAAAGTCAACTCCAAGACTTTGGGATGGACCTGTCAAACATTCCTATTTTTTGTGACAATTCTAGTACCATTGCCATGATAGAAAACCCTGTTCAACACTCCAAGACCAATCATATTGAAGTTAGGCATCACTTCATCAGAGATCATGTTGAAAAAGAAAATATCAACCTAGGTAAAGTATGCACTGAAGACAATGTTTCTGACATTCTAACAAAAGCCATGAATGAGAAGAGATTTGAGATGGTGAGGGCAATGCTGGGAATGATTAATTTGCCAAAATAAAAGATTTTCATTAATCAAAGAAACATTACAAATGGCTGCTGTCAACAGTTGAGGATCTGACAGCTAACCATAACCTTATACAAAAGCCTTCATCATTCTTAGCCAAACATCTTCCTACCAAATACCCTAGTTTTCAAAACACAAAATCAAACATAAATGTATATTACCAAAAGCTTCATAACCCCTCCTTCCTCTCACAGCTGACCCTCACACATGCTCTGACAGCTAAGAATCCTATTCTTGACTGGTCCTTGGCTGTTCATGGATATCCTCATCTGTGAACCCATACTCATTATAGGCAACATCAGGAGCCTCATAGACATTCTCCTTGATGTCCCCATACCTCTTCAGCCACACTGGGTGCCTCTTCATGAAAGGGTCAATGGCTGATGTTGAGAATTGTAAAGAAGGACACACCCTTCTTGGACACCATTCCTCTACAACAATGTAAGGAGGATATTCACTTAGTGGAGAGACAAAGCTGAATGTCCGTGAAGTGTTTGCACTCTCCTGTGCAATGATAGCTTGATTTGACTGAGGACCCACTTCTTCTTCCTCATTCATAGCTGCTGGACTCAAGCACTTCCGAAACTGTGAGAACAACCTCATATAAGCCTTTGAAGGAGAACTTTGCACTCAAGCTCACCCAATGTGTAGACTCTCTCTACACCTTCCCCAACCTGCTTACTGGATTCACCCTCTTTCCCTTTTCCTAACAGCTTAATCTTAGCTGTCTGACCAACTTGACTCTCACAAACCATTTTAGCCTTACCCTTATCTCTAGCTATCTCCTTTAACCTATTTCTCTCACCCTCCAAAAATGCTAGCCTCTCTTCCTCCCAAAACTTTTTCCTTATCTCCCTCTCTCTAAACTCTCCTTCCTTAAGTGGATCATCACTTTGCAGTTGATCCACCTCTTGTTCTAGAGCATTGTCAGTTTGTATTTGATATGATAAAAACTCCCTCTCAAACCTCTCTTCCTCAGTTTCCTCTACCCTTGGACTCTTAAAAACCAGTTTCTTTGCTATCTTAGCCATCTTGCTAGGACTGAACATTGAAACCAAACTTCCCATTTACTATATGACTGAAATGGATTGAATAAATCTCATCATCTGATACATTTCCTTTTATAGACAAAGTTAGTTTCAGTCAATATAGTGGCAATGATCATTCAAAATAGGCTTAGATGGTCATCAAGTCTGACAGCTATGATTTGAGTTCTTGCCAAATTGAGGATTATTGGAACTTGCCACTAACAAATACCCATTTACTTCTCTGATTTATTCCCTCTGAAAATTCGCCTCTGTGTACGGAATTTACTCCCATTTTTATGGGAAGTTATGGCACGTAATGAGTGGGGGACAAAAAAAACTATTCATTAACAGTCACATTCTTAAATGCAAATTTTTAACCGTTGCACTAACCAACGTTTTAGCCGTTGAACTATACAAATTCCCTCCTCATTAACCTCTAATCTTGCGAATCTAACCCTTCCTCAAACAAACATTTTCTTCCCACCTAAATCTCTTCTCTGAATCACTCTGTCCTTCAAAAAAAAAAAAAAAACTTAATTCTCTGTTTTACTCAAACAATGTCATACACTGATGCTCATGGGTATTTTATCAAGCCTGACTTCTATGATCATGAAGTTGGAACCCTTATCAAAACCCTTATTGAATCCAACAATCTTTGCAAAATGATGGAAGCTTAACCTCCTATATACGAGAAATTGTGCAGAGAGATTTACATGGTGTTTTGGTAGAAAAAACAATAAAGTAGAATCTTAACTAGGTTTAGTGTGTGGATTGAATAATAAGGAGGGAACTATGGAATTCGATTATATGGAACAAAAGAATGAAAAAGAGATAATGACAACACGATTTGTTAACGAGGAAAACCTTGGAGGTGATAACCTCTTTGGAAAAAACCCCGGGAGTTAGGTCTCCAACCTTAAAGGTTTCACTATAATAATCACGATTACAACTTTGGAAGATAATGGAGAGGATTACAAGATCTTGTGTGTAGAGTGTGTGCGTATGAGCATGAATATGTTTTTCCGTCTCCATTTCCCCTTAAATACAAGTAGATATGAAAGAGTCAATATGGTTCCTATAATCTCGGCATTTTGGTTTATCACTTCAACCTCCGTGAGACCAAGTCGCCCTAGCCGTTTGAAGGTCTGTTGAACGTGCTTGGAGATTGTTCCGCATTCCTCTCTTAATTACTGAAAAATAAGAATAAGAATATTAGGAAATATTGAACAAGTAAATATTAAAACAATACTTACAGTGTAATGACATCTCGATATGCAGGATCAATTGAAGATGTCGCCATGTTGAAAAATGCCCACAACAATTTGTCCCCAAAAACATTTGACTATGTTGGCAAAATCGAAGAGGCAAAATGTTTTTTCTTTTGAATTAATGGTCCAACTGTCCGCTCTGCTTGATGGGACTGTTTGGAAGACGTGGCGTTGAAATGGACGGTTGGGGAGAAGAGTTATTTTTGAAAAGGAACTCTTTTTCTTTTTATTAACCGCTTGAGAGGATAAATTAATCTTCTCAAAGCTTCTTTTCACCTCCGTTGGCCCACGGCACCGTTCGTCTCCAAGGTAAAATTCCTCCGTCTCTCGCCTTCTCTCTTTGTTTATTTTTCTCTTTTTGCTTTGTCAACCATGGGTAAAATGAGGTTGTCTGCGTCCAAACCTAAGAAAGCGTCATCCCCACAAGGTCCCGTAGAGATTAATCTCAACGATTTTGTTTGCGGAAATCTTCTCACTAAACCAACTGAAGAAACTTGTTTGTTCAACGATTCTCAAATAGAGTCCATAAAACAACAATGTTGCTTCCCAAGTGGTGCAATTTTTCATCCCTTTTCCATAAAACTTAGGTCTGACCACATTTCCCTCAAATGGATCTGTTTCTTCGAATATCCCTTCCTTCTAGGGTTTAGTTACCCTTTTCCTCTGTTGGTTACTGAGTTCTTTCGAAAAACTCAACTGGCTTATGCTCAACTTATGCCAATGGCCTGGCGAGTTTTTGCTTTTGTCCTCAAAGTAAACCGAGAAAACGGACTAAACCTAGGGCTTCCCGAAATTGCCTATTCCTATGATCTTCAACTTTTTGGTTCCAAAAGGTACCTTTTTAGAAAGAAATCAGGTAGAAATCCTTTGATGAGCACCACATCCTCCAGTGATAGGGGATGGAAGAATAGATTTTTCTTTGTTGATAGGGCGTCGATTGGAGAAAAGGATGAGATATCGAAGCAATGGAACAAGGGAGGTACTTAAATTCTTACTCTTGTGACTTCCTGTTCTTGAGACAAACTGAATTGTAATTGTTCTTGCTTTTATGTAGATATTGATTGGGGAGAATTGTTTCCACCTGCCAAAGACACTCTAGCCAAAATCGAAGAGTTTTTCAGTCTCCTCTCGATAAGAGGTCTCCCAAAGGTTTGTTGGAAGCTTCGTCGACTATTCCGAGGAGGATATAAAGGCTTCTACTTCTGTAATTATGTCCACTGGTAAGCTTGGCATCTTGTTACCTTTGATAACTGTCATCAATTTGATGTGTTATTCGTTATTGACAATATCTCTATGTCCATGCAGTCTCCAAACCGATAGTTTCAGGGTCTGACTTTGACCTGGATGATATTGAAGCCCTGCTCTCTGAACCCGTTGTCAAGATTGATAAGAAACCTCCACCTGCTCCTAAGAAGAGTCCTGTTCCTGACGAAAGCATTGGTATTGGCTCTAGGGTGAGGAAGAGAAAAGCTAGCCAAGAGGAAGTGATCGAGGTTGGAGACTCCTTTGATGGAATGTCAGCGGGAGATTTCAAGAAGAAATTCATGAGCCTTGCTAATGGGGTAAGACACCATTAATTGGATATTGAATAGTTTCAAAGGTTGTTATAACATTTAGTAATATCAAGATGTCATTTTCACCGTAGGGTACGTGGAGGAATTGGCAAAAGAAGTTGAAATGGTAAAGAAGAAGTCCAAAGCTGACCTCGCTTTGGTCAGGAAGGAGAAGTTGGCATCAGATAATAAGGTGAAGGAATATGAGAAGACTATAGAGCAATTAAGCAAGTCAGTGGGAGAACAAGAACAGACAGTGAAGGACTTATTGAATAGTCTGGCGAAAAGTAAGGATGACCACAACAAGGAGATAGCAGAAGTGAGGAATTCTTGCAAACTAGCTGCAAGCGAAGGCCGTTTCTCAATGCAAGGTGAAGATGATGAAGGAATATCGGGAAGGAAGGCTGGCGCTTGGGATATCAATAGGGAATGTGCCTATCTGTTCAAGTTGACAGGTGAGGTGACGGACGAGGGCGAGGTGTCGTCAAGTCCGTATGAAACGATTGTCAAGGATGCACCAGCAGTTGGAGAAGTGACACCAGATGCAACACTGCGGCGAAGCCACCTAAACAAAAAGAAGGTAAAACAACTTGGTTCTTGGTATTTTGTTAATGTTTACTGGGGTGGAATCCCTTAAGACAATTTTTATTTTCGTTTGGTTTGTAATGGGTCCATAAGGACTAAAGACAATCTTTTTTATGTGTTGGGTTGGTCCAACACTTGTGCACGTTTACTGTTGGTAGTTCGGATACTTTATGGTTTCTTTAGTTTAGTTATGGTTTAATAGTTTTCAAGCACGTCAAGGCTTGTTTCTTTTGGATAATTTTTTTGTATGGCGACATGATAGTATGTCGAAATGATAGATACTTAGGATGACATTTATACGTCATAAACCGTAGATACTTAGATGACACGTATATGCCATAAACCGTAGATACTTAGATGACACGTATATGCCATAAACCGTAGATACTTAGATGACACGAATATGCCATAACCATAAGAATAATACTTAAGATCAATCATCTAACTGAGTGGGAATGAGTAAGCTATATGAGTTTACCCATATAGGCCCACCCCACACCTCAATTAGTGAGATAACTTGCGCTCCAGGCGAAGGTGTGGTAACCTAACTTCTTAAGAAAGAGGTAATTAACTCATTAAACCTTAGAAGGGATTGTGTACCTTTACTTGAGAAGAGATGGCCGCCTCTAACGGAGGAGAAATCGTTGTTCCTTGCGTGCATTCGATATGTCCCCATGTAAATGTGTCAATACCTCATAATATAGAAACACGTTAAAAACGGACGCCAACTAAAGTTGACGTCTCTCCACAAAGTGTATTAGCGACATCTTAACTTGTAAATAATAAAAAAGATGCATAGGAGAAAAGAAAGGTTGTAAAGAATTAAAAGACGATTCATACCTGGAAAGATGAGTTCATGGGAAATCATATTTAAATGTAATACCTTTTGAGATGAATGGCGTTCCAACTTCGCGGTATCATTTGGCCATCCAAGGTTGCAAGGCGATATGCTCCTTTTCCGGCTTGTGCATCTATTAAGTAGGGTCCCTCCCATTTTGGGGCGAGCTTGCCTGCATTGGGCTCCTTGGTATTTTGGAATGCCTTTCGTAGGACTAAGTCTCCTACTTGAAACCTTCTAACCCTTACGTTTTTATTGTAAGATCGGGCTACCCTTTGCGATACAGCGCCATGCGAACTTTGGCCATGTCCCTTAGCTCGTCCACGTATCCAGGTCATGTATCAAGATGTCTTTATTATGTTCAGATGTCGCAAGCCGTATCTTGCCGTTGGTATAAGGACTTCTGCTGGAATAACAGATTCAGTTCCAAATACAAGTGAATAGTGGGTTTGACCGGTAAGCATTCTTAGATGTCGTCCTGTCAGCCCATAGGACCATTGGTAACTCTTCTGCCCAACGTCCTTTCTTCTGGTTTAGTCTCTTTTTTAAGTTGCTGATTATTATTTTGTTGCTAGACTCTGCCTGTCCATTGGCTTGAGGGTGAACAGGCGAAGATGTCACCATCTTAACACCCCAAGATGTCAAGAAATCTTGGGTCCTCTTGCTGATGAATTGAGAGCCGTTGTCACAAATTATCTCTGATGGAATTCCGAATCGGCTGAATATGTTCCTTTTGATAAAAGATATCACTTCTTTGTCACGAACTTGCACATATGCCTCAGCCTCTACCCATTTAGAAAAGTAGTCTGTCATGGCCAAAAGAAATACTCGTCCCCCTGGTGCTATGGGAAGTTTTCCTACTATGTCCATTCCCCAAACCATAAAAGGCCATGGTGACAGGATAGGATGTAGCAGCTCAGTGGCCGGGTGCAGGATGTCCCCATGTCGTTGACAGGAATCACATTTCTTTGCGTAGTCAACGGCATCTTTTCTCATTGTAGGCCAGAAATAGCCCATTCTAAGAGCTTTAGTATGTAAACTTCTGCCCCCGGTATGATTTCCACAATCTCCTTCGTGCAGCTCCTTGAGAACCTGATGGGCTCTATCTGCCTCTAGACATCTTAAGTAGTGACCTGCAGCAGATTTTCTAAACAAGAGATTATCAATAAGTACATATTTAGATACTCTTACCCTGAAGGCTCTTGCATTTTTCTCCTCGACTGGGATCGTATCATCTAAGAGATATTTGATAATAGGAGCTGTCCAAGAGGTTGCTGCAGGAGAGGCAAGTATGTCGGCATCCAGGGCGAACATCTCAAGATGGTCAATTGCTGGGATGTCAACATGTATGATTGGGATACTGGTTTGTGAGAAGCTTTTGAAGGCTGAACCCAAGTTTGCCAGAGCATCTGCTTGAGAATTTTCTTCCCGTGGGATTTGTTCCAAGGAAAATGTTTTGAATTTGGCCGAAATAATTTTTACAATTTCCAAATATGTTGTCATCTTAGCGTTTTTCGCGACGTAGGACCCGTTGTACTGATTAACAATTAGTAATGAATCCATGAACACCCGGATATGCTTGACATCTAAGTCTTGGGCTGCAGTTAAACCTGCAATTAGAGCCTCATACTCTGCTTCATTGTTGGTAGCCTTGAAACTGCAACTGATAGATTGTGGTATTATGTCCCCTTGTGGCGATTTTAGTACAACTCCAAGACCTGTACCTCTCATGTTGGAAGCACCGTCCGTGTAGAGAGTCCAAATTTTTAGGATGTCATCATCTTGAAGTTGCTGTACTTCCAATTCCACCTCTTGTTGTAGGGTTGGACTGAAATCAGCCACAAAATCAGCCAGGGCTTGGGATTTTATTGCAGTTCTGGGCTCGTACTTCTGATGTCGTATGTGCTTAATTGTACAGACCATTTCGCCATTCGACCTGACATCTCTGGTTTTCTCATGACATTCTTAATAGGATAGTTAGTGCGTACAATAATAGTATGTGTTTCAAAATAGTGCCTTAACTTAATAGAAGCAGTTATCAAAGCTAAAATTAATTTTTGTAAATGAGAATACCTGGTCTCAGCATCTAAGAGTGTCTTACTTATATAGTAGATGGGTTGCTGATTACCATCTCGTTCTGTCACCAAGGCGCCCTTACAAAGACCTTCGGACACTGCTAGGTAGATGTAAAGATGTTCTTCCATCTGAGGTTTGGCCAATAAGGGAGGTGTCGACAGGTAAGTTTTGAGCTCCTGAAAAGCTTCTTCATGTTGTTCCTCCCATTGGAACTTCTTGTTATTTCTTAAGATGTCGTAGAAAGGTTTGCATCGATCTGAGGATTTGGAAATGAATCTAGTGAGTGCGGCAATTTTTCCTATCAATCTTTGGACGTCCTTGACAGATTGAGGTGATGACAGATTGAGAATAGCGCGTATTTGTTCTGGGGCGGCTTCAATGCCTCTTTTAGTAACCATATAACCCAGAAACTTGCCGGCCTTCATTCCGAAGTTGCATTTAGCTGGATTAAGTTTCATATTGAAACAATCCAAGATGTCAAAAGCTTGAGAGAGGTTGCTTATGTGATCCTCGGCCTTCTTGGATTTTACTACCATGTCGTCGATGTATACCTCCATTGTGTCCCCAATTTGATCCTTAAACATCTTGTTGACGAGCCTTTGATACGTTGCACCTGCATTTTTTAGTCCAAAAGGCATGGCAATATAACAATAAATACCTGTGGGGGTTATGAAGGCAGTGTCCTCTTGGTCAGATGGTTCCATCTGAATTTGTTGAAATCCTGAGGACGCGTCTATGAAAGTTAGGAGTTCGTGACCTGAAGTGGCATCAACTAATGAATCTATGTGCGGCAAAGGGAAAGGATCTTTTGGGCAGGCTTTATTTAAGTCGGTGAAGTCGACGCAAACTCGCCATTTCCCGTTTCTCTTCTCTACCACAACCACATTCGCCAACCATCTTGGATAATCGACCTCCCGTATCATGTTGGCTTTGAGTAAGCGCTCTACGTCCTCCTTGATGATCTGATTTCTGGTTTTTGCAAACTTTCTACGTTTCTGGTGCACTGGTTTAAAGCTAGGATCTATGTTAAGTTTGTGAGTGATGACATCTTTGCTAATGCCTGTCATGTCATCATGTTTCCAAGCGAAACTCTTTATTCTCGCTTCTTAATAGGTTCACAAGCTTCTCTTCTATATCCGACGACGGGATGTGCCAATAAGTACTTTGATGTCCGGGTTGGAAGGATCTAACAATACTTCTTTCACATCATCCTCCCTAGCTTCCCAGGACTTCACGTACTTTCCTCGGTAATTGCTATGCTTGTTTTGGAGATGTAGACGCCTTCATTGAAGTTTTGTAACATTCCTTGGCCACCGTTGATCACTTTGTAAATCTTAGCGACACCCCAAGGTGTTGGAAACTTCACACACCGATGGTAAGTGGAGGGTACGGCCTTCATTCCGTGAATCCACGGTCTTCCAAGAATGACATTGTAAGATGTTTGCGCAATCAAATTACGCAGTAACCGCTCCACGGTGTTGAGGCCCTTTGAGTATATTGGAAGCTTTATCTCCCCACCGTTTCTTTGACTTCACCCACCGAAGCCTACCGACTGAAGACTTTTTGACAATCTCCGATTCTGGGATGTTCATTTCCTTAAGGGTACCCAACATAATAAGATTGACGAGCTGCCCCCATCTACCGAATACGTCGTATTGTACAGGTTAGCGTCTGCAAGGAAATAACCAGACCGTCATGATGGGGTTCCGGCAAGTTATCACGATCACTTTCATCAAAGGTAATTGGATCCGGGCAAGGTGTCGACATGCTTGGGCTGTCTCTGCCGCTTTTCCTCTTTTGACTCCTTAGCGTGTCGTTTTGCGGCGGAATAGGATGTTCCACATATTTACGAGCCTCCACCGATGAAGTTGATCACCTTTGTTGATCTTTTGGGAGACCGGCCTTTCGGCTTCATGACGAGCTTCTGCATTTTTAGCCTTCTTCTTTACGGATCCCAACAACTCCTTAAGATGTCCTTTCGAGAGTAAGTAACGGATCTCCTTTCTTAACGCGATGCGGTCTTCATAACGTGTCCAAAGTCTTCATGGTAAGCGCACCATTTTGATTTGTCACGCCATCCCGTGGTTTTGTCCGTTTTCTTTGGCCATCCGGCTTTGTCTCCCTAGGTTGCCCATTGCACAAAGTACACCCGAAATGTCCAACCGAAAAACAATAATCGAGAAATGTTAGGCACATTATCACTATCTTCATCCTCACCGTCTGCCGAATTAATTTTGCTAGTGTCAATTCTCGGATAAGGATTGGGACGGTTGTTCCTGCGATGGGACGATTCGGTCTTTACTGTCGGGATGGTCATATGTCGGCGTCTTGGATGACGACTTCGATCTTCGCGGCTCATCTTCCTCCGGTCTTATGAACCTTAATGCCCTGCTCGACTTCTTCTAGCCGCTTACAAGGAGTCATTACCAAATCTTGATAATACTTTGTGAATCTTTCTTCAACCCCATTTTGAATGTACTTGGTGGTCAAGCCGACATGTCAAGATTGGGAATTTCTAACACCTCCTTATTGAACCGATGGACATAATCCTTGAGTCTCATTAGAATTTGCTTGGGTCACATTGTAGAGATCACTTGTCAACTTTTCAAATTGTCATTGCATGAGAATTGGTTATAGAACATGTTGATGAGCTGGCCGTATGAACCAATTGAACCTAGGGGTTGCCTAATCGGCCATTTGAGAGCTGGTCCAGACAAGGTGGATCCAAATCCCTACGCCATAAGCGAGCCTCCCGTGCGAAGCGGGATATGGATTATGTCCATCTTTTCTTGATAGTGTGCAACATGCTCCTACGGGTCCGTGGTGCCATCGTACAACTTCATAGATGGTGCGCTTAAACGCTTCGGGATGTCGACATTTGCAATTCTTTGGGACAAACCGGGATTGATTGTGGGAGTTTTGGGTCACTTTGGTTGAATTGGAGGAGTTACACTTTGGCACGTTCATTATCGGCTCTGCGAGATCACTGCATCTGTTTAGCTAGTGGGTTTTCTGCAAAGGGTCGGCCATAGGAATACGATTGAAATTATTATTATTGAAAAGATTATTTAGCAAACCAGGAATCGTCCAAGTAGTAGTAGTGACGATAGTGTTGTCTATAAATGGAATGAATGGGGTGAATCTGCGGAAGATGGCGTCGATGGGGTGTCCCCTGGGTAAAGATGTCGACATCATTAAAGATGTCGGCGGATGAGTTTGAGGAAGGAGCGCCCATTGGAATGAATTCACTACGAAATGTAGATCCTCCGGTGTTGTCAAAGTTGAGAACCCTTGCACGCAGATGGTGATATGTTCTCAAGCCGAGATGCGATGGTATGTTGGTCTTTACGCATCTTAATCATGGAATTAATTGGTCAACACCTTCGAATTGTTGTCTTGCTGGTCCAACCTTTGATTCAACTCGGTTAGGATACTCCGGATGTCGGCATCTCGCATTGGAAGAGGTTGCCCCCTTTTGTGGAGTCTTCGTAGGTTGAGTTGGCTGAGACCGGTGCGAGGAGGTGGTGGTAACAAGGCTGGTTCTACCTCCCGATGTGGGAACAACGGCGGGACCTTTCCCGGTGGTGGACACATTGGAGGGTGCGAGACATAGTGAATTTGGTTAGGAAATGTTTCAAATAACCGATAAACCACGAGGGCCCCTCGGTGGGCGCCAAATTGTTTTGGTAGAAAAAACAATAAAGTAGAATCTTAACTAGGTTTAGTGTGTGGATTGAATAATAAGGAGGGAACTATGGAATTCGATTATATGGAACAAAAGAATGAAAAAGAGATAATGACAACACGATTTGTTAACGAGGAAAACCTTGGAGGTGATAACCTCTTTGGAATAAACCCCGGGAGTTAGGTCTCCAACCTTAAAGGTTTCACTATAATAATCACGATTACAACTTTGGAAGATAATGGAGAGGATTACAAGAGCTTGTGTGTAGAGTGTGTGCGTATGAGCATGAATATGTTTTTCCGTCTCCATTTTCCCTTAAATACAAGTAGATATGAAAGAGTCAATATGGTTCCTATAATCTCGGCATTTTGGTTTATCACTTCAACCTCCGTGAGACCAAGTCGCCCTAGCCGTTTGAAGGTCTGTTGAACGTGCTTGGAGATTGTTCCGCATTCCTCTCTTAATTACTGAAAAATAAGAATAAAAATATTAGGAAATATTGAACAAGTAAATATTAAAACAATACTTACAGTGTAATGACATCTCGATATGCAGGATCAATTGAAGATGTCGCCATGTTGAAAAATGCCCACAACACATGGCTGGACAAAGATTTGTTAGTGGAACCATTAGAATCAACATTGAAGGTACTGAGATCAATGTGTCCCCCAAAGTTGTTTATGAAGTCTACAACATTCCAATTATGAATGGAACCAGAAGCAACCTCTGGGATAGGAAAGATTGTGCCTTGGAAATATTTTACAAAAGATTCTTTGATGAACCCAACTGCAATTATCATGTGACATAGAACAAACCCATTAGAAAGGGGTCTCTTGATTTGTTCAAATCAACTCTAATGGATGTCATCATCAAGGGGTTTGATGGAAAGAAATCCTCTTTTGATCAAATCAGTCCCAATGAATGGAAGCAAGGCTTGAGTCTGATAGCTAAGGATGTGAACTGGAGTGTTGCTCTCTTGTACAACTTTTAATTGGCCACATCCCCTTCACCATGGAAGTTCAAGAAGCAAATCCCAAGGATGAACAACATCAGATTCATGAGTTGGATTCTAGATCATCTAATTCCAAAGCTAAACCCACCCCTAAAAGTTGATTGGCTTGAAACTACCAATCTTGTGCAAACAAGGAGTTTCAGCTTGAGCACATTCAGGCTCAAAGGGAAAAAAAGATTGGATATTGGGGATAACAGCTCTGGAAATCTTGAAGGAACAACTCAAAAGCTGAGAAAGAAGACTGAGAATGAAATGAAGTTGTGGAAATCATTGGTACACATGGTAAATGACAGGAGGTCAAAAAGAAATCATGACAAAGGTGTAGTGATCAAAGAAAGAGCTCAAGAGACCACACCTAGCAAAATCAAAAAGAGGATTGGCAAACCTGAAATGAAGAAAACTGGGAAAGGAAAGAAGCTTTCCAAAGGAAAGAAGGTGAAAGATGTGGTTGAGCAAGTGGCTGAACAAATGGAAGATCAAGTGACTGATAAAGGGAAGCAGATTGCTGAGGAACAACATGCTGATAGTGAAGAAACTCAATCAGACCCCATTTTTAGAGACATTGATGATTTTGTCGGTGAAGATGAAGCTAGTCATGATGGTGAGTATGAAGAACAGCTAAGGAGAGCCCTTTCTGAATCTCTAGTTGATGCTATGCACAGAACAGCCATGACTGGGCAAACTTCTGGAACACTATGAATGCCCCTGATCTGACAGCCAAGGTTCCTAAAACTGCTAGAACTTCAACTGAGGTAACTCCTACCCCCTCTCCTTCTCTAAATATCTTCTTTAGGAAGAGAAAGCTTGACAAAGATGCTCCACTCTCCAAAAAGCTGAAACCCAATACTCAACCCTCACCAACCAAAGAACAATCCAGTTCACCTCATGTTTCTATAGCCCAAGAAATACTCATCCTGAATCCTTCCAACATATGCCCAAATAAGCCAAGTGTTGAAAATAAAAGGAGGAACACCTCTGAATCTGAAAAGGATGATCCTCAGTTGAGGGGGAACAGCAGTCATCAATCCCCTATTCAGACAGCTGAGCCTTCCCCAGATCAATCTTCACCTGTTTCCAGTCCTTCTGATCCATCACCCATTCCTGAAAATATACTCAGAGCTTCTGAAGGATTAACCTTTGAAGGACACCCTGATTTGCTTCCCACTATTATCTCATACTTGAGAACTCTGTTGACTGAGGATGATATGTTGAAAGCTCTAGATTTGATCAAAACTAGAGATAGGGCCAAGAAGTCTAGCTTGCCTGATAGTGAAGCTCAACCCAAACCTGTTGAAACTGTTGAACCTCAAGTAACACCTGATCCTACCCCTGATATTGAACCCCTTCCAGCTTGTGAGCCATGGATTCTTGATTGTGAGATTGATTTCTCTTTTCCCTCAATCATGGCTGCCCACCAAAGATTCAAGGGAATCACTCACTTCCCTGAAATTGCAAATCCCAACATCATTCCCAATCCTTGGCTGTTTAGCAAGAATGCCATCATGATCCATGCCAGAAATAGAAGTGGGCTCATTATGTTTGGGCATGAGGAATGGAAGAAATACAGAACAGCTCTCCCCACTACCTTCTTTCATAATGCCCTCAGATTACCCAATTTCATGGATCTATCAACCATCATTGACTGAGAAGTTATGTTCTCCCAATTTCTGTCCACCAACCTCAATGAATGCATTTACATGCCCTCCTCCCTTGTCTATGCTCTCTGTGTGGACCTAACCAAAGAATTGTATTGGAGAATTTGCAGCAATAAAGCCAAAATCATAGCTGTCATTGCCAAGCCAAATCTGGCAGCTATGTTTCCCCCTATCACTTCAGAACCACCTCCCTTCATTCCCCCCAAACACTAGATCTCTCCAACTAAACCTCCCGCCAAACATCAACCCCTCAGCATATGTGCCTCCCTATCATGTGACCATCTCTGACATGCAAAAATTCACAAGGACCATGATCACCAAGATGAGATACATATTGGAAGTCTCAGTTGGAGCCAAACCAGAAAAGAGGACATCCAAGGGAAAGGCAATTAATTCTGATGAGGAAGCTGTCAACCTGGGAAAAAGAGCTTCTGGTGCTGCTACTAATGTTTTTGTGACTAGTGATGATGAAGAAGATGAGCCAGCAAAGCCAGTGCATCAGCCTACAACCTCAACTATTCTCACTGTCTCCACAGCACCCCCTCAGAATCCAGCTCAACAAACTCTCTTTCTACAGACAAATCCCTTCTTTTCTAACTTATTTTCAGGAATCAGAGGTCAAAGCTCTAGAGGAAAGAGTGCTCCCACATGGGGTACTTTAAGGTTAAGGGATGATGAAGAACCTTTGCCCAAAGCTGTTCTCAAGGCAAGACAAGATCAAACCTTCACCTATGATGATGAGATGACCTGGGAATGGAACAATGAAATGTACTTCAGAGGAGTTGAAGAAAAGATGAGGAAGGAGCTGCTGCCTGAAAGAGATGAAATCCTTGCAGCAAGAAGAGAAAGATAAGAATTTTCTGATTAGAAATTTTTTTCTTTTTTTTGGCTAAGTCTTTTAATCCCTACTTTTTATCCCCTGTTTTGAACAATGTTATTTTGGATAATGTGTTTGTTTTGGCTCCTATGGTTGAATCAAGAAGATTAATTTTATCTTCATTGGTATATTCAATTCATGAGTATCTTGCAGGTCATATCTTTTATTAGATATATTACTTTGCCAAAAAGGGGGAAATTGTTAGGACCTGACTATGTAAACCACATAGTTATATATGGTTTTGACAAAGAAACATAGCATCTCCAATGTTATCTGACAGCCAAGATAACTCATGAACATTGGACAGCCAAGAATCACCCTGCACTTCTTATGAATCAACTGGACAGCAATGATCAAACAAAGACCAATCATATAAATCAACGTATTTAATTACAAAGTGATCATTACATGTCAACCATCTAATCCCTTGACCCCTAATCATCCAAATCAAAGAACTAAGCCTGACAGCTAAGGTTCACAAACAGCAGAGGTCTCATCCCTCTGACAGCTATGATCTTCAAAGACAACAGCAATGATGTATCTCTGTGATGACCAAGATGTGCCTTGCCCATATCCCTCAACAGATGTTTCCAGGTCATCTCCATGAAGATCATATACCATGGTTGCAGATTCTAGCCTGTTATCATCCAGTCAACAAGGCCCTAAATGCAAACACTATTTCACCCACATGCATTTACTACCTTGTCTCCTCCAACGGCTATATCCTAGCCTATAAAAGGAAACCTTCAAGACTGAAGACACTTCCCTTCCACACACAACTTTTACAACATTCCCTTTAACCTTTGCACACCTGCAAAACCTGCAACCAACAATCAAACAATTCTGAGACACTTGTGACTGTACTTCAGGTGTATAAACTACTTTGTAAACCACTTAAGACTGACTTTAAGTGTGTATTGTAATTTGCTTTGTTACAAGCAAATCCCTAATTGACTGTACTAATTAGGAAGAGGAGGTTCAAGGAACTTGCCTAATCAACCATTGTAAATCTTAAAGGGAACTAGATTTAGTGGATTGATCTCACTTGTCAAGGTTGACAGTGAGGGTGGACGTAGGAGGAGTGAACTCTGAACCACCTTAAAATTCTTGTGTCATTTGGTATTATCACACACAAACACTCACACACACTTACACACACTTACACCAACCACTTTGTCTTTACATTATTTAACTTTATTTATTCCGCTGCACATTATACTCTTGCCTTTTTGATCAGTTAATATCTGATAGCTAAGTATCCATCTCAGCTGTCAAAGCTTAACTGCCTAATCTTCCTTTAACTGATTAAGCAAACAGGACCTTTCAATTCTTATTCAATGTTTACATATGTATGTCCAAGAAAAACAAAATGATCTTTGTGATTTATGACACATAGGAATTAATTTATTCAACATATTAAAGAATGATCAGATAGTTACCCCATATATAGAAGAATGCTTAACATCAATGAGGTCAAATGTGCCATGTTTGATAATACCTCCCTTAGCGTCACGCCACTCACAGTTTAAAAGAATAACTGAATTTTCATGATAATATTGCAATTCAACAACTTCTAGCAATATACCATTATAATCCAGATTTTCTTTTAGATTGACCCCGCTATTTCAAGTTGATTTTGTTTAGCCATATTCTTCTGTGTGGAAAACGTAACCATTAATAAAATAACATTTATATACATTTACATTTAAAAGCAGACCATGGAATAACATTTTTAATCTCGCAGCTTTTGCAACTACGGGGTTGTTTAGAATCTAAATAAAAACACATAAAATAAATAACTAATATTGAATATACTTATTGCTTCGAGGTCTAGCCTATCCTTAGCAGTGTCATTTGTTGTAGATTTGAAATCCATTACCACGTTAAATGAATTGTCAAACACATTATTTTCAATATGCATGAAGCCAAGGTTATATCTAATCAAATTTGTTTTCAAATATGACAACTCAAAGAATATACTCCTCTTGATCCAGTTGTGATCTTTACCAAACTTATCTAATCTCTCTTTTGAAAAAAATTCTCTCACCTGACACCGGACTAAGACACCCACTCAAAAATATTTTCACCACCCAGACAAGGAGGGGGGGGGAGGCGACGCTCCACTCTATCTTTAGTAAATACATTATTCTGCCTACAAAAAGGATGGTTAATACTTAATAGGAAGAAACCGCCTATGGCAATAAAACCAGGATTGATTTTTATAATGTTCAAGTCTCGGTACAAGAAAATCCACTTATTGCAACAGCAAATATCGTTACAAAAAATAGCATATCGTTGCAAAAATTATTTTTTGCAACGACATTTTTCGATGCAAAAAATAGCATATCGTTGATATACCACAAACAATGATCTAGGACCTAGGACTTGCTTATAAGAAAACCACACTACTCAGAAATCCATCATCCTACATCACACCACAATTTTAGTGTTAGTAAGAGATATTTAAGTAAAATGCTTGAATGAAAATTTCAAAACTTGTGTTGGCCGGTGCTTGGTAAATTTGTGAGTATCCTTAAAATAATAATAAAAAATTGCCAAATCAATTGATCTAGCATAGAATATCTTAATTTCAAAACTTGTGTTTGCCCGTGCTTAGTAAATTTGTGAGTATATTTAAAATAATAAAAAAAAATTGCCAAATCAATTGATCTAGCATAGAATGAGAAAGATGTGAATTCATATCATAATTTATCAGATTTGGTGTGTGTGTGTGTGTGTGTGTAATGTAGTTTATCAGGTAATAAATACAATATGGAAAAAAAGGTCTACGTGATCATTGGACTGGGGATTACACAAAATTAGTTGAATATTGATAACAATGACGATGTATTAGCTCTGAGAGAGAGAGAGAGAGAGAGAGAGAGAGAGAGAGAGAGAGAGAGAGAGAGAGAGAGAGAGAGAGAGAGAGAGAGAGAGAGAGAGCTGGGATTACACAAATTGGCGGCCACCTTTTTGAGGGGGGAATGTAGAGCATCTTATATTTTACTTTGTTCAACGAGCAAACCCTATTATATAAGATAAATGGCTAGGGTTTGATGACGATTTCAGATGCTTCTTCTTGGGCTAATGACATGAAATTTCTTTGAAAATGTCTTCAAAAAGGGGCTTTCGAAATTGGGCTTTGTACAAGATTTAACATCTAGACCTTCCTTGGAGGAATTACATTCATATGCTCCTATTCATTTATCAAACATTTACCTTTAGGATTGTCACGTGGAACTATCTTGGGTAATATTTTTCTCCCCTTGGAAGGATAGTCTTATTTTTTATTTGATTGTCAACTTGAATGAATTTTGACCAAGATTTAGTTAAAAATATTATTCTACTAATCTAAAAATTGTTGTTAATCCACCGTTTATAACTATCATTAAAATTTCATTAGGGATATTAAATTCTCATATATTCTTATTCAATGTTTACATATGTATGTCCAGGAAAAACAAAATGATATGATCTTTGTGATTTATGACACATAGGAATTAATTTATTCAACATATTAAGGAATGATTAGATAGTTACCCCCATATATAGAAGAATGCTTAACATCAATGAGGTCAAATGTGCCATGTTTGATAATACCTCCCTTAACGTCACTCCACTCACAATTAAAATGAACAACTGAATTTCTAGTATAATATTGCAATTCAACAACTTCTAGTAATATACCATAATAATCCAGATTTCCTTTTAGATTGACCGCGCTATTTCAAGTTGATTTTGTTTAGACATATTCTTTCGTGTGGAAAACGTAACCCTTAACCAAATAACCTTTATATAGATTCATATTTAAAAGCAAACCATGGGATAACATTATTAATCTCAAAGCTTTTGCAACTACAGGGTTGTTTAGAATATAAATAAAAACACATAAAATAAATAACTTATTTTTACTATACTTCTTGCTTCGAGGTCTAGCCGATCCTTAGCTGTGTAATTTGTTGTAGATTTGAAATCTATGATCATGTTAAATAAATTGTCAAACACATTTTTTTCAATATGCATGAAGTCAAGGTTATATCTAATCAAATTTGTTTTCAAATATGATAACTTAAAGAATATACTCCTCTTAATCCAGTTGTGATATTTACCAAACTTATCTAATCTCTTTTGAAAAAAAAAATCTCTCACCTGACATCGGACTTAGACACCCACTCAAAATTATTTTAACCACTCAGACGAGGAGGGGCGGGGCGACGCTGCACTCAATCTTTAGTAAATACATTATTCTGCCTACAAAAAGGATGGTTAATAGAAAGAAACCGTCTTTGGCAATAAAACCAGCATTGCTTTTATAATGGTCAAGTCTGAATGAATCGATATTTTCCATACAATATAGACATGCCAATCTTCCATAAGTGTTGCATCCTGGCATCATACCATAAGCTGTAAAGACATTAATTATCCACATCACTGCCACCCTCATGTTAATGTTTTGAAACTTGAAGGCATCCCAAGTTTCCACGACTGTTTCAATTGATCTATTAGAGATCAAAGATACATATCAACATTTTTCCCTCAATTCCATGGCCAAGAATGAACAAACTCAAATACATATAAGGATCGGTCATACATAACCATGTGGGAAGATTATGAACCTTGACTATAACATGCCAACATGAATAAGATTTTGGCCCCCGTACAAATGGAGAAAAGCCATCTGTACATACTCCCAACCTTATGTTGTATTTACTCCCAACCTTATGTTTCAAGCATTTTCAGCAAAATCGGGGTAAATTGCATCAAAATGTTTCAAGGCTTCTACGTCGAAAGGATGAGTCATCACACCCTCTTCACGAGGACACTCTTTGTGCCACCACTTGGCTTCTGATGTATCTTTCGATGCATAGATTCACTACAATCTAGGTATGAGTGGCATATAATGCAACTATGCTCGAGGCAAGATTTTCATGTGCTTGGCACTACCTAAACATGGTTGCTTATACCTACTAAGCCCGTATACTACACTTGAATTAAGACCCTCATTTTACTTGTAGAAAAGCATGCACTGATTCTACACCCATCAATTTTATCACAGGAAATACTGATATGCCCCACCAACTATTTAGTCTAATATAAATTATTAACCATGTTATTTTCTTCGGGTAGCAACCGTTGTATTAATGAGGTGATACGATTGTAAGTATGTTAGCTCACACTTGAATTAGCCTTGATATTAAGAAGCTCAGTCATTGACTACAGCACTGTGGACTTTGCACCATGATAAACTTTATCATTTGCAGAGTCAATTATATTCAAAAACATCTTTGCATCAGGATTGGGTTTCTCAGGATTAGGGGTCCAATCAAACTCTGTACCAATTGCATTTCGAACCATATCATCCATACGCAAAAACGACTCTACTTTATCAACCAACTATTCAGGTTCCCTAGCCTAATTAAGCACAACAGTGCGACGATTTTGAACACTTGTTTCAACAGGATAACACTCACCGTGCACTATCCATATCTTGTAACCATCAACAATCCCTTGATCCTTAAGATGCTTCGATACAAATCCATCACAATGAAATTTTTTATTCTTACACCTTTTGCATAGACACCTTATCATGTCATTGTGCATATATTAGGGATGCGCTCCAGTAAACTGCACAAAATGTTCTAAACCTACTACAAATGCAGATGTGATTCCCCTTCTATTAGGGTTTCTACGATTACCTATCTAACTACGATCTTCCCCCAACATATTTAACTCCTACATTTTATAACATTATAGTTTTTAAATAAAATTAAAAGTACCATTTCTAAATTTAGAATTCCCCACATTACTAACAATGAACTTCATATATGTTTATAATTGGGGTCAGACTTCTTTCCCATCTCGAAATGCACAATTGTATGAAATGCAAATATCATTTTGTCTCTTTGCTCTATATACAAAAATCAAGAAATTTCGGCAGTATAACCCCATAGCTTTCCAAATGCATGACGTAGGCAAGGTCAATCAAACACTATCGATTGTAACCGACGATATCTAATCAACCGTTGTCTAGTATGCACCCATAGAACAATAGGGAATGCAACCAAAATATCTTGACTATCGACAATTCAAGCAATCCAAATAGACACAAATGATACTTACAAAAACATATAATCGTGCATTTCAATACTTTCCACACGGACAATTCAAGGATCAATAACTATATGGTGACCTTTACATATAAGTTAAAGATTCTTGAACGGTTATTAAGTTTTTTTATTAAACACAAACAACAATAAATTTATTTGACAACATTACGTTGTAAAATAACTTCTAATACATTATCGTAGAAACATCATTTTACGATAATGTATTAATTTAGTTATTAAATAAAAGCATTAAGTAAT
>JAFEMH010002352.1:80000-351193 GCA_022495995.1 Adenophora triphylla var. japonica
AGAAAAGAGGAACGGACTACCCTATATTTTTTTTCAATTTTTTTTTTTATTTTTTATTGACTAGGAAATAATATTTTAGACTTTTTTTATTACTGATTTTTTTACAAAAAGGTATATAAAAAAAGATAGAAAAAAACTAAACAAATGAAAGTATATATAAGAAAAGAAGGAAAGACAACCCTATATTTATTTTTTATTTTATTTTAATTTTTAATTTACTAGGAAATAATATTTTAGACTCTTTTTATTAGTTGTTTTTTTTTTTTACAAAAATGTATATAAAAAAAGATAGAAAAAAACTAAACAAATGAAAGTATATAGAAGAAAAGAGGGACTGACTATCCTATATTTATCTTTTATTTTCATTTAATTTTTATTTTCTATAAAATAATATTTTTTTTTTTTTTGTTATGGATATTTTTTACAAAAAGGTATATAAAAAAAGAAAGAAAAAAACTAAACAAATGAAAGTATATAGAAGAAAAGAAGGACAGACTACACAATATTTATTTTTTATTTTCTTTTAATTTTTTATTTATTAGGTAATAATATTTTAGACTTTTTTATTAGTATATTTTTTACAAAAAGGTATATAAAAAGATTGAAAAAAACTAAACAAATGAAAGTATTTAGAAGAAAAGAGGGACGGACTACCCTATATTTATTTTTTATTTTCTTTTAATTTTTTATTGAATAGGAAATAATATTTTCGATTTTTTTTATTAGTGATTTTTTTACAAAAAGGTATATAAAAAAAGATAAAGAAAAACTAAACAAATGAAAGTATATAGAAAAAAAGAGGGACGGACTACACTATATTTATTTTTTATTTTTTATTTTAATTTTTTATTTACTAGGAAATAATATTTTATAATTTTTTTATTAGTGATATTTTTTACAAAAAGGTAGATAAAAAAAAAGATAGAAAAAGACTAAACAAATGAAAGTATATATAAGAAAAGAAGGACGGACAACCCTATATTTATTTTTTATTTTATTTTAATTTTTAATTTACTAGGAAATAATATTTTAGACTCTTTTTATTAGTTGTTTTTTTTTTTACAAAAATGTATATAAAAAAAGATAGAAAAAAACTAAACAAATGAAAGTATATAGAAGAAAAGAGGGACTGACTACCCTATATTTATCTTTTATTTTCTTTTAATTTTTATTTACTATAAAATAATATTTTATATTTTTTTTTGTTATGGATATTTTTTACAAAAAGGTATATAAAAAAAGAAAGAAAAAAACTAAATAAATGAAAGTATATAGAAGAAAAGAGGGACATACTACACAATATTTATTTTTTCTTTTCTTTTAATTTTTTATTTATTAGGTAATAATATTTTAGACTTTTTTATTAGTATATTTTTTTACAAAAAGGTATATAAAAAGATAGAAAAAAACTAAACAAATGAAAGTATTTAGAAGAAAAGAGGGAAAGACTACCCTATATTTATTTTTTATTTTCTTTTAATTTTTTATTGAATAGGAAATAATATTTTCGATTTTTTTTATTAGTGATTTTTTTACAAAAAGGTATATAAAAAAAGATAAAGAAAAACTAAAGAAATGAAAGTATATAGAAAAAAAGAGGGACGGACTACACTATATTTATTTTTTATTTTCTTTTAATTTTTTATTTACTAGGAAATAATATTTTATAATTTTTTTATTAGTGATTTTTTTTACAAAAAGGTAGATAAAAAAAAAAGATAGAAAAAAATAAACAAATAAAAGTATATAGAAGAAAAGAGGGACAGGCTACCCTATATTTATTTTTTATTTTCTTTTAATTTTTTATTGACTAAATGATAATATTTTATAATTTTTATTAGTGATATTTTTTACAAAAAGGTATAGAAAAGAAGATAGAAAAAAACTAAACAAATGAAAGTATATAGAAGAAAAGATGGACGAACTACCCTATATTTATTTTCTTTTAATTTTTTATTGAATATGAAATAATATTTTAGATTTTTTTACTAGTTATATTATTTACAAAAAGTTATTTAAAAAATAAAAAAATAATAAACAAATGAAAGTATATAGAAGAAAAGAGGACGGACTACCCTATATATATTTTTTATTTTCTTTTAATTTTTTATTGACTAGGAAATAATATTTCAAACTTTTTTTAGTAGTGATTTTTTTTTACAAAGAGGTATATAAAAAAAGATAGAAAAAAACTAAACAAATGAAAGTATATAGAAGAAAAGAAGGACGAACTATCATATATTTATTTTTTATTTTCATTTAAATTTTTATTGACTAGGAAATAATATTTTAAACTTTTTTTATTAGTGATATTTTTTACAAAAAAGATAGAAAAAACTAAACAAATGAAAGTATATAAAAGAAAAAAGGAACAAACTACCTTATAGTTATTAGATGAAAAAACCAAAATATTGTTTTTTAAATATTTATTTACCAAAATAACACCCAAAAAAACTTATTTATCAAAATAGCACTTTCTTTTTATATCCGGAATTCCAATTTCCGGTTTTAATGTAAATCCGACATTTCATTTTCTGGATTTAATTTGAAATAAATCTGGCATTCATAATTCCGGTTTTGATTTTTAAGTAAATCCGAAATTTTTAATTCCGGTTATAATTTTAGTTAAATCCGGAATTCCATTTTCCGGTTTTAAAAATAATTTTTTTTTGTAAATCTGGCATTGCAAATTCCGGTTTTAAAATTAATTTTTTTTTTGTGTTATGTCGAATCAGAGGAGGAATTAATTTTCTGGAAAAGGAAATCCGGCAGTTCCAATTTTGATTTTAAAAATAATTTTTTTTTTTTTTTGTGTTTTTGTCACGGGTGTGTTTTTAAAAGTTTTTTTTTTTTTTTTTGTCACGGGTTGTTTTGTGTTCAGTGTATATATCATGCAAATTAACTTTAGAAAAGAAAGAAAAGAAGAAGAATGAGAAAAGAAGAAGAAGGAACTTGAGAAAAGAAAGAAAAGTAGGAAGAAAGAGAAGAAGAAGGAGGAAAGAAAGAAAGAAAGAGTAAGAAGTCGTCAACGATTAATACTAAGTAAGTATTATACCAATTATTTATGTTTCTGCTCATAATATGTACAACTGCTTAGAACAAAAACGTACTTATAAGGTATATAGGTCTGAAACCAGCCACGCTTAAAGTGATTGTAAAATCATATATTCGTATGAAATAAACATACGTGGTGGTCTGTATTCACAGATAGGCAGGGAAATATTATGACCACTTACTTTTAAAGTATAAGTCAATTTTTCATAGAAAAATGAATTTTACTGTAGCATTACTGTAGTAATTAATTATTCCGACTTTAATTTGATTTTATATTTGTCATTTTCAATTATTATTCTCATGCTTTATCCAGCAATGTTTCATTACGATTTTTGAGAAATTTTGTTAAATTGCAAGGTTAATATTCTTTTGTTGTTTATTATGTAAATTTATATTATATTTTGTTAAATTATTATGATTTGACTATGATATATGTGTGTTTCAGATGGATCAATTTGCAGTGCAATCTTTTGTTGATCCAGGGCCGATAAATGGTTTTGTATTGACTTCATAGGCTAACCATCGGTCGAATTTTATTTGGGCTGGACAACCTATTGAGAAACTTAGAATTAGGGGTTCAACAGGGCTGCCCAAAATATTGGATTGGAGGATAGTTGAAAGTCTCAAACATGCTGGATTTTACGGGGTGTATAATTTGGGTCATTTCAAAACAGATTGACATTTGATAAAGGCTTTGGTTGAGAGATGGTGTCCGAAGACCCACACCTTTCGTTTACCCGTAGGAGAGATGACTATCACATTGGAGGATATTGGTATGCTATGTGGCCTTCCTATAGATGGAGATGCTGTGATTAGTTTAGAATTTTCTAAGAAAAAGGGGGAATGGATTGAGTTATGCGAAGAGTTACTTGGAATTACACCATCTGAAAGTGACTTGAAAGTTTGTTCATTCTCTGTTACAAGAGTTCTACAAGGCTTTTCGTACTTTGGTCAGCTTCCCCCAAACGCGGAGCGGTGGATGATTGATCTGTACACTCGAGCTTATATTTTTCTATGATTGGGGGCTAGTCTCATGGCAGATTTTAGTGACAACAAAGTGAAGTTGATATACCTGCCATTAGAGATTAAGGGTGTGCGTGATCATATCATGCGCATGAGGGATATTGCGGCTCAATTGAAATCATTAGAAATTGAGATGTCAAATGTCTTCCTAGTTCATTATATCCTTTCCACCTTACCTCACCAGTATGTCCCCTTCAAGATATCCTACAATACACATAAGGATAAATGGACAATCAATTAATTGATGACCATGTGTGTTCAGGAAGAGGGAAGGCTGCTTATGGAGAATTAGAAAAAGGAGAGTGTGAATTTCACTACAGTTGGAAAGAACAAGAAGAAGGATCAAGCTAAGGACAAGGGGAAGGATCATGTGTGCTTCTTTCGCAAAAAGAAGGGGCACATTAAGAAACAGTGTCCTAAGTTCAAGAATTGGCTTGATAAGAAAGGTACTCAACTTTCTTTTGTTTGTTATGAATCCAATAGGACTGTTTTAAATCATAATACATGGTGGATTAATTATGGCTCTACAATTTATATTACCACTTCATTGCAGGGATTACAAAACCTGCGGAAACTAGTTTTACGCCTAGTTTTAGTTTGTCTCCTACCACATTTCCCGATGATCCATCTATAGACCCTCATCGGCCATCTTCATCTAGGCAACGTTTGCCAAGCTTATTAGATCGCATGTTTCGAAGAGGGTCAAGGAATCGCAATCCTTGTAATCCTTTCACCCCATCTAACTTGTAGTGACGGATTTCCTATGTGAATGGGATGTGGTCACTAAATGTTTGGATTGATTATTATAGGATTTCATATCTTAATTCATACTATTTATTTTATTGTTACTTTATCTTTTCTGAAAGTGTAAGGCTATTGTGAAAACCATTAGTTAGTAGTTAAGGGTTATGTATTGTGAAAGCCAATCCATGAATTGTTAAATTTTGAGTTCAATCCTTACTTAATTTTGTGATCTTTAATCATTAATTTTAATTTCTTTGCAATTTCAATTTAATCTAATCAATCAAAAACAAAAACCCACTTGTTTACTTCACCAGCGTTTAACTTGGGCGGTCGCTCACATTATCTCGGCGGTCGCCCACAGACACATTGGGCGGTCGCTTACTTGGAGAGTAGGTATATCAACATGCCAATTCTGCACCTGGGCGGTCGCTCACCTCACCCAGGCGGTCGCGCACATCAACAGACTTATTTATTATTTGTTTCTTGCACTTGGGCGGTCACCTATAACTATGCTTGGGCGGTCGCTAACTTGGGCAGTAGGTATATCAACATCCCAATTCTGCACTTAGGCGGTAGCTCACCCCACCCAGGCGGTCGCCCAAATCAACAGACTTAATTTTTTCCTTGTTTTTTCACTTTGCCGGTCGCTCACTTGAACAACATATTTAAATATTTTTTTTGGTTGGTTCAAGATCTGCACATCACCACAAAACAATAACAAATAAACTTGTGAGAAAAGCGCATACCTTTTGCAATATCATCAAATTCTCCATTCCAAGCATCAAAGTTACATTCGTTATTATCATAAATATCTGATTCTTCCCCAATATCACCATAAATTTGATAGTCTTCTCTCTCATACACGTTATTTTGCGGCTATTCGTAACCAACAAAATGTACCCCCAAATTTTCCCTCACCCCATCATCACTCTTATTCTCGCTAACATCAGTAGCACAACTATAATCATCGTATCCATCATCACGATCATAATTTATAAGGGCCCCAATATTTTGTTCATAATTTGAATCATTATCTTCATCATTATACCATTCCCCATCTCCCTCTTCCTCTCCCTCCTCTTCCTCTCCCTCTTCCACATGTGTTCGTGTACTTGTTCCAGCGTCCCTCTCATCGTAGTAGCTTAAAAAATCCATCTGTGTAAGGTATCCATGTCATTAACATACTTATTTTTTAATTGTTCCTCAACGGTTTCAAACTCCTCAACATTCACATTATCAACTGAATTCATCTTAACATACAATTGTAAGCAACTCAACCCCCCAAACTGAGCAGAAACATCAAACATGAGCTTCATACTCATATCATTCTCGATTAGAAATGGAATGTAGTTTGAAATCTCATGGGCGACAAGATGAGGATATCTACAAGTAACTTCGAATTGAATATTGGCTCGATCTACCCCAATTTTCTTACATAACTTCTTAATCAACTTTTTGTAACTCCATCGAGTTTTAGCCATAAGTGCACATTTTTGGAGCCTTTTCAAAATTCTCATCTTCAAATGGATTTTCATTATTTCCTCCCCAATAACACATAAAAATAAGTGGAACTCCATTCATATTTTCCTAAAAAAATTTAAAAAAAATATGTCAAAATCCTAAGTTAACAAGCACTATATATAATTTAATTTTAAAAATCAAAACATAAAAATCAAAAATTAAATATACATTACAACAAGTTTATCAAATTAATTTTAGCAATTTTGTTAAAATTGCATTATAAATATTTAAATAATTTCTATAAAAATCATAATTAATCAAACATATAATAATAGATTTAACAACCAATTAAATAATTTATTTCTTTCTTTCTCTCTAACAACCAAGGAATGTAATTCTCTTTCTTTCTTTACTACTATCTTTTTCTCTCTTTATTTCTTCTGTAAATTGGCAATTGGCAGGCGTATGGTTCCTTTTTCACCTTTTTCAGTTTTTCAGTCAAAGCAAATTAATGTCGACAAAATATATATATATATATATTCTAAACAAGAACCGGAAGTACCGGATTTAAAACTACCTTTTTTCAGAAAACTAATTGCTTCTATGAACTGGAAAAATAACAAAAAAAAAAATTATTTTTAAAACCGGAATTTGCAATGCCGGATTTACAAAAAATATATATATACTCCCTCCGTTTAGCTTGAAATTGAACACTTATTGTTTGTGCGTGGATTAAGAAAAAAAATAATGATACAAATGTTGTGAGTGTAAAAGTAAAATAGGAGAGAGAATGAGTGGAGGGAATAGTAAATTATAATGGTGTTGTGAGTATAAAAATAATGTAGGAGAGAGAATGAGTGGAGGGAATAGTAAAGATTTTTTGCCATTTTAGGAAGTGTGCAATTTTTAATGGGACGCCCAATGTGGAAAGTGTGCAATTTGTAGCGGGACGGATGAAGTATATATTTTTAAAACCGGAAAATACAATTCCGGATTCAACTTAAATTAAAACCGGAATTCCAAATTCCGGATATACTTAAAAATCAAACCCGGAATTATGAATGTCGGATTTATTTCAAATTAAATCCGGAAAATGCAATGCCGAATTTACCTTAAAATCGGAAATTGGAATTTCGGATTTACAAAAAAAAAGTGTTATTTTCGTAAATAAGTTTTTTTGGGCGTTATTTTGGTAAATAAATATTTAAAAAGCAATATTTATGTTTTTTCATCATAGTTTTTATTTATTTATTTTTTATTTTTTATTGATCAGGAAATAATATTTTAGACTTTTTTTTATTAGTGATTTTTTTTACAAAAAGGTATATAAAAAAGATAGAAAAAACTAAACAAATGAAAGTAAATAAAAGAAAAAAGGGACGGCACCCTTTAAATTTTATTAATCATTGGAAAAAATTACATGACGGGGACAACCAAACCTTACTCTTTTTTAATTAAGGGAGAATATTAGAAGAAGTTTGAAAAGACGTACCAATATTTTCCGAAGAAGCGAATCCTTGCAATTTTGCTGGAGTGGTATCTATCTCATATTCCTAGGGGAGTTTTTTCGTGTATGCCTTCTCAAAGTACCGTATCCACCACCGGTAGAGTAATCATATGCTTGTTTGTTATTTGTTTTACAAAAGTTGTATATCGCTTTGAAATTCTTCCCCGTCGCGTCAACGAAAACATTTTTGTAGAATTTCGAGAACACTTTGGATTCACTTTTCTTTATTTTTGGAACAGAAGGGGGATTGTTTTTTGCAGCTTTACGCGCTGCCCTCCCATTGTGGCTTCCATAGTATTGCCATCACTTTCTTGCGTAGTTGGAGTTAGATTGTCACTTTCTTGCGTAGTTGGAGTTCGACTGACGGTTCCGATTCCGGCGGTTCGGAACCGTCGGTTCATGACTTCGTTTATAATAGCTTATTCAATTAGACTCACATGTCACTCACAATAATAATTCACTTACTATTTTATACCCTAGTTTCTCTTTCCTACTTTATCTTCACATTAATTCACAACATTTATTCCGGTCACTATCAATATTATACTGCCCCATCCCAAAATATACGTAATTTAACGAGTTTAAATTTGTTTTAAAATACTTGTTTTTTTATTATAATCTAAGAATATTTAGCTTTCTGTATATCCTTATTTATGATTATAAAGTTGTTGTAAAACCATTTAATTGACTAGGAATTGAAATGTTTTAAGGTTAATTTAGTCTATCTCAAATATATTAGTTAGACTCCTTATATATAGATATGTCTAAAACAACAAGTATTTTGAGACGGAGGAAGTATTTCTTTTTTTATTTCTTGCAAATTTAATTTTGATATCTTTTATTTTGAGAGATGGACGGAGTATAGTATAACAACCCAAAACTGAGTACTAAATTCAATGACATGGGTAATTTTGTATCTATGTTTTTAATTTAATTTAAGTTTTCTTTTCCTTTCCCTTTGAAAAAAAAAACAATTTACTTTTCCTTTTGGAATTAAGTTTCCTTATAATTTTCGTAGGATTATCCTCATCCTTTCGGAATGTCATTAATTACTAATAGGAATGGACTTGAGGTTGGTTCCCGCAAAGTGACAATACAAGTTTTTTAACAGTTATGTGGTGCTATTGAATCTAGTTCTTGGCATATCAAGTCATCCAGATTGGATTTTCCGTTGTGTTCAACTTTTAAGAGGCTTATGTCCAATTCCTCTCGTTGAGATTTTAACTAACTCTCTATTTAACCACTTGGTTAACGGATATGTTTATCATTTGACTTCACATAGTCAATTTAGTTGATAATAGTAGTTTAATTGTAATATTCTTAGACATATATGTCGAGACTACCATTACACACTTTACTATATGTCTTTTCAATCATAAATTTACTTTAGTAATATATTAACTTGCTAATACAAGCTTTATCCATTTGACAATTGTTAACTCAAATTCATTTTAATTCTAGCTGTTATTCTATATTGATTCCTTCAAAATTTATCAAGAATATTAACCTAACGACTTGTTTAACAACGAGTTCATTAGTTTTTTTTTTAATTTTGAATCCACATATCAAATTTACTAAAAAAATTTGAGTTCAACATATCATTTATGAATTTAATCAACAAAATGACATATTCATTCTTGTTTAAATCCGTACAATCAAATTATTTTATATCATTATATTTGTGCTTGTTTTAGACTATCATACACTGACTTACCACCTTACAGGCTTTCTTATAGGTTAAATTTCTTGAACCGTTTAATCAGTTTGATTTATTTCATTTAAATTAACATTTATTCAATTAAATGAATTTGACACCAATACTCGATTTTCATTTAATTTGTTTTCCTTTAGTTATATATATATATATATATATATATATATATATATATATATATATATATATATATATATATATATATATATATATATATATATATATATATATATATATTCCAACTTATTAAATTATGCATAACAACCCAATATAAACAATTGTTAAGAACATAAATTAAGAAACATAATAACATAATCCACCATTTAGTAACAAATTTCAATTTCTTTTGTAATTGTACTTTCAACTTTGTTAAACACCCCCACATTCACAATTGTATGTAGTCCTATGTTTCCATATTTCATACGGACATTTTATTGTTTTCTTGGGATAACCTTTTAAAATGTAGTTATTTTTCCAAATTAGACTCTCTTCCACATTTCCAGGTAGTCGTGAAATTAGCAATAAAACCATTATTCATTATCAACACCATTTAATTGTGGACACTTTATTTCCTTTCTCATGTGCAAGAAACCACTCGAGTTGTTATATGTAATTTTCCACTTCTAAATTTACATTTAGAAAGGCTATTATATATTCATTTGATTTATTTCAAGTTTCACAATGCAACAATTGCAAATACAAATCTTATTTATATTATTCTCGTGACAGAAGTTTAAGTATCAAAGTAGTCGAGAATTTCCTTTTATTTTTAACTGTTTGTTACAATCATAGTCTTGAAACCAAGGGATTTTATGGAATTAACGCTTGTGATGAACCTAGTGCGAGAAAAGAGAAAATAATAAAAAATGTTATCAAGATGTGTGTATGAAGCTAAATGAAAGTTCCCCAACAAAAATGAAGATGAAATTCCAAAGGGGAGGTTATTACTGTTGCATTGGGGCAGCTGCGTTGTGGTGCATAAATCAATATGCCAGAATAGTTAAGACATTTGCATCAAAACTTTGAAATCTAACATAAGATTATTTGTTGCTTGAAAGAGTATGAAAATCTAACATAAGATTATTTGTTATTTTCTAATATCTTTGTGATTATGATTTTGATATTTATATATATTTAGTACATAAATAGAGTAGGATTAATTGTAAATATGTTTAACTAACAAATTAACCATTTATTGTTTAGTTAGTATTTGTTTTATTTTAGGTAAACATCTCAAGTAAGGAATCTTTTGGAGATAAGGAATGGCACCTGAAATTTCGGATTGCATGGAGTAATTGACTCCTTGTCAAACAAGGAGTCAACAGTGTATAAAAAGAAGAAGATGCCCTACATCCTTTCTCACGGATTTTTAGAGAGATTTAATCAAGCTTCTTGAGTGAAACATCCTTGAGAATTTAGTAGTTGTATCTTGAGAATCAAAGTTTGTTTTCTCAAGATTGTTTCGTGTTTCATATGTTCTAAGTGTTGAACTTCGTTTGATCTTTAGTTCTTTAGTTCTTTTCATTGTATTTGTTTTATTCTACAATCTTGTTCTTTAAACAAAGTCGTAATTTTATGAGAAGGTTTTCAGCAAGAATTTCTTGCTGAATTTTTAATTTCGCTGCATTTGATATTCTGTTATTTACTTTAGTGTTTTCGGAAATAAGTTGTTAAGTTAGTTGTGTTGACACTTGTGTGCACAACTGTACACACAAGTCTATCTACAACTGTGAATAGTCCTAGCTACAAGACTTTCATTGCTGGTGGAAAATTTGAAAGGTCCTGTTTACTTGATCAACTAAAATAAGATCAGATAGTGAAAGAAGTAATTGAAAAGCTCCTACGGGTAGGCTTCATCAAAGTAATTGAATATCCGACTTGGTTGGCCAACATTGTGACAGTCACCAAAGCAAATGGAAAGGTTCGAGTCTGCATGGATTTCCGAGACCTCAATAAGGCTAGTCCTAAAGATGACTTCCCCTTGCCCAACATTGATATGCTAGTGGATGCAACCGCGAACTTTGAGGTCAAGTCTTTCGTTGATGGTTTTGCGGGTTACAACCAGATTAAGATGGCTGAAGAGGATCAAGACAAGACGGCATTTACAACTCCATGGGGTACTTATTGTTACACAGTAATGCCATTTGGTTTGAAGAACGCCGGGGCTACTTATCAAAGAGCAGTCACTACCCTTTTCCACGACATGATCCACAGAGAGATTGAAGTGTATGTAGATGACATGATTATTCATTCGAAAGGGTCAGACGGACAGCACTTCATTGACTTGAGGAAATTCTTTAACAGACTCCGAGAGCATTCCATGAGACTGAACCCAGCCAAGTGTACATTTGGGGTTATTCGAGGTAAAGTTCTGGGATACATGGTCACCGAGCGCGGCATTGAAATAGATCCCAGGAAGGTTAAAGCAATCATTGAAATGAAGCCACCCAGAACCGTCTCTGAAGTAAAAGGATTCATGGGTCGCCTGCAACACATCAGCGGGTTCGTCAACCAATTGACCACCATATGTGAACCGATCTTCAAGCTGCTAAAAAAGAACCAGGAAGTGGTTTGGAACGAGGAATGCCAGCTAGCTTTTGAGAGGATCAAAGCCTATCTCGTCAATCCTCCTATTCTCTGCCCACCTCACGGAGACAAGCCTTTACTTCTATATCTCGATCACGAGACACCGCCACCGGGGCTATGCTAGCACAAGAAAAGAAGGATTCAAAGGTTGAGAATGCCATTTATTTCGTCAGTAGTAAATTCCAAGGGAGTGAAGTGAATTACTCTGCCCTCGAGAAAACTTGCGCAGCTTTGGTATGGGTGGTCGGAAAGCTAAAGCACTATATGCTATCCCACACCGTACACTTAGTCTCCAAGATGGACCCGATCAGATATTTATTCCAAGGTGACAGAGGAAACATCTCCACCAGGTTGGCAAAATGGACTTTCTTCTTGGCAGAATTCGACATCAAATATGTGATCCGTAAATCAATAAAAGGACAGGCATTAGCAGACCGGTTGGCTGAATTCCCCGTCTGAGAAGATCAAGGGCCGGATCTCCGGTTTCCGGATGAAGGGATCCTCGCTATAGAAAGCGGAAACAAGTGGCGCTTATTCTTTGATGGAGCAGCTAACAAGAAAGGAAATGGCATTGGGATGGTTTTAATAGACCCAAACGACATGCATACTCCCATAGCAATCAAGTTGAATTTCTCGGTTACTAACAATGCAGCCGAGTACGAAGCTTACATAGCCGGTCTAGAAGCGGCCCTTGAGCGACATGTGGAAGAATTGGAAGTGTTCGGTGATTCCCGATTGATAATCAACCGGGCCGCCAACAAATGGAAAATTATAGACCCATGCCTCCAGAAGTACCATGCCTACATCACAGAACTCGTCGGCCAATTCAAGGAAGTATCATTCCAGTTCTTACCGCGAGACAAGAACAGATTCGCAGATGCTCTGGCTACCTTAGCCTCTTTGGTGGAAATCCCAGAAGGTAAATCAATCAAGCCATTCGGGGTCGGTAGAAGAGAAAATCACTGCATATTGTTGTGAGATTGAGATCGAGACTGTCAGTGAACCGTGGTACAATCAGATCTTTCAATACCTCAAGTATGGGGAAGCATCCTTTCATGTGGACCGAGAAGGAGATTCAAAAAAAGTACATGCCAAGAGCTTGCAGGCCCTAAAGAGACTGTCGGCCACAATATGTCATACTCGGCAATGAATTATGGAAGAAAAGGGAAGGTTGTCCGCTCCTACTCTGTATCAGTAAAGAAAAGGCTCAAAGAGTAATGGAAGACATTCACAACGGTGCCTCGCGGATCTCATATGAACGCTCGATCTCTCATGCATAGCATCATCAGTGGGTTACTTCGGATCACTATGGAGACAGATTGCATCCATTTTGTGCGGACTTGTGATAAATGCCACGATTCTCCAATCCGAACCACATCCCTCCTCACGACTTATACTTTGTATGACAACTCCGTGGCCTTTCGCAACATGGGGTATTGATGTCATTGGGAAGATTTCTCCGCCTAGGAGCAATGGGCATGCATTTGTATTAGTGGCCGTGGATTACTTCACAAAATGGGTAGAAGGCTGCGTCTTATAAAGTGCTCACCGCCAAGAAAGTTGCCCGATTCATAAAAGAGCAGATTTTCGTCGCTATGGAGTCCCAAACGAGATTATTTCGACAATGGAACCCATTTTGAGGGAGAAACTGATCGGTTGCTCACCGAATACCGAGTCAAACGCCACAAATCTTCACCATACAGCCACATGACAAACGGCGCTGTTGAAGCCGCCAATAAGAATTTGGAGAGAATCATAAAGAAGACGGCCGAGCGAGGACGAGATTGGCCGTAAAAGCTGCATTTAGCATTATGGGGCTATCGCACTTCAATCCGAATCTGCCATCGGCGCAACCCCATACGCTCGACCTACGGAATGGAGGCCGTAATGCCCATTGAGTTAGAGATTCCTTCCTCGGGGTTTTGCTCGAGAATGAGGTGAACGAGATCGAATGGCTCCAAAGTCGATATAATGAGCCGGCTCTACTAGATGAACGAAGACTAAAAGCCATGGAGCATAACGGGGCATACCGAGAGAAGAATGGCCCGTGCTTTTGATAAGAAAGTGAAACCCGGGGATATCAAAGTCGGTGATCTCGGTTCTTAAGATGAAGCCCTCAAATCGGAGCGGTGCGTTGGGCAAATGGGCACCCATTTGGGTTGGACCGTTTTTAGTAAAGAAAGTATTCTCAGGAGGAGCTATGCATTGTCAGACTTGGATGGCAACCCATTTCTGCACCCCGTCAACGGCGACAAGTTGCGGAGGTATTTTGTATGATCGAGTCTTTCCCCCTCTAAAAAAATAATAACAAAAAAAAAATATAAAAAAAATGATGATAAATAAAGGCGCAACAAAATTGTCCCAGATGAGACTGAAAACCTCTCAAAAGGCAGTCCATGCAAAAATAAGGGACGCGCCAGGTGCTAAAGAATATACCCAGCTAGACCGAAAACCCAAAAGAGGGCGGTCTAGGTAAAAAACAGGGTTGCACCATTCCCCCTTCTATCTTCCCCTTTCTTAAACACTAAAGTCAATTGAGTCGAACTACGGAGACCTGAGCCCCTTAGTTCTCTTACAAAAGGGGAACGTAGGCAACCACTTGTGGTTCGGTCTAAAACTGCTGAAAAAAATCTCTCTTTCTACCAAAATGCGTTTTTATTACAGTCCCAAGGCTTTTCAAAGGATCATTTCGAGTTAATATTCTTGTTGATGAGTTCAAGCACGGCCTACCTTTTGACTCAAAAAGACTGTTACGAATAAAAGAAAACATTGATAACATCTATTAAATGCATTAAGTAATCAAAGGGTACTCGGTTTCCATACGTATAATTCCTACTCTCAAAACATAAAGCAAAAAGAGTCTCGAGTCTCTCAAAATAAAAGGAAAATGTGTGTCACAGAGGCTCGTCCCCGCTCCCGAATTCGCTCCTCTATCCTTCCTCTTTCTCGGTCCCTGGAGGTCTTTGGCTTAGGAATGTCGAACAAGTCGGTTTGAGCCCGTCCCAACTCGGGAATAATGCGCGCCGGCGGTTCAATCGAGACCCGGTCTCCCTCAAGGCGGCCCTAGCAATCCTCTCTTGCCGCAACGCCTCTCTGCGAGCTCTCATCTCTGGATCATTTCTTAAAGCAGCCCTCCGGATCTCTTGTCTCTCATAGTCATCAGCAGCATCGCCGGTAACATTGTCTGGGTTTCCTCGTGCCTCTATATCTCACGAGAGTTCTCTTGACAGAGTGCTCCCAAGTATTCCCGGCGGCGAGTCTCTATAGCTAGCCGCACGTAACCCCGATGCTCCTCATACCAATCCGTGATATTATGTGGTGCTGAAATGTAAATCCTCTAGGCGCCGAAGGAGCACACGAGTGGGAAGAAAGCCCTCGAGAAAGATCTGCTGAAAAAGCGTATAGCACTGGGGCTCGGTCATGGACATCGGAACATTATCGATCACCGATCTCTCCCTCAAAGCTCGAAAGATCTGCTGAGGGTACCTATCTTGTCTGCTCACCGGTGATGGGACACGAAAGAGGATACATGCAGAAACCCGAGGCAACCGGACTACTGCTTGATCCATCCCTGAATATCTCTCATGGTCCGTATATTCCGGGCGGGAATCCAAAAGCTCGGATCGGTGGTCTCGTACCGTGATAACCTCATCTGCCAACTATCAACAACCTCGTCCCTCACCAGCCTACGTGGCCGAGTCACCCAGGGCATGGCCGTCCGACCTTCTGGTAATGATCCGATCAAGCGTAACCTCTCAAAGAACCACAGAGATAATAAGTCAGCCGCTGCTCCCATGAAGTCGATCCCACCTAGCCTTTGTCAATACCGTGATAACTCTCAGCCAGCAACAGTGGTACAACATCAATCTCCCCTTGGCCAGAACGAATTTGACAAGAATCTATACCCCGGTCACCCCTCATTTGCCTAACAATCTCCAACAAAGTGCTTGAGCAGACCCGGCATATCCGCAAAAATAGTAAGGCGCGGTGTGAACAGGCATAAACATATCCGAGAGAGGTAGAAAGGTCAACAGATCGGGGCGGGACGAGACGCAACCTAGCCATCCGAGTCAAATCTATGGAGCCATCACCCAATCATAGGCAATACACGATCCGCGAGCGAGAGATAAAAAGTCGAGATAGCTCCTCAACCAACCGACTGTCTCGGGGAATGCTACGGTAGCCGCCTTACCCAAGCACATCAACGCCCTAAAGTCTTCCATAGTTGGGGTCGGATAATTGTATGACAAAGAGAATACATGGCGCTCGGAATCCCGAAGCGAGGATGCGGCCGAAGCAAATCCCGATCCCAACCCTCCAATCTTTCAAGGACCAAATGCAAGGCATATTGTACCGCTTATCGATAATATTTCTATGATGCCTCAGATGAAATCCCCAAATTTCGATGAAGTCCCGATGAAATTGACACTCCCGGGAAGCAACCTCCTTGCTATGATGTTCCATTGCGGCCAAAGTATCAGTCTTGACCAAAGGAGTCGCTTATCTGCCAAATAAGGGCTGCTGGGGTTCTCTACTAAGAAGACAGTGTCTGCAGAATGAAGCCTAGGCCGACTTTTGAAGGGCCTGTTACGAGCCTCCCTCGGTCGTGCTACGAACATAACAGACATAACAATAACATGTCGGGCGACATTCTTTGGGCGAGAGCGACGGTGTGGAAAAGCCTGCAGTGGTTACCCCATAGCATTTTCCGACTCGCCGTTGCCATAACACACCCCTTACTCTCATACACATACCCCTAAAAATACACGGGAGAGGACCCCTGCTATACACACCTATCCAAAACAACCCCAAAACCCCATATATAAACCCGACAAATCCGACCTTTAACCTAATAATTGCGTTCGCTTTCCCTGAACAGACAGACTCGCACAAACCAAGCTAACATACATTAATCTTTGCTAACAAGATAGGCTTGTTTAGGCGTAGCGCTGGCATATGTTGTTTTACCCCCGCAGGTACAATAATCGATTGAGTCCCGAAGACTGGCCCTCCGACCAAACTGGAGAAGAAAGGAAAAAGCAAAAGTGGCACGTGCATCTATGACAGCCCCAAGAAGAGCTCAACAAAACAAACAGCCCCACGAAAAGAAACCAATCCCCGGAAAACAGAATTCCCGAATTGACGAACAAATTTCCAGAAACCAATAGCCTCGAGGCACAAGAAAGAAGCAGAGTCCCCAGCTGCCCAAGAAAACCTAAGGACACCTAAGAAAAGCCGCAATCAAGCAAAGACCGTCCAACAGGAAAAAAAAACAGTAACAAAGAATTAGCGTGAGACCCCTTTGCAGCTACATTCATCAACAACAAAAGCAGAAGCAGAGGTGGTATGAGTCCCTTTGGCATCCACAAAGATCAGCAAAGAACAGAAAAATGGAGATAGCGTGAGTCCCCTGGCAGCTATACTTATAAGAACAGAACAGAAAAAACGGAGATAGCGTGAGTCCCCTGGCAGCTATACTTATCAGAACAGAACAGAAAAACGGAGATAGCGTGAGTCCCCTGGCAGCTATACTTCTCAGAACAGAATAGAAAAAACATAGATAGCGTGAGTCCCCTGGCAGCTATACTTATCAGAACAGAACAGAAAGTGGAGATATTATGAGTCCCCTGGCAGCTACATGTATCAACAACAGTGCAGAAAAGAGATAGCGTGAGACCCCCGGCAGCTATACTCATCCCCAGCAAAGAAGAAGAAGAAGTGGTATGAGACCCTTCGGCATCCACGAAGAGAATCAGCAGTAGTGTGAGACCCTCCGGCAACTACCCTACAAAAGAGAAGTGGAATGAGACCCTCCGACATCCACGAGAAGAAGCAGCAATAGTGTGAGACCCTCCGGTAACTATCCTGCATGAGAGAAGTGGTATGAGACCCCTGGCATCCACAAAAGACCTGTTGCAGCATGAGACCCTCCGGCAGCTACAACTCGTCAACAGCGATAGCATGAGACCCCCCGGCAGCTACTCGCAAAAGTACCAGTTACAGCATGAGACCCTCCGGCGGCTACAACCTGGTGAGAAAGAAAGCAACCACCCAATCCCTCAGGAAACCACAGGTAAGCACAGCAAAGGTATGAAGATAAGTCTCTACCCCTTTCCTTGCTTATGATTTTAATTTTGGTATTTCCGAACTACGATTTGGCTTGATTCCCTTGTTCAAGGGATACGTAGGAATCCTTTCTCAGAAAGGTCCAGCCATAATTTCCCCCTTCTCACCCTTCTAGCCCTTCACCTTATCCCTGGATGCTCATTGGGATTGGGTCTTATTTTATCGACAACCCCTCTTTTTCCAAAAGTGACGTTGCCGAGGGGCTCTGTAAGTACGCCAATTCAATTCGCAACCTTTTAGATGCATTTTAATATAATAAAATTGCATTTAGGGGCGTTTTGGTAAATTCCCGACCTATCCCGAGACTTCCGGAAACGTTCCATGAGTTTCCCGCGAAGGAAGTACCTTTCGGTACATTATTCATGCCAAAGGACCCCTTAGGAATAAAACCCGTTGGACCTTTTGGGTATTTTCCCAATGTTCCGAAACCTGCTTTTGGCGCCAAAAGCGGTTGAGCCACCTTGTGTCACGCGACAGCTTGAGGCATGGAAAGAGGACGCATAAGGTCGTGCGACATACTAAGGCAGCCAACTGCAGCCTATAAATAAGACCCTCCCCCTCTCATAAATGGATCCCAACTTTAGCCTACTGTTACTCTGCAGGATTTGCAGCGTAACGAACCTCTCCAAACACAAACCTCTCTCTCTCCTACCTTCAACCTACCCAATTCCTCCCTTCCAAACCCAATTCTCAAGCCACACCAATTGAACCCCTTCCATCAGTCCTTCCAGATCAGAAGTGAAGAATTGAAGGGTTCTATATCTAACTAGATATAGAATTTGTAGAAGCAACAAGGGTAACGATTCCCTAAACCCAATCTCTCTCTCTCTCTTGCTTAATTTCTATTAATTCTAGCATCTAATTTTGTTTGGATTCAGTAATCAGATCCTAGCTATCTGGATTACTGAATCCCAATCGCAATCTCTCTGTTTAATTTGAGTAATTCGTGCAATTGAGCTTATATTGTTGATTATTTGATTGAACTTGGTGTTTAAGGGGGTGTGGATCTACCCATATCCACACTCCCTGGGTTGATTTAGTTTCGTTTCTGTATTTCGTTCGTAATCTAGTTAAATGATTAGATCTGTATAGCTTTCTGTTGATTCTGTGTTCATCTTGTTAAGTTTCTGCAGATGGCTCATATGTGTCACGCGACACCTTTGTCTCCAAGTGATCCTGTGTCACGCGACACATGTGGTCACTGGTGCGATGTGTCATGCGACATACATGACCCATCTGCAGAGACCCTTTTTTCCTTTGTAATCTGTTTTAGATTGTTTGTATCAGGGATGTGGCCTCCCTAAATAATGGGCTCACAATATGTAATTCTCGTTCCATAATTAATAAGATGCATTTTATCACACTTTGTTTATTATCAATATTTGCACACACTTTTGATTTACTTGGATGTTTTTGATTGAAAGACTCGTCTATGGACGAGGCGTGTTGGGTGAACTCTCGGTTCTTCCCAACACGTAACCTGACCTCCGAACTCATGTTTTCTCTCTAAACAAAAGGTTTTCAATGTTTCCTCTTAAAACGGCGTGGCGACTCCTTCTTTTCATTTAAACCGGAAACCCAAATTCCGGGCGAGCGCACATTCAGAGTAGGACCGGTAAAGGGAGATGTGACCAGTTGAGGAGATCGGTTAGGTGAGGGTGATGGTGACTGGTGATCGGTAAGTGGGGAAGAAAACGGTAAATTGTTAGGAATTGGTTCAGCTTCAGGTGGTGAGTTAGGAAAGATAATATGAGGACTAGTTGGTAAAGTATCGGTTAGCTGAGGTTGCCTATTGGATTGCCTAACCAATTGGGGAAAGAAAGAGTCATCAACTAAGTCTCTATAAGTTACACCACTTGAGGCTGAAGGCTGAGCTGGAGATTGATTTGTATTAGAACTGGTGGATTGACTTGAGTTTTGATTACTTGATTCACCTGTCTCAAACACACCAGAGTTATCAGTACTATTTGGAGCCTTATCAGACTCTAGCAAATCAAATTCATCAAAAGTAACATGAACAGATTCAACAATTTTCAACAACCGTTTATTAAAAACTCTAAATGCCTTACTGTGCTTGGCGTATCCCACAAAGATACCTTCATCAGCTTTTTCATCAAATTTACCTTGGCGCTCTTTACCGTTGTAAAGTACATAGCATTTGCTTCCGATGATCTTGAAGAAACCAATATTGGGAATTCTGCCACGCCATAGCTCATAAGGGGTCTTATTGTGAAATTTGTTGACCAAAGATCTATTCTGGGTGAAGCATGCTGTATGGATAGCTTCGGCCCAAAAATACTTGGGAAGCCTAGCTTCGGATATCATTGTTTTTCCAGCTTCGATCAATGTCCTGTTCTTTCTCTCAACTACACCATTTTGTTGCGGTGTACCAGCAGCTGAGAAATTGTGATCTATTCCATGATCATCACGCATCGAGCAATTCTAAGATTTTTGAACTCGTTCCATTATCTCGATCTCATACTGATGATGTCACACTCCTTTTGGGTTTGCAGTAGACGGAATAATCTGGTAGCAACTTCATATGTATCATCCTTTGAAGCAAAAGTCTCTACCCATGTATATCTTGAAAAGTCGTCTACAACAACCAAAGCATTTTGCTGCCCCCTAAACTGGAAGTAGTTATGGGGCCAAACAGATCCATATGTAGCAACTGGAGGCATCTAGAAGTGGACATGCAGGGCTTGCTGTGAAATGATTCTTAATGCTGTTTTCCTAATTGGCAGGCTCTGCATTTCCTATCATGATTAGCAGACACTTGAGGTAAGCCGGCAACTAGATTTTGATTAGCCAGCTTGGATAGGTATTTAAAATTCAGGTGACTGAGTCTTTTATGCCATAGCCAGGAATTCTCACTGATGTTTTTAGCTACAAAACAAACATTAGTAACATTCAAAATATTTTTTAAATCTATAGCATACACGTTACCTTTTCTGTATCCAGTGAGAAGTGTTTCACCTGTAGCAATGCCTTTCACATAGCAATTGGAAGAATTGAAAACAAAATGCATACCTTTATCACAAAATTGTGATATGGAGAGAAGGTTATGTTTCATACCATCCACCAAAGATACCTTCTGTACAACAACTGTACCTCTTTTGATGGATCCACGACCAATAATTTTACCCTTTGTGTTGTCACCAAAGACAACTGGAGGACCAGATGCTTCTTCCAGATCGGTGAGGAGATCAGCATGTCCAGTCATATGCCTAGAGCATCCACTGTCCATAATCCAAACATCCTTACCGGCATCGGTTGAGGCCATTAAGCATTCCTGAAATGAAACAGTAAGCTTATGGTCCACCTTATTCTTTTGGGTCCAAAGAGTTAGTTCCTCTTTGGCAGCCATACCTGGCCACCACCTGAGCTTTTAGACTCAGTGGGTCCAGGTAGGTGCTTCAGGAGGCATTCATAAGCCTTGTGACCAATAAAACCACAATTTGTACATTTATTAGAAGATGGCTGAGGGGGCTTAGATGATTGGATGTTCAATATAGCCTTTGCTTCAGAAGAGTTCACTGATTGAGCAGAAACAGATCCTTTGGGGACGAAGGTGATGGATTTAGCTTTGTTGACCGGTTGCATTGGTTTGGAAGATCTTTTACCGGTTGGGGAGTCCTCACCGGTTGGTTGACCGGTGACAATTGTCTGACCGGTTGGTCCTTTACCGGTGATGGCTTCCTTACCGGTTGAGGTTTCCTTACCTGCAACTTGGTCAGCAATTTTAATTCCACCTTTGCTGTTACCATCACTGAGTGGAACATATTGTCCTAGCTCGATCGCCTACCTCGGTCCATTGGGATTTGTTTTTGCCCAAATAAGCCTTCATCTGTTCCCTTCCCTTGGGATAGGTGTGTGGAACAGCTTTGAAAGGTTTAGTTAACTCTCTCTTAATCAATTTGGATTGAGCATCATCAAATTTACCCATCAAGTTCTCAGTGACAGACTTGGTAACCGGTTTGTCATTGCTGTCTTTTTCCTTACTGCTGGATGTAAAGCTTATACCAGTTGTTACATCTCGGTTAGGAGATAACTGATCTTGTATGATAACATCCATAGCAGCTCGGGATTTTGAAAATGTGTCAATGGTTTTTGAAAGAGAGTTATTTCTTGACACAAGATCAGCGATTTGACCAACAGATATGTTTAGTCTCTCAGTGAGTTCTTGATTATCTTTCTTCAACTGATCAGACTCTAGCTTAATTTCTTTTAAAAATTTTATTTCAGCTTTCAAAGAGTCATTTTCAGTAGTGATCATTTTAAAATTATCAGCCATAATTTTGTGAGCTTCATTTAATTTTTCAAAATCTGAGAAGAGCTCATTCATCACCTCTGCCATTTCAGACTTTGACATATTTGGCATAGGGTCAACGGTAGGCTGAGAGGAAGAGGGTGATGGTTCAAAATTGGGATCAAAATTTGGCAGTGATGATATCGGTTGAGGGCTTGACTCGGTTAGAGGCTTTAAGAAATGAATCGGTCGGGTCTCAAGCGTCGGTTGATGAGAGATTATCGGTAAGGCTTGATCTTGGTAGGTCTGTTGAATTGGTTGCATCAACGGTCTGAGAGTGGGCATGGTTTTAGACTGACCGTAAAGGGATCCACCTATGTTTTGAATTTTGAAATTATAAGGATTACTTTCACCTGTTTTAGAAATAGGAATGGGTTCGTCAAAGTAAGTTAAGGGAGATCTCCTAGGTGGGGTCTGATCAATATAGGATGAGTGTTCATTGGAGTTGGGGTGTCTATAGATAGGTGACTGTAAGGAGATGGGTTTATCATCGATTCCATCAATAGCAACAAAACTGACATCAGCCTCTTCATCTATGTCGGCATCCTCATTCTCGGAATCGATCTCGAACCAAACTGGCATAGCTTTTTCAGTTCCATCCTCGGCAACTAAGCTCTTAGATTTAGATCTAGGGAATTTCTTGAAAGGTTTCTTCCTCAAAAATTCATATTTAGGTTGAGGGCATTTGGAGGCAAAATGGCCGGGTTTTCTATAGTTGTAACACACAAGCTAACCTTGGGCATTCTTTCCATCGGTTGAGGTTGAGGTTTGGCCTTTCTTTTGGAAGTTCCCAGATCTTTGAAATGATGAGGATTTGGGTTGGAAGGATTTGCTGTGGGATTGCTGGGATCTTTTAAAATCCTTGAACTTTCTATAATTTCTAGCGAAGGCAGCAAATTCATCTTCTTCCTCAAAAATCACATTAGCAGGGGTATTGGCTTGAGTTGGTTGAGGTTGAGAGATTGAGGGAGAGTCATTTGTGGTAGTTTGGCTGGTAAGCATAGAAGAACCGGGGAAGATCTCTGGCCTCGAGGCCGGGCAGAGATAGATTTTTAAATTGTTTTTGAACTCCACTCAGCCGGTTGAGTTCTTCCTCATATAAAAACAAAGTTGACACAATGTTCTGGATATGAGTAACGTTCAAATCACGGCATTCTTTCAAAATAGCAACCTTCACATGCCACAAGTCTCCAAGAGAATTGAGGAATCTCATGTTTAGGTCTTTCATAGTGTAAACTCTACCTAGAGAAGCACAAGAATTACTCACCTCGCAGAAACGGTCGTACGTTTCCCTTAACGTCTCATTTGGATTCTTCTTGAAGGACTCAAACTCAGCTACACTTTTGTAGAGTCTGTTGTCCTTTGCCACTTGATCTCCTTCAAAGTATCTGAGAAGACTCTGCCACACTTGTTGAGCAGTCTCATAGCTTTGTACTTGTTTGTATAGTCTGTCATCAAGTCCGGAGGTTATGATGTGCAAAGCTTTTATGTCCAAGGAATCACAAAGTTTGTCATCCTCAGTCCATTCTTCACATGGTTTTGGCACATAGGTTTCATAGACCTCAAAATCTTGTTCAGACTCTCTATCTGCATGATCCATGAGAGGAGTTTTGGGTGCTCTGGTGGCAAGATTGATTTTCAGGGGTGTCATTGGACCATCTCTGACTACAGTAGTTAACCTATCATCTATTGAGTCCAAGTACCACATGATTCTGTTTTTCCATACTGGAAATTCGTTTTCGTTCAACATAGGAACGGTTGCCAAGTTGTATGATTGCATGATTTTTCCTGCCATTTTGGAATTGGCAATTCAAGCGATTAAGCTTGGAAAAAATGATTTTCGAAAATTGAAAGCTCTGATACCAATTGTTAGGTCCCAAATGGTAGGAATCAGGCTAGAGGGGGGGTGAATAACCTATTAAAAACTTTTTGCTAAAACTGGTTTTGAAAAACTCTAGCTTACCGGTGAATGATTTTGCACAGCGGAAATAAAGTTTTCAGTTAAAGGAAAAGCAAACCGGTAAATCAATACATCATGCAAGTCAAGACAAAGGTTGTTTCCAAGTAAGACAAACAAAATGAGCAGTAAGTTGAATCAATAGGTTGTGACCAGTTGAGAGATTATCAATCGATTACAACTACACAACAGAAAACAAACAAAGCAATAAATGACACATTGTTTGAAGAGGTTCACAGTGTTAAATAACTGCTACGTCCTCTACCAAGTTTGGTCAAAACTTGGATTTGTGAAAGTGCACTACTATATTAATGGATTCTACCTATTACAAGTTGCAAGCCAATGATTGAAAGGCTGCCAAACTAGAGGTGACCACTAACGGGTCGTGCTACAATAAAGACCTGGTGTTTTCTAGAGATGTGCTCACAAGCTGAGCTGATTTCTCTAGGGTGTTGTGTGTTAGTCAATCAATGTGTTCCATAAGTAGTCTAATGGAGGAACACTACAGAATTTATTGAGGTGCCAGTGAATAAGTCCTAACAGAGATGTCTAGTAAATGAAGGGACTTTCTTTGAATGCTTTGAACTAGAGAATGTGCAGGTTGGTAGTTCAAAGCAACTCACTCTCAAGAATCATAAATGCACCACCCTTCTTCAATGCTCTGATGAAACTATTTATAGTGAACTTGAAAATGAGCCGTTGTCTTTGAAGAGGTTGTAATGATGACTTGGACTGGCAGGCATTAAATGGGAAGATCCTTGCATTAAATGCCTGAGATTGGATAGAGAGGATTTCCAGAGATAGTTGGGGCGCTGTGAGTACGAGTTACTTGACATTCTCAAAGAAGTTACTGATTTGTTGCAGAGATGTCTTGTCAGCATGCTTGCTTTACCAACTATAGCTAAAGTTGATGGCTGGGTAGTTGGGAGCAATTAATGCATCGGCTAGCTGCTAACAAGGAAGCTTGAAGAGTAAGCCTCAACCGGTAAGATGACATAACCGGTAACAGAGGTTGATTCGGTAACTCAACCGGTAAGACAGGTTAACCGGTGAGACAACTCCATCGGTAAGGCAGCTTCCAAGGAGTAACTCACATTGCAGAAGGAAATTCTTAGGTCTTCAAATCTTCAAATCTTGAGAAAATACATAACAAAAACACTGGGCACTAGCACTAAGGGAACCTATGGTACATAGAATAATTCTATTTGATCTAATTAAATTAGGGGTCCTCATTAATGCTTGTTATGATTGGGATTAAGCAATTCTAAATCTAAACATATATTTGACTAACAGCTGCGTTGACAGCCACAGGGTTGACGGAGGCATCGGGAAGAGTCCCTGAGCCAGGTAGAAGGCCTACCGGATTATTTCCCGTGAAGGTGAAGAACACTCGCCGGGGAAAAGGGAAGGGGAAGAAGGATGAAGGACCAAGTACGGGAAACTAGGTTGACCTTGTCAGCCCGTAGTATCCACCCACTGTCATTGCAGACACATTAATTGATTAATGTTTTATTGTAGTTTTGCTAGCGTATAGCGAGTCAAGAGTTGACCGTGCTTGAACTCATCAAAGAATGTTTTAACCGTAAAACTCCCTTTTTCAAATTTATTTTTAAAAGTCAGTTCCTCAGTCTCTGGAAATCCAGATTTCATATCTGAGATTTCCAGAAGGTTTTGGTCCACCAAATCACCTCCAAATGGGAAAGTTCTTTTACAGAAACCTTATTTAAGGTGTTTTGAACAACTTTCATTCTCGGACTTTCCCCAGATTTTGAGATTTTTAAGCCCTTAAACCCATTTTAAAATCAAATGTCCACTGCCCTTTTCATTCTGGCAGAAATGTTTTTCAACTTCAAAAAAATCTTTTGAGTACCAAAACTCAACCCAAAAATCATGGGACTTGTTTAAAGTCTAATAAAGAGTTCCCAATTTTTACTTTTCAGTTTGAACTTATTTTGGCCAAAACACACACACACACACACACAAATAGTTTTTTAATGCTTGGAAGACTCGTTTTACGAGGCATTTCGGGTGAACACTAACGTTCTTCCCGGCGTGTAACGTGACCTCCGAATCCAAATCTCTAATCTCGGGCATTTTTCAAAGTTTTGCCCCTTAAAATAAAAATGGCGCGGCGACTCCGTCTCCGTTTTTGATTTTTAAAAAAGAAAGGAAAAATCGGGTGGCATCATCACAGGCGTGTGGCGCCTCAAACCAGAGCTGCTGATACTGACGAGGGCATGTGGCGCCTCAAACCGGGGTTGTTGGAGCTTATGAGGGCGTGTGGCGCCTCAAACCGGAGTTGTGAGGATACGTTTATCCTGATATGAAGGCGTTCGTGCCTTGGGTACTGGGCTTATTGCTGCTGCCAGTTTTATCCTGCTGGGGATAGGGCGGTAATGATGAGAACGGTTGTGTTAAACTGGCGTTATTAACAACTCGGAAGGATCGACGTTCTTCTTTAGAATCCTGCTGGGGATGAGCATTCGGGCTTACCTTGATGGCCGAAGAGGGATTGTTGTGCGGGCTTATTGCTGCTGCCGCTGAAGTGGGACGGTCGGGCTTACGACTGGCGGCCGGGGAGATGAATGTTCACTTGCTGAAGTGAAAAAGATATTCGGGCTTACGAGGATGGCCGAAGAGGGATTGTTGCAAGGCGTTCGTGCCTTGGGGTTCGGGCTTATTGCAGCTGCCGGGGGATATATGATGGTGAAAACCATTAGAAAATTTAACGTCGGGAGACGGAATCATAACTGGAATGTCCGGAGACATGATTGAGCGTTTGAACGTCAAACGTCAACTGGGAATCGAATTTAACGTCTGGAGACGGAATTGTAACTGGAATGTCCGGAGACATGATTGAGCGTTTGAACGTCAAACGTCAACTGGGAATCGAATTTAACGTCTGGAGACGGAATTGTAACTGGAATGTCCGGAGACATAATTGAGCGTTTGAACGTCAAACGTCAACTGGGAATTTAACGTCTGGAGACGGAATTGTAACTGGAATGTCCGGAGACATGATTGAGCGTTTGAACGTCAAACGTCAACTGGGAATTTAACGTCTGGAGACGGAATTGTAACTGGAATGTCCGGAGACATGATTGAGCGTTTGAACGTCAAACGTCAAACGTCAAACTGGGAATTTAACGTCTGGAGATGAAATTGTAACTGGAATGTCCGGAGACATGATTGAGCGTTTGAACATCAAACGTCAGACTGGGAATTTAACGTCTGGAGACGGAATTGTAACTGGAATGTCCGGAGACATGATTGAGCGTTTGAACGTCAAACGTCAACTGGGAATTTAACGTCTGGAGACGGAATTGTAACTGGAATGTCCGGAGACATGATTGAGTGTTTGAACGTCAAACGTCAACTGGGAATTTAACGTCTGGAGACGGAATTGTAATCGGAATGTCCGGAGACATGATTGAGCGTTTGAACGTCAAACGTCAAACTGGGAATTTAACGTCTGGAGACGGAATTGTAACTGGAATGTCCGGAGACATGATTGAGCGTTTGAACGTCAAACGTCAACTGGGAATTTAACGTCTGGAGACGGAACGTTAGTGAAAACTAATTGAGAATTTAACGTCTGGAGACGGGCGTTAGTGAAAACTAACTAGGAATTTAATCCTCGGGGGATGGGGTGTTAGAAAGGTCTAACTGGGGGAAATTTTACACTTTTGGGGGCCAAAAGTGGTAAAATTGAAACTGCGATAAACTGAGGGGCCAAAGTGGCAAAAAAAATTCTGGTGCAACAAGAGTCCGGCCGGACTGTGATTGAAATTGGCCATGTCCTTTTCAGCGCCGAGGCCGAGGAAGGAGAAGCCTTCTCCATTAATTTCGACGAGAGGGAGAGAGAGGAAGAGAGAAATTCCAACCCAAATTGCAAGATTTGCTCGGATTTGCGAAGGAAAATCGATATGGAAGGTGATTGGGACCCAATGGCTCGTCATGGAAGAACCGATGACGAAAGAACGCGGTTGGTTCGGACCATTCGAACCATCATTCATTCATTGAATCCGGCGAAGTTTTACCCGGCTAGGGATAGACACAACTCCAAGGGAGGGATCGAAAGACAAGTAAGCTTCCTACAAATTACATTAATTTTAAGAATGTGCATTCTTTAAATGTTAGAAATTTGTTTAGGAATTTAAATAGGGATTTTAGTGCATGAATTGGGGCTTTTGACTTTGCCATGAACCTTTGTCGAAATTGACTAGGATGTAGTTCAATTGACACCATGGGTGGATGACATAAAAATTTTGGTTGCAAAATTCCATGTCTAGATGCATTTTCCAAAATTAAAGTAGCTTTAATTCGGGACGGAGCAAATTTTCGAAATGTTCGAAGGAATTTGAAAGTTCCGGTTTTGACGGAGTTTTCGAAATGTTTTGAAAGTTCCGGATTCGACGGAGTTTTCGAAAGATTTTTAATGTTCCGGATTCGACGGAGTTTTCGAAATGTTTTGAAAGTTCCGGATTCGACGGAGTTTTCGAAATGTTTTGAAATATATGTAAGAAATGAATGAGAACTGTCATTGCATTGCATCATTTTGACATGCGTTCATGCACTCTGTTGATGTTGCTCTCGTCTTGTTCACCTGCAGGGGAAAGGGAAGGTTGACGTCGACAATCAGAAGAGTCGGGGAGCCTTTGAGGCAGTGAGAGCATTGTGGGAGATTCTCCCGAACGTGGCTCGAGAGGGAGAGAGGAGTCCACGGCAGCTGGTGGTTGACTCCGGACTGGCTGGGTTCATCAGTGCGGTAGCTGCGATCGCTACGACGCCGAGGGCCAGGTCCATGTATGTTGCCTTGAGCGAGTACTGGTGGGATACGACCCACACTTTCCATTTCAGATGGGGGGAGGCGACGGTGACTCCCACGGATTTTGCCGCTATCACTGGGTTGCCGACCTATGGCAACACGCTGGTGTGGGTTGACGGTTATACCCCGGAGCAGTTGTCTGAGCTGCTGGGTTTTGATATCACTGATGCCAGGGGCTTGGGCATTCGGTACAGGCCGATGGAGAATCATTTGAGGGAAGGTATTGCTGCTTACTTGGCTGGATCTTTGAGGATGACCGCGGAGCGCCTGGCTCGAGGGTTCATTTGGTTCGCGTTGTCAGCGACTTTGTTCCCGACTTCCGACACGTCCTGTCACTTCCCTTTGCTCGGGTCGCTGACAGATCTGGATGTCGTGAGGGGGTTCGCATGGGGGGAGGCTGGACTGGCCGAGCTCTATCATTCCCTGGACAGGTTCTCGTGGGGAGAGGAGAATTCCTTGAGCTGCTTCACACCTGGTGCTACGAGGTGTTCAGTCCGCAGGAGTGGGACATTAAGAATGCGTATCGACCCTTGTACCTCGCCCTGCTGGTTTGGCAGAAGAAGGCGAAGAGGCCGGTTTCGTCGAGAGTGGGTATGCGACTGTCGTACGAGGAGGTGTCTCAGGCCCTGAGCCGAGAGTTCTCCGAGAGGATCCAGTTGACCTGGTGGGGTAGGTTCGATGCTGTCGCCGTTCAGATTTCTAGCGAGACTACACGGCGGCGGAAGCTCCTGGTTGGACTTCACAGCGACGCGATGTATCTGGGGGAGAGGGTGACTCGTCAGCATAGGCCGGGGTCCCTTCCATTGGTGCCGGTGGATCCTCCTGTGCACATGCAGCATCCTCGAGAGATGCCGATGGAGGAGCTGGAGGGGTATAGATAGGGCATGTACTATACCGAGTACGTCATAGCGGGAGCCGACTATGATACCTTCTTGAGGATGAGGCTGAGGAGCCCGCAGGTGCAGCATAGGGAGGGCGAGGTCCCTGGAGGTCCTCGAGATCTTCCGATCCCACGCGCGAGGCTGGCGTACGAGGGACTGGATGGCTCACGCAAACGATTGGTGATCCCACTCCCGGATGAGCCGAGACCACGATACAGGGCTGACCGCAATGCTTCGGTGAGCACTCTTTAATTTTCTGCTTTTGATAGTAGTATTCTGCAAATGTTGCATCTGTACTTTCTGTTCATCTTCTAATGACCTTTCCTGGTTCGTAGGTGTCTGGCCGTACGTACAACGAGGCTATAAGGCTGGTGGACGGGTGGGCCGCCTACGCTAGGAGACTCGTGGAGTTCATGCGGTGCAGTTCCCGGAGGAGCATTGATGTCCGCGAGCCGAGGCCGTCTAGGCCGAGAGGTTCGCCTGCTCCCACAGCTGGTGGGGAGGACTTTGCACAGGGATTTGGCCAGTTCGCGAACGGAATGGCCGGGTTTGGAGCTCCTTCTTCTTCGCACTCGGGGCACCAGAGGGGAGAGTCCTCGAGTTCGCATACGCCGAGGAGACCTTTTGCATATTCCCGCCTGGAGGAATTTGGCGACTTCTTGTTTGCGATGGATCCGGCAGCGGCGGAGCAGCACGTCGAGTGCTCGGATGACGAGCAGGACTCGGAGTAGTCCTCCCTTCTCTCTTTTTTTTTTTGCTTTGTTTAGACAAAATGCATGTATTGTCAGGAACAATTTGATCTGAAGTGTATTCGAAGAAGGTGCCCGAGGGGCGGAACCTGTATTTCGCACTTTCATTTAGTGATTACCTTCTTTTATTTTCGACAAATAAGCAAGTAGGTTGATCAAAAATAAATAACATGAAACATGCATTAAAAATTGAACGGGTCAAAATTTAAGCCTATATGCACTAATATTTAATTAACTGCACTGTTACACAAGCCCGGGGCGGAAGGGATATTGATATTGATTGAATGAAACCAAGGGCAGCATGTTGGTTTCATAAAGGTGTGAATAGGGGATTGTTTGGAATTGCTTCCAATTTGGGAGAAGCTGGATGCAGAGTTGACCAGGTCAACTGCAAGGAGAGTCCGGCCGGACTAGGATTGAATTTCCAGATTCCTTTAAATTGCAGTTTCAGCTTTGCAATTTGTAAAAACTACGCCTTTGTTTCGATCTTTTGGCTGAATTCCTTTCCAATTCTTAAGGCTTTTCTTCACTTTCTGTCATGGCTCCCTTTCCTAAGTTGTCGTCTCGGATGCAAGAGCGATACTTGGAAAACTTTCAGTCGTGGGTACGGAACCACACGAGGCAGAACAAGGGGTTTTTTGAAGGTTGTTACGGGATGAAATCTGTTTGGGCTTTGAAGGAGCTCATGCCAGATTGGGATCTTTTGAGAGCAGCGTCTCGGTTCTGGGACGTACGGAGGAACGTGTACAGCTTTTCGTACAACGAAATCACTCCTACATTCGAAGATTTCTGGGCCATTCTGGGAGGACCTGAGACGGAACAGCTAGTTCTTCCGTATGCTGGTGGCATGGCCACTGTTGAGAAGCTAGTATCTTTGCTTGGTATCTCGGGTGGAGAAGCATACGAGATGCTGATACTGAATATTGATTATGTTGACATTTCGGGACTGCCCGAAAGATTTGCCTGAGCCGAGGGGAGCGTCTTTGCGTGGGACACGTTTGCTGTGCGCGATTGCTACTCTGTTCACATTCACGTCTGCGGGGTGTGTGCCATCACAGTGTACCGGACCTGGTGAGGCAGCCGAGCGGGGAGACATCGTGCCGTTGGTCTTAGGCAAGACGTTCCTGGGCATAGGTCGGATGGCGACCGGTAGCCGATACATGTGGGGAGGGAGTCCCGCTATGCTTACCATGTGGTTAAGGGAGAAACTGAAGATGATGCCTGAGGTGCAAATGTCCTGTGACGCTTGGTCTTTCTCTCGACGTCCTCTGGTGATAGGGGGCGATCAGCCGAGCCGGTGCTCTGGATGGCCGACTCCGCACGCATCACTTGCGATGGTGGGTTCCCCATTGGAAGTTATAGACTTGTGGGACCGCTCAGAGGGTCTATTGGTTGTCGAGTGCCGGGGCCGTCTCGGATGTCTTTCTACATTCCATCGTTGGTTCCGCTACGCAGACGGGCCGGAGTGCCACTGACGGATTTGAGTTATGCTGGTACCTTTGAGGTGGGATCTTTGCTGATGGAAGATCCTTCGACGCTATTGCTGCTCACGCGGTGGTGGCAATACACGTCCTTTCCTGCCAGGGTTCTCTTTCACCGAAGAGAGGGCACTGTTCTGTCGACGCAGTATCTGAACTGGTACGAAGAGTGTATGGGGAGACACAGATGACTATCTTGTGGAGACGGAGTGAGCTGTTGGGTGCTAACCCTAAGAATCGTACTGGCGATGCCATGGCTGATTAAGAGACCAATGCTGATCGGGAGGCCAATCAAAGCACTGTTATGATGGCTCGAAGCGAGGCAGCTCGAGACAGAGCTAGAGAAGGGGCTGCTGCTAGGTCCCAAATGGTAGGAATCAGGCTAGAGGGGGGGTGAATAGCCTGTTAAAAACTTTTTGCTAAAACTGGTTTTGAAAAACTCTAGCTTACCGGTGAATGATTTTGCACAGCGGAAATAAAGTTTTCAGTTAAAGGAAAAGCAAACCGGTAAATCAATACATCATGCAAGTCAAGACAAAGGTTGTTTCCAAGTAAGACAAACAAAATGAGCAGTAAGTTGAATCAATAGGTTGTGACCAGTTGAGAGATTATCAACCGATTACAACTACACAACAGAAAACAAACAAAGCAATAAATGACACATTGTTTGAAGAGGTTCACATTGTTAAATAACTGCTACGTCCTCTACCAAGTTTGGTCAGAACTTGGATTTGTGAAAGTGCACTACTATATTAATGGATTCTACCTATTACAAGTTGCAAGCCAATGATTGAAAGGCTGCCAAACTAGAGGTGACCACTAACGGGTCGTGCTACAATAAAGACCTGGTGTTTTCTAGAGATGTGCTCACAAGCTGAGCTGATTTCTCTAGGGTGTTGTGTGTGAGTCAATCAATGTGTTCCATAAGTAGTCTAATGGAGGAACACTACAGAATTGATTGAGGTGCCAGTGAATAAGTCCTAACAGAGATGTCTAGTAAATGAAGGGACTTGCTTTGAATGCTTTGAACTAGAGAATGTGCAGGTTGGTAGTTCAAAGCAACTCACTCTCAAGAATCATAAATGCACCACCCTTCTTCAATGCTCTGATGAAACTATTTATAGTGAACTTGAAAAGGAGCCATTGTCTTTGAAGAGGATGTAATGATGACTTGGACTGGCAGGCATTAAATGGGAAGATCCTTGCATTAAATGCCTGAGATTGGATAGAGAGGATTTCCAGAGATAGTTGGGGCGCTGTGAGTACTGGTTACTTGACATTCTCAAAGAAGGTACTGATTTGTTGCGTAGATGTCTTGTCGGATGCTTGCTTTACCAACTATAGCTAAAATTGATGGCTGGGTAGTTGGGAGCAATTAATGCATCGGCTAGCTGCTAACAGGGAAGCTTGAAGAGTAAGCCTCAACCGGTAAGATGACATAACCGGTAACAGAGGTTGATCCGGTAACTCAACCGATAAGACAGGTTGACCGGTGAGACAACTCCATCGGTAAGGCAGCTTCCAAGGAGTAACTCACATTGCAGAAGGAAATTCTCAGGTCTTCAAATCTTTAAATCTTGAGAAAATACATAACAAAAACACTGGGCACTAGCACTAAGGGAACCTATGGTACATAGAAAAATTCTATTTGATCTAATTAAATTAGGGGTCCTCATTAATGCTTGTTATGATTGGGATTAAGCAATTCTAAATCTAAACATATATTTGACTAACAATCTCCTCCTAATTGCTTAAGTCCAATCACCCTTGGCTAGCATCTTTTTGACTCAGTGAAAGAATGATAAGAAATTTATCTATTAGGTATATCATTCCCTAAGTCAAATGACAACTTGATGCTACCTTAGTAAGCTTACAACCAAAGTTAAAGCTTAAAGGAGACTTTAAAATAAAACTAAGAAAAGATTTTGAATGAGACCTGCAAAATGAGACTGTTAGTAGCATTTGGAACATTCAAAATAGTTAAAAGCAAAGGAAATTCAATCAAAACACAAAGTTTAAGGATAAGAGATTCTCATTATGTTGCAGACCGGTGAATGAGGAAAGAAAGACAAAACATCATCGGTTACATTCTCAGAGCTGCACCGGTAAGAGACTTGAATCTTGATCGGCTAAGGAGCAGCAGCATCTAAAGGAGGGTCTGTAGACACCCCATTCTGAACACATCGGAACATACTTATACCACTCTAAGTCTCGCTTTGAGTCAAGAAGTAGAAATCCACCATTTCGTCATGTTTCGTTAAGTTTTGACTAACAACCGTTAGTTTGGGACTAAACTGCATACGAGATAACGAGGAAAGGACAAAACTATCCACAGGAGCAATATCTCGCCGCGAGATGGCGTGTCTCGCGCGAGATATCCCCCCTCTGCAGATTGCAGACGACAGTTCCCTCGTCGATTTCAACCTCTTTTCGAGATAAAACTTTATCTCTCCGGCCAACCAATAGAATTGGGAGTCTGGAACCATCTTGAAGTGTTTGATCTCATCTTCAACACTTCCCCAACCCCTATAAATACTTTGTGACTTCCAAGGTTCAAGAGGTCCAGGAATTTTGACAACACACACATTTTGTTGGTTTCTATCCTTGAAAGAATCCTACGAAATCACCCTAAAAACTCACCTCATAGTTTGTTTGTCGACCTGGTTGATAAACAAGCATCAAGCTCCAAGTCAAGGACCGAGGCGAAGCTCTGTCCGTGTCAAGAGTCGACTCTAAACTTGAGTCGAAACTCTGCCCAAATCACCTCACGCAAGGTAATTCCTAAATCCCTTTCTAATTGATTGTTAGAGTGGTATAAGTCCATAGAATCTAGGATCGGCCTAGAGCCTCTCCAAATCATGGAGACGGTCTCAAAGCAATCGATCCTACATTCCGTTTAACCCCGTTAAATGGACCTTTGTTTATAATATTAAAATATCGTTTTTCCCTTCTTTTGAAAACCTCTCTTTTCTTTAGCAAGACCGATCTCCGGATTGGGTGAAATGGATGCTCCTTGACCTACCCATTTCATAACCTAAGCCCCGAACCCAAATCTTTTTCAAAATGGTTTTCCTATTTTCTCCAACCGAATAATATAGGTGGCGACTCAAAAATGAAAAAGGAAAGATAAAAAATTATTATTCCTTTCTTTTTCCTCACAACGCTACAGTGGCGACTCCGCTGGGGACTTAAAATTAAGAGGCTTAAACTTGCGTCAAAATTAAAAGAGAGGTTTTCAAAAATTTAGTAAATTCGAATTTTTTGCTCTCAGATGAAGCATGTCTCGCGGCGAGATATCATATCTCGCGCGAGATATGGCTTCGGCAATCTGGTTGTTTTCTGGTTTCTCCTGTTCATCCCGTGGTCCAAGACGAGGGTCGAACACGCAAGGGGGATCCCAGAATTCATTATCTGCAGAGTTCTCGCATCTTAAGGCCTCCCTTAAGGTGTAGAACTCGAACCTTCGTTTCCTTTAAATAATTGATTATTATTTATAAACTGGGTGCGATTGGGTTTTATTTAATTAAAGTCCGGTCCATTGGGGATTCGGGAGTTGTAAATTGAATTATTTATCTCTCTTTCTCTCTCATTATGTGGAACTACGACGGCCTGAGTCTTCCTAATTTGGGAGAAACGTAGGCAACCACTTGGTGTGGCCACTATCTGTTTTTTTTCTCTTGCTTTCAAAAAAAAAAATTTCTATTTTACTCTATCACCTAGATTGACTATCACACACGCGCACTCATATTATAACTGTCATTGCACTGCATACCCTCTATCAACCCGGGACCCACACTAAGGACGGATGACGGTAACCACCTAGTCGCCGGTCTCTCCGAAGTTGGACAATCCCACTCCGCGTATTCAATCCACTTAGATTGTCATATCGCGGGGAGCCTAGCCTTCCAGCCCTGCATCGCCACATTCTCATGTAGATTGACCTTTTTAGGATCACTCCGTGACCGGTCGGTTTTGACTCGGTGATCTGTTCTCGTTTTTTACCAAAACAAAGCCATGCAAAATTGAAAACAAAAAAAAGGATTCGGAAAAGTCCCTTCGGAAAAAGTCCCTTTGGAATGACCCTTTCGGATGTCCCTTCAAAAAAAATATATGCATATAATCCTTCAAAAAAAAAACAATCTTACATGGCTTTGTCTTACAAAAATCGGATTGATTGCTTAGTCGTTAGGTTCTGATAAAGGCCTTAGAAACCCCTCAAAACGGACTTTCCGTTCCGACCAAAAATTAGGTCTAAATAAAAATCGACTTTCCGTGTGATTATCTCGCGCGGAACAACATATCTCGCGCGGGATAATGCTTCTGTTTGCTGAATGTGAGCCTGAGCCATTTTGAGCCTGCTTCCGACTCGTTGGGGCTAGATCCTGATATCTGCATCTCTTCTGTCAGTTTTCCGAAGCTACTCAACTTCAAGACTCCCAACACAATGTCTGACGTCGACAACATTCCGGGTAACGAAACTCTGTCAGAAAACAACCACAAACTTCTGGAAGAAGCTAACGATCGCCTAGAAGTGCAAGCCTCCCAAATCCACACTCTTGTGGAAGAAATTCAAGAACTTAAAGCTGCACTAGCCAATAAAGAAAAGAAGAAGAAAAATGATTCTTCCTCCGGGGAAGAGGAGTCATACACCAAAAGGGCCAAGGGTCGCCGCAAAAGCAAAAGCAAGAAAAAGAAGTACGAGTCTAGCTCGTCATCTTCCTCATCTGACAATGAAAGCTACACATCCAAAAAAGAAAGCAAGGGGAAAAGCAAGAATGAACCCCTTACCATGGCCATGCTTGAAAAGAAACTTGCATCCCTCGATGTGAGTAAGGGAGCCTCGCTCTCTATCGATTACGATACCCTTCGACACCCATGTCAAAGCTTCCTAGAAAGTACAAGACACCCGACATTGCAAAATTCAATGGCACCACCTGTCCCAAATCACATTTGGAGACTTACTCTTGGGCCATGCTACCCATGGGAGTCGATGACAACCTGTTGGCCCAATGCTTTCCACAAACTCTCGATGGTGCCACTAGAGATTGGTATATGACCCTTCCTCTCTCTACGAGACTCGACTGGCCACTTGCTAGTTGTACTTTCCAAAAGCAATACGAGGACAACTCCACTTATCGCACCACTAGAAGGGATCTTGAGCAAACCAAACAAATCTTCCGAACGAATCCTTCATGATTTTGTCAAAAGGTGGAGAACCAAATTAACCAAAATTGTTGATAGGCCCAAATTTAGACGAGCAAATTCACATCCTCATACAATGCCTTAGAGAGGAATATCAAGACAAGCTAGCCGGCAACTATTTTCCTAGTTTCGCCGAACTTCACAAGTCGGGCATACGGTTAGATGACCTCATCAAACAGAAAAGGGAAACCAAGAAAGAAATTGGATTCCGTTACAACAAGAGCTCTTCCTCCTCTTCCAATCCCAGGGATGCATCTGTCAATGCCATTGTCTTCAATCATCCCGAAAATGGTAAATACTGCAAAGACCTCCACCACAAAAGAAGAAGAAGGATAGACATTATGACAAGCTTGAAGGAATCACCCAAGAAGAACTCTTCAAGTACTTGTCAAGAACGAGAAAATCAAACCAAGAGAAGGTGGGCCTCCAAAGAAAGACCTTCCTGCCAACCATGCTCATCATCTCTTCTGCAAGTACCACAACTTCACCGGTCACGACACCAACTCTTGCTTCCACTTGAAAGATGTCATCCAAGATTTGTTTGACGATAAAGAGATAGGATTACCTAATGTTGTTACTAATCCTTTGCCAAACAATGAGGTCAATCTGATAGAAATAGAAAGTAGCTTCGAGGATCCTACTCGTCTAGCCACAATTGTGGATGAGAGCCCTCTTGAATTTAATAAATCTTCTTTCTGTTATATGATGTCTTGGGAAGAAATCTTAGAACAAAAGGAGAAAGGGTCTAAAATGCCAACCTACTCACACGATCCGGTCGTGTGATCACCAACAAAGACCCAAGGGATGAAAATCCTCCAAAACAAGCCAAAACCTCATCGCCAAGAGAATCGGAGGACCCTCTCTTAACTCGCTTAAAGAAGACACAAGCAAACATCTCGCTTTGGGATCTCATAGGAGCATCTCACAAGCACCGTGAAATGTTGAAAAAGGCATTGGCTCAAATGACCATTTCCTCGGAAGAAACACCCGAAGAGCTCACTCAAATGATTGGCCAAGTGCAATTTGGTAACGTCATCACTTTCACCGACTTGGATCTCCCGTCCTATGGGAACAATCATCATGAGGCCCTCTACATAATCTGCTAAGGTGAATGGGTACCGAATGCCACGCATTTTGGTCGACAATGGTTCGCAATCAATGTCCTCCCAAAGAAAGCCTTATCATCCTTAGGCCTCACCCACAAAGACCTCAAGCCATCCGGGCATACCGTAAGGGGGTACGATTGCACCGCTAGAACCGCTCCGGGGATCGGCCGTGATACATGTAGAAATGGGACAAGTCACTATGAGCATCGAACTCCAAGTCATCGACATCCCGCATCCTTCAACTTGCCGCTTGGTCGCCCTTGGCTACAAGACATAGGGGGTGTACCCTCCTCCCTGCACCAATGCATCAAGTTCAGACACAACAATACGATAGTCACCATACACGGAGAAATGGTTACTGCTAGTCCTATCCTCGAAGTACAACATAGCACTTCTGATTTCATGTTCAGTGGCTTTGAGATTGAGAAAGAAAGCACAGTGAATATCATAGAAACTTGCAACGAAAATGACTACTCCAAGGCACTTTGGTTTTCCGGAAGCCTTCCTGTCTGGAGAATGATGCTAGCAAAAGGTTACTTTCCTGGACTGGGGCTTGGAAAGCACTTACAAGGGACAACGGAACCACCACCGGTCCCCCAGCCACACACAAAGCATGGCCTAGGATACATCATCTCCATCCACGATGAAGATGACGAAGAAGAGTGGGGCTTCACTCAAATCAAGTGGGAAGGAACCACCTACAAAGGCTGCGACGACCTAAAGCCTAAGAATGACAACCTCAAGCCATATCGAAAGACACTCAATGGCTACTTTGTCCGAGAAGGGGAAAGTATTCCCTACTTTATCTTTTCAGAACCATGGACTGATGATAAAGGAAAGCGCCAATCGAGCTTTGAAATCTTCAGCGATTGTGATGCTTCTCCAGATGAAACCGAATCCGTCCCACTAATCCCCAATGGTTTGTGGGGCACGGAGGCAGAAATGACAAGTGAATGGGACTTTGTGTTGGGAGAAGACATGCCGCGACAGCCTCCAAGACTCCGTGCGGTTAGAAGACAGCCAGATTCATGCAATATCCAAGGGGGACGCTCCAACTACTGACTACACAAGACTGATACAGAGATGTGATGAGCCAATTCTAAACTGGCACATCACCGGAGGACCAGTGGTTGATGAAGACTTCATGATCAAAGAGCTTGGTTGCACTCCCCATCCCCGCAGGAAGATAGGCCCCGTATCTTTTACATTAGAAGCAGGATCCACCTCCGATGGACTCACTCAAGACGAAATCGAGGCAGTGGCTGAATATGTATTCCCTTACTTCCTTAATGAAAACTTTAATCTTTCCGAGTATCCTGAGATTGATAACATCGTGAATGATGAATTAACTAATAACAATCAATATAACGAACACGTTAATAATGAATCATACGATGAGATAGATCAAGAAAACGAACAAATCTTAAAAGAATTAGCTAAGCAAGTAGGTCGTTGTGGAAAGAATGGCCCTGTTGACGACGAGGAAATGCAAACAGTTAATCTTGGGACAACGGAAGACCCCAGAGAAACAAAGATCGGCAGCTTCTTCAAGGGGGAAGACAGAGAAACCTTGTCGCAGCTCCTTAGAGAATATGTAGACGTCTTCGCTTGGTCCTACAAAGATATGCCCGGGTTGAATCGCCGCTGTAGAGCACAAAATACCACCGCTACCCAACGCCAAGCCGCCAAGCGTAAACTACGCAGAATCAAGCCGGAATGGTCAATGCAAGTGAAAGAGGAAATCATGAAGCTCTTGAATGTAGGGTTCATCAAAGTGATTGAGTATCCGGAATGGTTAGCAAACACAAAGGCAAGTAGCCAAGTCGAACGGGAAAATACGAGTCTGTGTTGATTTCAGAGACTTGAACAAGGCATCCCCTAAAGATGACTTCCCGCTACCGAACATAGACATGTTGGTCGATGCCACTGCTGTATACGAAGTCCGCTCATTCGTCAACGGTTTTGCAGGGTATAACCAAATCCTCATGGCAGGAAGATCGCACAAAACAAAGATTCACCACACCTCGGGAACGTTCGCTACACGGCCATGCCGTTTGGTCTCAAGAACGCCGGGGCTACTTATCGTAGAGCAGCCACGACACTATTCCATGACATGATCCACAAGGAAATAGAGGTATATGTGGACGACATGATTATTCACTCAAAAGGGACAGATGGTCAACACTTCGTAGATCTCGTAAAATTCTTCAATCGACCGAGACAACACAAGATAAGGCTCAACCCCGCCAAATGCTCATTCGGAGTGGTTAAAGGGAAAGTCTTGGGGTACATGGTCACAGAGCGTGGCATAGAAGCTGCATCCCGCCAAGATAAAAGCCATCACGTACATGCCTCCACCCGTAACACGTAAAGAAGTAAAGGGATTCATGGGCAAGCTAATATATCGCCGATTCATCAATCAATCGACTACAATGTGCGATCCTATCTTCAAGCTACTTAAGAAAACGCACCTCAAGAGTGGACCGAAGAATGTCAAGAAGCATTCGAGGAAGTTAAGCACTACTTGACTTCCCCACCTATCCCGGTTCCACCGCACAAGGAGAAGCCCTTCAAGCTATACCTCACGCATGTACAACGCATTAGGGCTATGCTCGCTCAAGAACAAATGCCTCCCACACAGAGAATGCCATCTATTTCGTCACCGCAGATTCCAAGGCAAATAAATCAACTACTCTCCACTCGACAAATCTTGTGTCGCTCTTGTTTGGGTATCACAAAGGCCGAAGCACTATATGGAAGCCTTCCCGGTCCGTCTCATTGCAAAAATGGATCCACCGAAATATATCCTAGACAAATCAAATTTGTCTTCGAGATCGGCCAAATGGTACTTCATGCTCGCGGGATATGATATCACTTACGTCACTCGTAAATCCGTCGGTGGGAGTGTATTCGCAGATCGCTGGCCGAATTTCCTTGCGACGAAGTGAAGGGGGAAGACCCGTGATTCCCCGATGAGGACATCATGAGTATAGAAGAAGAAAATAAGTGGCAATTATTTTTCGATGGCGCAGCCTAACATGAGAGGGTTCGGCATTGGAATGTTATTAGTAGACCCTAACGACATCTACACTCCACTAGCAATACGTCTTGACTTTGACGCCACCAACAACATCACGTAATCACGAGGCTTGCATAGCGGGACTTGAGGCAGCCCTAGAACGCAACGTGACCGAACTCGAGGTATTCGGGATTCCCAATTGATCATCAATCGACATTGAAGAAGTGGAGGGTCCAAGATCCAACCCTTCAAAGATACAATGCCCATCTCCAAGAGTTGGTGCAACAATTCCAAGATGTCTCGTTTCACTACCTCCCAAGAGACAAAAATCGGTTTGCGGACGCATTGGCCACACTTGCTTCATTGGTCGAAATCCCTAAAGGAAAAGCATAAACCCTTCAAAATAACACGACGTGCAACTCCCGCATACCGCGCCGTTATAGATCTCCATGACCGCAAAGACAAATGGTTATCCGAATGTGCCACCGTTGGGAACTCCGAGGAAAAACCATGGTACCATGACATTTGGCATTTCATCCTAGATGGAACCATCCCACCCGAGACAGACCCGAAGACTCGCATCGCCCTTAAGAGGTTGGCCGCTAATTACGTCATCACCGCCGGCCGCCTATTCAAGAAACATTCCCAAGGAAACCTCCTTTATGCCACCGAGGAAGAGGCCCAAGAAATAATGGACCACGTTCATCAAGGCATATGTGGAACCCATATAAGCGGAAATATGCTCGCCAAAAGGATCATCGTACAAGGGTACTTTTGGCCGACCATGGAAGCCGACCGTACCAAAATGGTCAAGAAGTGCCACAAGTGTCGATACACGCCAATCTTCAAAGATGCACCACCCTCCTTGCTGTACCCTATGACTTCTCCTTGGCCGTTCTCTACATGGGGATAGACGTGATTGGAAAGGTCACACCCATAGGAGCCAACGGACATCTGCTTTGTCCTAGTAGCCATCGACTACTTCACTAAGCTGGCCGAGGCCGCTCCTATAAAGTTCTCGAATGCCGTAAAGGTTGCGTAATTCATCAAGCACAACATCATCTCGCCGTATGGGGTTCCGCAAGAGATGATATCCGATAATGGGTCCCACTTCGAGAAGGAAACCGATCGCCTACTAACCGAATACAAAATCACAAGGCACAAGTCATCTCCTTACAGGCCTCAAACAAACGGAGCAGTTGAAGCCGCGAACAAAACAATCGAGACTATCATCAGAAAATGGCGGTCACCGGAAAAGACCGGCCCGACAAGCTACCTTTCGCACCGGGGATACCGCACTTCAGTCCGAACAGCTACAGAGAGACTCCCTACGCCCTCGCGTTCGGAATGGAGGCCGTCTTACCAATAGAATTGGAAATACCGTCACTACGGGTTCTCCTAGAAAACCAAGTGAACGAGTTCGACTGTCTAGGAAGCAGATACGAAGAGTTGGCCCTGTTGGACGAAAGAAGGTTGAAAGCAGCCGAACATACTCAAGCTTACCAAAGAAGAATGGCAAGAGCTTTCAACAAAAAGGTCAAGATGAGGAATATCAGAGTAGGTGACCTGGTTCTCCGTGAGCACCGTCCTGGACCTTTCAACCCGCTAGGCAAGTGGGGACCAAGATGGATAGGGCCCTACATTGTGAAGAAGATATTCTCTGGGAGCCCTTCACCGGTGAACTTAGACGGAGATCAACAACCGAAGCCGGTCAACATGGACAAGCTCAAGAAGTACTTCGCGTGACTTGCCCTCCTAAAAAGAAATCGCTCGCTAGGTTGAAAATCCCGGAAAGGACGACCTAGGCAAAAATTAGAGCTAGCACTAGAAAAGAAGCCCGCTAGATTGAAAACCCGAAGGGGCGGTCTAGGCAAAAGAAAGGGTGTGCACAAAAAAAAAAAATAAAATAAAAAAAGAGGCTTATCTCGCGCGAGATTACCCCTCGGCACGGAGCCGTATTTTGTCCTTTTCTCAAAAATGAACTACGTTAGACCTGAGCCTCTTATTTAATTGCTGTAAAAGAGGAACGTAGGCAGCCTTCGGGTTCGGTCTAATCTAATAAATAAATCTACTTTTGTCCTTTATTAATCAAATGCATTTTCATTAATGACAAAAGGGAAATCCTAACCACAACGACTAATTTGCTAAGCTAACAATCTTGAAAAAATACTAATAAACTATCGAACTATCAAAGCAATCTCGTACTCCTAAAGATCTAGCCTTTCATTAACTTGGTAGGCCGGCGGACATGGTCTCCACCGTCGTCGTGATCCTCCTTGCGCTGAGCCCTCGGCGCAGCATCCTCGAGGCGATCAAAAACAGAATCAAGACGGTTAAAAACAGATCCCGAGAGCCTCTTGAAGACATGGGGTCTATCTAGAGCTTGCGTCTTTCCAGGCATCCCTTTGCCTCGCCTCTCATACCAATCCCCATCGAGAAAATCCTGAGTTGGATCAGTTCGCACATTAGCAGGATCAGATTGAGCCTCGCTCCTTCGCAAAATACTGCTAGCTATAAAAGAATCTCCTAGCAATGAAAGCCGCAGATCATCAATCTTCTCTCGCACTAGGGTGACCGGTATGAAGAAACCAATCCAAGTACTTATCGTACAAGAAGATGCTTGCATTAAAAGTCCGAAGGTTCGACCAACGATCCCGACTATTTCCTTCACCCCATGCTTGAGCTAGCGCCTGCGCAAACTCTACACCAATATAAGACACTTCACGAGAAGCTCCTTCGAAGAGATAAGTGTCCTCGCCGCCGACCAAGCCGACTGAGTACCCGCTTGGGAAAATAAAAGGAGGAATCGCGCAAACCCTAAGAACAACCCCGTCAAAACCCTTGGTATTGGCAACATACTTGTTCAACCTCCAATAAGGTGGACACCAAAGAATGTCATAGCTTCGGTCTTCGCAATCAACTCAAACCCCATTCATCCACTGAAAGATCCTTGATCAATAACTTTCGCGTATGATATGTGAAAGGGGAATATTCCAACGGGGGACCTACCAACTTGAGATGCTCCCTAAGCCAAATAGTCAATAGAAGAGGACTCCCTTGAGTCATGATACCGGTCCTATGCACTCATCAAGACCATGCAGGTCTCACCCAAGATTAGCTAATGATGTTCCTAGAACGTTTTCTAGCCCCGCAGAACAATTTCCACAAGTTGGGAGTCGACCAAGCCGTCCCTACATGTAAATAGAACATCTCCGAAAAGGAAAAGAGCCAGAAAATTCCATTTATGGACATGAAAAGCGTCATCATCTCGAATCACCGCCAAGCGTCCCTAAAAGAAGAGCAATCAACCCACTTGCGGTGAACCAACTCATAGCAAGTATCAAGGGGGATCCCTAACAATTCATTCAAAGCCTCTGAATGATTCCTATTGTACTTAGGAACAGCGATCTCACCCGTCAAAGGCATATCCAAGATAATGGCAAATTCCTCCACAGTAGGCACCATCTCATTCAAAGAAAAATTGAAAAGATGAATAGAGGGATCCCAAAATCGAGCAGCACCCTGCAAAAGACTCCAATCCGGTTGGAGGTTCTTCAAAGTAAAAAGGATTCTGAATCCGAATTCTGCTATGAATTTATTACGAGATCGGTTGCGAAACGACCTCACGAAATCCCTTGATGCTTGCTTGAAAGATGCAATCACTTCAGACGACAGAGAAAAATCATCGACAATCATGGACGTTGGGGCAATCTCCTTGGAAGCCATGGATCGTAGGGTTGAAGAAGAAGACAAGAGTTTCACCCCAACAGAATATCTCTAGAGTTTGAAAGGTTAGAATGAGGTACCTGGCCGGACTACAGGGTGATTTTATAGGGAAAACTGACAAAATCCTATTCCGAAAAGAAGAGATCTCTGCCTGACTAGCGTGTCTCGTGCGAGACACCTTATCTCGCGCGAGATATCCCTACGGCAAAACAGCAACAGTTCTGCTCAAACAACAATCTAGCCCCGACTTGACAAAGCAAGTCTCGAAAAACCTGTGTATACAGTTCATAACATGCAGTAAAAACACCAAGATGAGGGCTCAAAATTGTGGCCTAGCGGCCATTCCATTCCATTTCCAAAAACATGGAAAGTCGAGAAAGTTAATTAACTAACTAATTAGACCTAGGATTAGGGGTTAAGAAAAACCATTGTTTGTGCTACCTACTTGTTCCTAACAGGTACCAAAAGAAAAGAAAAAAAAATTGTCTGGGCCCACTCGGCCAATATATACAATCATCAGAAATCAGATAAAAAGGGAAAAGGAGGGGATCACGCCATCAAATCACCCGAGCCGCCGGCACCTCCGCCATCACCGCCACGAGGGCTGCCATCCCTCCTCGATCTCTTGGCTCCGCAAGTAGGGGTCACCGCCGAGGCCACCGTCGAGGCTGCCAAAGAAGCCTTGTGGAATGCCTCTCCTGACAGTCCGACACCGTGAGCCATCGGGCCCCGCCATCTTGGTCGCTCCACGATTGTAATCGGCCGCGGACAGAGTGACCTGACAACCGAAGAAGAAGAAAATGTTCAGATGAAGTCGGACATATACACTTATATGGACGAATACGAGATATGATATGAACAGAAACATACCGAAGAGACGTCAACCGGGAGGCGGTAACCCTCGGGAATCTGATCAGGAGACGGGATGTGTCCTATCATCGGCATGCTCCCCATCATGTACGTGTAGCTCAAAGGGCCGTAGTCTGGGGCAAAAGGCAGAGAACCAGTAGCCTGGGAAGAAGTGCTAGGGGCCGAGGAACCTGAAGCAGAAGCAGAGGCAGATCCACGAGCATGTGATCGCCTATCCCCCACCAGGAGGGGACCCATCAGCCGAGGCAGAAACTCCACATAAGAGGCCCCGGGGATCACGCAAGCCATCGCCGCCTCACCCACCAAAAGACCTGCATAATCATCCTCTGGGATGGAGTGGGTGGGATACATCGCCCTCGGCGGATCCGCTGGCACCCTGTATGATAGTCTACCCCGGCCATGCTGTGGGAAGACCCGCTCACCAAGATACATGGTATCTCCCTCCAAAGATGCCATCATCCTCTGCATTGTCGTAGCATCCCAAGCACGATGCACCTCCCTCTCCAACAGGGTCCAGGGATAAAGGCCCAGCCTCTCATACTCAAAGGTATCCAACATAGCCCGCACCTCCACCACCGTCAGGGTCCAATCCTGGTCCTCCTCCTCATCAACGGTCCGATTTGGGTGGCCCCACCTCCTGATATCCGGAAACAAAGGGGCCCGGCTCTCCAACTCAAATCTATACAGCCCAAGAATAGCATAGCCCCATATCTGCACAAAGAAAATAGAACAAATTCAGTATGAAACACAGGACGAGCATACGTACAAAGAGCGTAAAACGAGAATCAAAAAAAAAAAAAAAAGCATACCTCCCAGGCATAAGAATACCCCGACAGAGAATCCTTGGAGTTCCTACATGCCTCATCCATGGCGTGGTAGCAGTAGGCCAGTCCCGCTGAGCCCCAATCATATCCGCTCACCTCATCCAGGTTCACCAACAAACGTAACAGAGAAAGACGGGCCGTAGAAGAGTGGTTCGCAAAGATGGTCTCGTAAAGAATATACCGAGAGGGCACCCCTCACGATCGATCGATCGCATTTGGCTTCTCAAAGCATACTCCTCAATCCGGCCCGGAGGGGTGTCAACTCAGCAGCAAACCCCTTGACCTTGTTAGGGGGGAAACCAATCAACTGCCTCCACGCAGCTGGACTCGCAGGCTTATAACCCGAAAACTTCGGTAGGGGATCGCCGATAAACTCTAACCCCGTGATAGCCAGAAAATCAGTCGGAGTCATAGTCGCTTCCCCGAAGCGCAAATGAATGGTGTGGGTAGTGTCCCACCACCTCTCCCGAATAGCCTGGAGAACTTGGGGAGTCCGCCTTATTCCCCGGAGATTGTCAACAAAAGTCAAAAGACCCGTTTGTGCCACCCTATCCCGAACGCCATCAAGGTCCTTGATCTTGTCCCACACCTCCTTAGCCATCTTCGGGCTTCCTCGGCAATTCTTCGTTGACTTATACGACTGCAAAACAGAGGAAAAACAGAGAGGGCAACATTAGAAATCGTTCCATGTCAAAATTCAATGAAAATAGAAGAAATTTTTCATTGGGGCATTTCATCAAACACTTGGCGTGCGTACAAGAAAAGCTCGCCCAAGGGTGTCATTCGGGATCCGAATCAACCTCTCCTACAATCCATGATATGTAGGAGGCTCATACACACGCAATGCATCAACAATCATCCAAATAAATGCACAAAATCAACGCATGCAAGAAGGAACCTAGTTCTAGGCATGAACAAGAACAAAAGCCATTGATGAAATTTTGAATTCAAGGGAAAGGGAATTCAAACTCAATGCAATACAAGAATCAAAGAGTTGAGAAAGAAGCTCTTACCAAGCCCTTCCTAACAGCGGTAGAAATGTGCGCGTGCCTATCGAAGGTATGATCATCGCGAGGGTAATCCTTCCCTAGCAAATAGCTCCCCAAAATCGGATTCCTTTGTTGTTGAGCCATGGATTATGGAGGGAGAAAGGATTGGAAAGTGATTGGGAGGGAGAGATACCAAGCAAATCCACGAAAAATCACAAAGAAAAAGACTTTGGCTCGAGCTAGGGAGAGAAATTTTGAGAGGGATGTTTTCAAAATAAGCAAGAGCTGCTGTTTATATGCCCCGACAGTACATATCTCGCGCGGTATATCTTATCTCGCGGCGAGATATACCTTCTGGAAAATGACCAAATTGTCCTCGACAATAAGCGTCTACGCAACGTCAAAATTCAAAATTTTGACACATTTACCCTTGGAAATGATAAACTAGCAGGGAAATGTGGAAAAACCGGCACCGCAAGTCACGGAACGAGCCAAACGTGACATGTGCACGATCGCCCGGTACGGCACCAGTCGCCCGAGAACCAAGTGGTCCAAAGATCAACTCAATCCACATGATTCAGAGCCCAGAAAGGTGAATCATCAAAGAAAAAGCCCGGTCCAACGCCCAGACAGGTGGATCGTCATCAGAAAAGCCCGGTCCAACGCCTAGACAGGTGGATCGTCATCAGAAAAGCCCGGTCCAACGCCCAAACAGGTGGATCGTCATCAGAAAAGCTCGGTCCAACGCCCAAACAGGTGGATCGTCAAAACAAAAAGCCCGGTCCAACGCCCAAACAGGTGGATCGTCATCAGAAAAGCTCGGTCCAACGCCCAAACAGGTGGATCGTCAAACTAAAAAGCCCGATTCGGAGCCCAGAAAGGCGAATCGTCACAAAATCGACAGGACTCAGAGGACCGGACATGTAAGCCTTTGTTTTCTAACATAGTTCCCGCAGGTCCGGAGCCCGAAGCGAATCTTCGTACAAAGTGTATATTCTGAATTGGGTCTTGATTTGATTCCTCAGTATGAATTTACCTTTTCGAAAACAAAATCTCCACGATTTTCAAATGATTTTCAAAATACCTAAAGTAGCCTTTTCGTATTTTGGAGTCGAACTACGTTTGGTCTGATTCTCCGATAGAGATACGTAGGAAGCCGTGCGGCCCGACCATCCCGATGTTCAGAATGATGTCTTTTCTACGTCGACATGACTTCTTTCATAAGACATGTCGACGAGGGGCTCTGTAGACACCCCATTCTGAACACATCGGAACATACTTATACCACTCTAAGTCTCGCTTTGAGTCAAGAAGTAGAAATCCACCATTTCGTCATGTTTCGTTAAGTTTTGACTAACAACCGTTAGTTTGGGATTAAACTGCATACGAGATAATGAGGAAAGGACAAAACTGTCCTCAGGAGCAATATCTCGCCGCGAGATGGCGTGTCTCGCGCGAGATATCCCCCCTCTGCAGCATGCAGAAGGCAGTTTTCTCGTCGATTTCAACCTCTTTTCGGGATAAAACTTTATCTATCCGGCCAACCAATTATCTTGGGAGTTTGGAACCTTCTTGGAGTGTTTGATCTCATCTTCAACACTTCTCCAATCCCTATAAATACTTGGTGACTTCCAAGGTTCAAGAGGTCCAGGAATTTTGACAACACACACATTTTGTTGGTTTCTCTCCTTGAAAGAATCCTACGAAATCACCCTAAAAACTCACCTCATAGTTTGTTTGTCGACCTTGTTGATAAACAAGCATCAAGCTCCAAGTCAAGGACCGAGGTGAAGCTCTGTCCGTGTCAAGAGTCGACTCTAAACTTGAGTCGAAACTCTGCCCAAATCACCTCACGCAAGGTAATTCCTAAATCCCTTTCTAATTGATTGTTAGAGTGGTATAAGTCCATAGAATCTAGGATCGGCCTAGAGCCTCTCCAAATCATGGAGATGGTCTCGAAGCAATCGATCCTACATTCCGTTTAACCCCGTTAAATGGACCTTTGTTTATAATATTAAAAAATCGTTTTTCCCTTCTTTTGAAAACCTCTCTTTTCTTTAGCAAGACCGATCTCCGGATTGGGTGAAATGGTTGCTCCTTGACCTACCCATTTCATAACCTAAGCCCCGAACCCAAATCTTTTTCATAATGGTTTTCCTATTTTCTCCAACCGAATAATATAGGTGGAGACTCAAAAATGAAAAAGGAAAGATAAAAAATCATTATTCCTTTCTTTTTCCTCACAACGCTACAGGGTCAGAGGGCTTAGACTTGTTGGATGATTTCTTTGCTTTCTTCTTCTCTTTCTCATCCCTTTTCCTTTTCTTCCTTTCTTCTCTAACTACCAAAAGCACTTCATTTTTTCGCTTATACTTTGGCTAACTCCATCTCAAGCTCACGGTTCTTCTCTTGACAACTGCTAAGAGCTTCAGCTGACCGTTTGAGTTCTTCAATGGATCGGTCCAGAATAGCTTTGCCGGAAATTTGTTGCTCACAAAGGATTTTGTTGGTTTGCTGAACCTCATCAAGTTGTAACTGAAGATCTCTGATGACGTTGTCCCTAGCATTTATATCAGACATGAAATTGCCAAGAGACAAAGCAATACCAGTTTTCAAGAAATCAAATCGTCTTTCATCCTCCTCCTGATTGGACTTAATAAAAGAACGAGCCAACTCAGCATTAACTTCAACAAAGACATCAACCAAGGCTCTATGAAGATCTATCAAATCTTGAGCAAGGATTGGCCTATTCAAATCATCGGTAGGAGGGGTCAGCAAAGGAGCAGTTTGAGAGACCGGTTGGCTGGCCGGTAAGGGAGCATCGGTAACTGAAGGCAATGGATCGGCAACTTGTCTGTCGGTAAGAGGGGAAGATGGATCGGTAAGTGAGGTTGCTGGAGTCTGAACGGTCTGAGACACTTCACCGGTAGGAGAGATCTCAATCTCCTCATCCAATAACTCCATGGGAGAATCATGAGTAGCAGGTGCAATAGGCTGAAAGGGTTCTAAACTCATGATCTCAGCAAAAGATAGTTCCAAGAGCTCAGGTGCATTAGAGACTAACGGTAGGATGGCTTGCCGATGTCTTAGGGCAGGAATTACTCTCAGAGCTAGCAGAAGTAAGGAAGCTTCCCTAATGTTGCTCAAAGGTTGAGCCTGGCCATTTCTTAAGATTGAACGCCTAGAAACATTTGGCATAAGCCCAACCATTTTGGTCACCTCAAACGACCAACTGAGAATCCTCATTTCCAAAACTTGAGTTATACGGCCATTGATGGAGAGATACCGGATAAAGAGGTTATCAGTTGAAAGAGTGCTCTCAACCGGTCTGGGGATAAAAGTTGCATACTGGCCTTGAATTCTGATATACCGGTTGTGTTGCTGAAGAGATGTTGGGTATTTCTTGTTTTGTTTTGGAGAAGGGAAATCGGTAACCAATTGTTGCTCAACCTTTCCAGGCATGATTTCTTTGCCTTTGGGAGGATTTGGGCGCTTCTTAAGTTTCAAAACCTTTATCTTCTGATACCGGCGACTTGTCTCACCGGGCCCATGAGTTTTGGTATATCTAGGAGGAGTATCTTCAGGAGCAGCACCGACCTTCATACTTTCCACAACATCAATGAAGGTGGCCATTCTATCTTCTCTCCTTTGCCTCTGAAACTGATCAGCAATAGATGGAGGCATTGGAGTAGGCTGAGTTACTGCACTGCTGAGGATTTTCTCATGAATATTGAATAAAGGTATTCCATCGACAGATCGAGGAATAGAAGCTTTGGAGGAATAGAAATTCAAAGTGGACATCAAATCCTTTTGACGCATACCAGGGTCATCATAGACTGGAGGAATTGCTGGGTCATTCTCATCAAAATCAACGTCTTTTTCTTCTTCATAGAAATCAGAAAGGGAGTCTTCATCAAAAATTGGGTCAATATCCTCCTCCTGAACCGGCGAATTGGCTCTAGAAGAGGATGGAGGAATAGCTTGGCTTGCCGATTGACTAACCGGTAGAAGAGATGCTTGAATGGATTTCTGAGTAGCTAACTCCTCAATGGTTGCCCTTTGACGTTCCTTGAGCTTTTCAGTTTGCTCAGTAAATAAGCTAGCTGCCAAGGCTTGCTGGAGAAGGATATCATCAATATTACTTGCCTTAACCGGTTCAGCAGATGCATCGGTAAGGGGCTTGCTAACCGGTAAAGGAGTAGCATCGGTAAAGGGCTCGTGAGCCAGAATCTTCTCTAACCGGTTGGAGAATCTCACCGGTAAGAGGCATCGGTTGAATAACCGGTAAAGGACATGAGCTAAGATTTTCTCCTCCTCCTGCAGCAAGAATGGTAACTGGAGATGTCTCAGTACTACCTCCTCCCACATGTTGCATTGGTAAGGGAGTGGTAAAATCAGCACTTATCTTCTTGGATCGATCAATCACAGCAGCACCTTGGTCATCGGCATCTGACTCACTTGAATCGGTTGATGAGCTAGAACTTGTGACTGCATCGCTTCGCTCTATCAATCATGGCTTGATCATCTGAGCCACTAATGTCCTTGAACATTTCTTCTATTTCTTCATCAGGAATAGTAGCCCATTTGTTTTTGTTTGACTGAATAGAGTTGAAGAAGGCAGAAAGAGAAATATCACCCATACTCTGGAAGTCTCTGTTCAAGTCAACCAGATTCTGCACCACATCCATCACATTCTTTACGAATTGCCATCTTCTTGGGCCTAAGTTGACAACTTCAGGATCAAAAGAAGGTAGATCATCTCCAGGTAGCTCAAATCTCCCAAGCTGATAGGGATCAGATTCCTTGAGGGTTTCCTGAGCGTTGTAGAGAATGGCAAAATCAATCCACACTGCCTGAATCATCATGTCTTGCCGGAGCCTATCTTGAGCCAAGTAGATGGCATTCCACATTGGAGGCAGCAAATCGAAATACCGATAGTAAATTTTGAGAAGACTCTCTCTAGACAAAGAGATATCATAGTCACTCAACAAACATGGCTTGGTATAATAGAGACCTTTATCTTCATGGATGTTGTCAAAGTCCACGTCATCAGATATGTCACCGACTGGGACTGAGTTTTTGTGGGTCTCATGGAATTGTAGAAGTCTTCTAAGGAAAGGAGGTAAGTGCTCAATAGAATATACCCAAGTGGGAGATGGTTCAAAGGTAGGATTGACCAACCAGGGATTGTAATGGTAAATGTGAAAGGTTGGGTTTCTGATCGGTTGGCAGTGGCTTACCAGTCGGGTTGATGATTGACCGGTAAATGGGATTTTGTCGGTAAGGAAGTTGTGATCAAAAAGTCTTTTTGGAATAAAAGGTATGAAGGTTCCCAAGTCTGTTTCAATTCTCCTTCTTCTCTCAGCATTTTCCTTGGCTATTTGTTGGGAAGATTTTGGGATAGGTTTGGATTTTTTGGAAGGGGGAGGAGCTGATTTTCTGGCTGTAGCTTTTTGTTTTCGGTTAGGGGAAAGAATGATAGAGATAGGCTTATCATCATCATCATCATAATCAAGTAGCTTTCTCTTTACAGGCAAAGAGGGTTTAGGAGCAGGAGGGGAACCGGTATGTTGGATTACCTTTGGTCGGCTTGAGAGTTTCTTCTTCTTTTGGACTGGTTTGCCGGTTGGTTTACCGACTGGCTTACTGGTATCAAGTTCAGCAGACTTACCGGTAGAGGGTTCAGATGGTTTACCGGTTGGCTTACCAGTTGATTCTTTGATTGCTCTAACCATATCAAATTTGTCAAAGGCCTTGTAGAAGGATTGAGGATATTTGGGTTGATTCTCAGAGGCTTGAAGAACAGCTGGGATAGATCTGAGGGCACGGCTAATCATCAAGTAGTGACAGGGTTTGGCTTTATTGGGCTTGGAAGATGGTTTCTCCTTTTGATATTTCTTGAAGGCAATTAAGATAATACGGTAAAGGAAGGCACACCAGTTGAATTCTCCACCAATGATGATAGCAGCTATGGCTTCCCATTGTATCATGGTGATACAATGATGAGAGCCTGACCGGCAAATGAAACATCGGTCCACAACATCAAGAACAGCCGTAATAAACAAAGATCAAAACTAGCCTTCTTGTTTGCTTCACCGGTAACGAAGGGATCAGATCCACGAACCTTTGCCCAGGCAGCAATCATATCCTTCATGGAGACAGAAGATGGACCGGTAGAAGAGAGATTGGGGAAGGCAGCAGCAATGGTGGCTGGGCTAAATGTAACGGGAACACCAGCAGCAGTTGAAATTATATTCTCATTCTCATCCACCACACCATTATCGAACAACTCATTGACCATCTCATAGTAAATATCTTCATTCCCTTCAGGCATCACGAATGGAATAACTCCGGCGGCAATGAACAGGGCTTCAATGGCACGGCCTTCATCGGAGTCGAAGAAGCTGGGGAGAATGTAACCTCCATAAATGTCTTTCTTAGGAGCCATCTGTGAATCAAAAATCAATCAAACAATATAAGTTAGAATCAAGAAGATCTTTTCAAATAATTTTGAATGTTTAAATGATTTTTAGGATTATAAGAAAACTGGGAGTCCTCGTACGTTCAGACTTTAAAATCCAAAAGACATACCAGAGATCTTGAATGAAGAGAGAAACAGATGGAGAAGATGAAGTATGAGAGAAGTTTGCCGGTTGCCTTAGTTCTTTAGAGAGAGAATCCAGAAACTTTAAATGAGATTTTGAAATCCTTTTATAGGGGACAAAAGAGCGGGAAGATGAAGAGATGTGTTGGTTAAAACAAAAGAAGCTTAAACGTTTTTAACTGTTGTCGTGCACATTAATTGACAGTTTTGTTTCACGAAATTAAAGATGACATGAAAATATGAACGTGTGTGCAGCAGTTATATCAAAATATAATAAGGACAAAAAGATAACCTTTTTGATAAATAGGAATGATACAGAGATTACCTTTTTGATCAATTATTTAAAATTGATCTACTTCTTTTGTATGGGGGCATGGGGAACAGGTAAGAGATAGGTACGGAAGGTCAGACTGCAGCGGCGAAGAGATTGATGTGACATATTGGGCAATGATGACAAACGAGCCGGTTAAATACGGATTGCAAATTTCGATCCGGCCGCAGTTCGTCGGTAAGAGGATGATCGGCAAGGTAGCTGACCGGTCAGGTATTGACCGGTAAGAGATCTTTCACCGGTTGGTGACCACCGGTTAGCGACGCCATTTACCGATCAAGTATGTCGGTAAGAGGACCGGTAAAGGAGTCTTGCTTTACCGATAAGGGATACCGGTAAATGAGCACTTGCAACGCATCGGTAAACGAGAGAAATCACCTTGATCTTGTTGATAGCTTACACAGATAGCAAAGTTAGCACATAATATTTATCGAATATCAATCATGCCTAGTTCTCCTTTAAGGAATTCAAATCTTTTAATGTCCAATGGTTTTGTTAAGATATCAGCTAATTGATAATCAGTATGGACTTTTAAAAGAACAATGTTACCCTTTTCAACATGGTCCTTGAGGAAGTGGTATTTGATGTCTATGTGCTTGGTCTTTGAATGCATCACATGATTGTTGGAGACTGAAATAGCTGAGGTGTTATCACAATAGATAGGACATACTTCTTGAGGGATTTCATAGTCTACTAGTTGTTGCTTCATCCATAGGATTTGAGAACAGCAACTCACAACAGCTATGTACTCAGCTTCAGTCTTAGAAGTGGAAATTGATGCTTGTTTCTTGCACGACCAGGAAACCAATCGGTTACCTAGAAATTGACAAGTTCCACTAGTACTCTTCCTGGTGACCCTACAAGCTTCTTGGGTTTGCTTGACTTGAAGTCCAAGGAAAAATGTAAGCTCACCCATCATGCTCATCTCAAATTTGCTCTGCATAAGTTTCTCAAATCTCTTGCATAATTTTTTGTTAGTAGATCCAAAAATAATGTCATCAACATATATTTGAACTAACAATGAATGACCATTATGCTTAGCAATAAATAAGGTGGTGTCGATTTTACCTCGTTCAAACTTCTCACTAAGTAGGAATTTGGAGAGAGTTTCATACCATGCTCGAGGTGCTTGCTTGAGGCCGTACAGAGCTTTATTCAATTTGTAGACGTGATTAGGCTTCTTAGAGTCTTCAAATCCTGGTGGTTGATCAACATATACAAGCTCTTGAAGTTCACCATTGAGAAAGGCACTTTTCACATCCATTTGATATAGCTTAAACTCTTTGTAGGCTGCATAGGCAAGAAAAAACATAATGGCTTCTAATCTAGCTACGGGAGCAAAAGTCTCATCATAGTCTATGCCTTCTTCCTGCCTATATCCTTTCGCTACTAGTCTAGCCTTGTTCCTAATTATTTTTCCAGATTCATCCAATTTATTTCTATAAACCCATTTCGTTCCAATCACTGTTTGATCACAGGGTCTAGGCACTAATTCCCAAACTTTACATCTATCAAACTGGTTAAGCTCTTCTTGCATAGCTTCTACCCAGCTGGGGTCATCTAGTGCTTCTTCAGTCTTCTTTGGTTCAATATTTGAGACCATAGCAGAGGAAAATAATCCATGTTGATCCTCTAAATTTCTTAACTGGCCTCTAGTCATTCTGGGACCAAAGACATCACCTATCACATTTTCTAATGGATGATCTCTAACTGATCTCACTTCCCTAGGGAGGTCTTGCCTAACAGGTTCTTGCCTTAAGGTTTCTAATGGAGGAGTAGGACCGGTAAAGGGAGATGTGACCGGTTGAGGAGATCGGTTAGGTGAGGGTGATGGTGACTGGTGATCGGTAAGTGGGGAAGAAAACGGTAAATTGTTAGGAATTGGTTCAGCTTCAGGTGGTGAGTTAGGAAAGATAATATGAGGACTAGTTGGTAAAGTATCGAATAGCTGAGGTTGCCTATTGGATTGCCTAACCGATTGGGGAAAGAAAGAGTCATCAACTAAGTCTCTATAAGTTACACCACTTGAGGCTGAAGGCTGAGCTGGAGATTGATTTGTATTAGAATTGGTGGATTGACTTGAGTTTTGATTACTTGATTCACCTGTCTCAAACACACCAGAGTTATCAGTACTATTTGGAGCCTTATCAGACTCTAGCAAATCAAATTCATCAAAAGTAACGTGAACAGATTCAACAATTTTCAACAACCGTTTATTAAAAACTCTAAATGCCTTACTGTGCTTGGCGTATCCCACAAAGATACCTTCATCAACTTTTTCATCAAATTTACCTCGGCGCTCTTTACCGTTGTAAAGTACATAGCATTTGCATTCGAAGATCTTGAAGAAACCAATATTGGGAATTCTGCCACGCCATAACTCATAAGGGGTCTTGTTGTGAAATTTGTTGACCAAAGATCTATTCTGGGTGAAGCATGCTGTATGGATAGCTTCGGCCCAAAAATACTTGGGAAGCCTAGCTTCGGATATCATTGTTTTTTTCAGCTTCGATCAATGTCCTGTTCTTTCTCTCAACTACACCATTTTGTTGCGGTGTACCAGCAGCTGAGAAATTTTGATCTATTCCATGATCATCACAGTACTGAGCAATTCCAAGATTTTTGAACTCTGTTCCATTATCTGATCTCATACTAATGATGTCACACTCCTTTTGGGTTTGCAGTAGATGGAATAATCTGGTAGCAACTTCATATGTATCATCCTTTGAAGCAAAAGTCTCTACCCATGTATATCTTGAAAAGTCGTCTACAACAACCAAAGCATATCTGCTGCCCCCTAAACTGGTAGTAGTTGTGGGGCCAAACAGATCCATATGTAGCAACTGGAGGCATCTAGAAGTGGACATGCAGGGCTTGCTGTGAAATGATTCTTTATGCTGTTTTCCTTATTGGCAGGCTCTGCATTTCCTATCATGATTAGCAGACACTTGAGGTAAGCCGGCAACTAGATTTTGATTAGACAGCTTGGATAGGTATTTGAAATTCAAGTGACTGAGTCTCTTATACCATAGCCAGGAGTTCTCACTGATGTTCTTAGCTACAAAACAAACATTAGTAACATTCGAAACATTGTTTAAATCAATAGCATATATGTTACCTTTTCTATATCCAGTGAGAAGTGTTTCACCTGTAGCAATGTCTTTCACATAGCAATTGGAAGAATTGAAAACACAATGCATACCTTTATCACAGAATTGTGATATGGAGAGAAGGTTATGTTTCAGACCATCCACCAAAGATACCTTCTGTACAACAACTGTACCTCTTTTGATGGATCCACGACCGATAATTTTACCCTTTGCGTTGTCACCAAAGACAACTGGAGGACCAGATGCTTCTTCCAGATCGGTGAGGAGATCGGCATGTCCAGTCATATGCCTAGAGCATCCACTGTCAATAATCCAAACATCCTTACCGGCATCGGTTGAGGCCATTAAGCATTCCTGAAATGAAACAGTAAGCTTATGGTCCCCCTTATTCTTTTGGGTCCAAAGAGTTAGTTCCTCTTTGGCAGCCATACCTGGCCACCACCTGAGCTTTTAGACTCAGTGGGTCCAGGTAGGTGCTTCAGGAGGCATTCATAAGCCTTGTGACCAATGAAACCACAATTTGTACATTTATTAGAAGATGGCTGAGGGGGCTTAGATGATTGGATGTTCAATATAGCCTTTGCTTCAGAAGAGTTCACTGATTGAGCAGAAACAGATCCTTTGGGGACGAAGGTGATGGATTTAGCTTTGTTGACCGGTTGCATTGGTTTGGAAGATCTTTTACCGGTTGGGGAGTCCTCACCGGTTGGTTGACCGGTGACAATTGTCTGACCGGTTGGTCCTTTACCGATGATGGCTTCCTTACTGGTTGAGGTTTCCTTACCTGCAACTTGGTCAGCAATTTTAATTCCACCTTTGCTGTTACCATCACTGAGTGGAACATATTGTCCTAGCTCAGGATCAGCTACCTCGGTCCATTGGGATTTGTTTTTGCCCAAATAAGCCTTCATCTGTTCCCTTCCCTTGGGATAGGTGTGTGGAACAGCTTTGAAAGGTTTAGTTAACTCTCTCTTAATCAATTTGGATTGAGCATCATCAAATTTACCCATCAAGTTCTCAGTGACAGACTTGGTAACCGGTTTGTCATTGCTGTCTTTTTCCTTACTGCTGGATGTAAAGCTTATACCAGTTGTTACATCTCGGTTAGGAGATAACTGATCTTGTATGATAACATCCATAGCAGCTCGGGATTTTGAAAATGTGTCAATGGTTTTTGAAAGAGAGTTATTTCTTGACACAAGATCAGCGATTTGACCAACAGATATGTTTAGTCTCTCAGTGAGTTCTTGATTATCTTTCTTCAACTGATCAGACTCTAGCTTAATTTCTTTTAAAATTTTTATTTCAGCTTTCAAAGAGTCATTTTCAGTAGTGATCATTTTAAAATTATCAGCCATAATTTTGTGAGCTTCATTTAATTTTTCAAAATCTGAGAAGAGCTCATTCATCACCTCTGCCATTTCAGACTTTGACATATTTGGCATAGGGTCAACGGTAGGCTGAGAGGAAGAGGGTGATGGTTCAAAATTGGGATCAAAATTTGGCAGTGATGATATCGGTTGAGGGCTTGACTCGGTTAGAGGCTTTAAGAAATGAATCGGTCGGGTCTCAAGCGTCGGTTGATGAGAGATTATCGGTAAGGCTTGAGCTTGGTAGGTCTGTTGAATTGGTTGCATCAACGGTCTGAGAGTGGGCATGGTTTTAGACTGACCATAAAGGGATCCACCTATGTTTTGAATTTTGAAATTATAAGGATTACTTTCACCTGACTTAGAAATAGGAATGGGTTCGTCAAAGTAAGTTAAGGGAGATCTCCTAGGTGGGGTCTGATCAATATAGGATGAGTGTTCATTGGAGTTGGGGTGTCTATAGATAGGTGACTGTAAGGAGATGGGTTTATCATCGATTCCATCAATAGCAACAAAACTGACATCAGCCTCTTCATCTATGTCAGCATCCTCATTCTCAGAATCAGTCTCGAACCAAACTGGCATAGCTTTTTCAGTTCCATCCTCGGCAACTAAGCTCTTAGATTTAGATCTAGGGAATTTCTTGAAAGGTTTCTTCCTCAAAAATTCATATTTAGGTTGAGGGCATTTGGAGGCAAAATGGCCGGGTTTTCTACAGTTGTAACACACAAGCTCACCTTGGGCATTCTTTCCATCGGTTGAGGTTTAGGTTTGGCCTTTCTTTTGGAAGTTCCCAGATCTTTGAAATGATGAGGATTTGGGTTGGAAGGATTTCTTTGTGGGATTCTTTGGGATCTTTTAAAATCCTTGAACTTTCTATAATTTCTAGCGAAGGTAGCAAATTCATCTTCTTCCTCAAAAATCACATTAGCAGGGGTATTGGCTTGAGTTGGTTGAGGTTGAGAGATTGAGGGAGAGTCATTTGTGGTAGTTTGGCTGGTAAGCATAGAAGAACCGGGGAAGATCTCGGTCTGAGCTAGCAGAGATAGATTTTTAAATTGTTTTTGAACTCCACTCAGCCTGTTGAGTTCTTCCTCATATAAAAACAAAGTTGACACAATGTTCTGGATATGAGTAACGTTCAAATCACGGCATTCTTTCAAAATAGCAACCTTCACATGCCACAAGTCTCCAAGAGAATTTAGGAATCTCATGTTTAGGTCTTTCATAGTGTAAACTCTACCTAGAGAAGCACAAGAATTACTCACCTCGCAGAAACGGTCGTACGTTTCCCTTAACGTCTCATTTGGATTCTTCTTGAAGGACTCAAACTCAGCTACACTTTTGTAGAGTCTATTGTCCTTTGCCACTTGATCTCCTTCAAAGTATCTGAGAAGACTCTGCCACACTTGTTGAGCAGTCTCATAGCTTTGTACTTGTTTGTATAGTCTGTCATCAAGTCCGGAGGTTATGATGTGCAAAGCTTTTCTGTCCAAGGAATCACAAAGTTTGTCATCCTCAGTCCATTCTTCACATGGTTTTGGCACATAGGTTTCATAGACCTCAAAATCTTGTTCAGACTCTCTATCTGCATGATCCATGAGAGGAGTTTTGGGTGCTCTGGTGGCAAGATTGATTTTTAGAGGTGTCATTGGACCATCTCTGACTACAGTAGTTAACCTATCATCTATTGAGTCCAAGTACCGCATGATTCTGTTTTTCCATACTGGAAATTCGTTTTCGTTCAACATAGGAACGGTTGCCAAGTTGTATGATTGCATGATTTTTCCTGCCATTTTGGAATTGGCAATTCAAGCGATTAAGCTTGGAAAAATGATTTTTGAAAATTGAAAGCTTTGATACCAATTGTTAGGTCCCAAATGGTAGGAATCAGGCTAGAGGGGGGGGTGAATAGCCTGTTAAAAACTTTTTGCTAAAACTGGTTTTGAAAAACTCTAGCTTACCGGTGAATGATTTTGCACAGCGGAAATAAAGTTTTCAGTTAAAGGAAAAGCAAACCGGTAAATCAATACATCATGCAAGTCAAGACAAAGGTTGTTTCCAAGTAAGACAAACAAAATGAGCAGTAAGTTGAATCAATAGGTTGTGACCAGTTGAGAGATTATCAACCGATTACAACTACACAACAGAAAACAAACAAAGCAATAAATGACACATTGTTTGAAGAGGTTCACAGTGTTAAATAACTGCTACGTCCTCTACCAAGTTTGGTCAGAACTTGGATTTGTGAAAGTGCACTACTATATTAATGGATTCTACCTATTACAAGTTGCAAGCCAATGATTGAAAGGCTGCCAAACTAGAGGTGACCACTAACGGGTCGTGCTACAATAAAGACCTGGTGTTTTCTAGAGATGTGCTCACAAGCTGAGCTGATTTCTCTAGGGTGTTGTGTGTGAGTCAATCAATGTGTTCCATAAGTAGTCTAATGGAGGAACACTACAGAATTGATTGAGGTGCCAGTGAATAAGTCCTAACAGAGATGTCTAGTAAATGAAGGGACTTGCTTTGAATGCTTTAAACTAGAGAATGTGCAGGTTGGTAGTTCAAAGCAACTCACTCTCAAGAATCATAAATGCACCACCCTTCTTCAATGCTCTGATGAAACTATTTATAGTGAACTTTAAAAGGAGCCATTGTCTTTGAAGAGGTTGTAATGATGACTTGGACTGGCAGGCATTAAATGGGAAGATCCTTGCATTAAATGCCTGAGATTGGATAGAGAGGATTTCCAGAGATAGTTGGGGCGCTGTGAGTACGGGTTACTTGACATTCTCAAAGAAGGTACTGATTTGTTGCAGAGATGTCTTGTCAGCATGCTTGCTTTACCAACTATAGCTAAAGTTGATGGCTGGGTAGTTGGGAGCAATTAATGCATCGGCTAGCTGCTAACAGGGAATCTTGAAGAGTAAGCCTCAACCGGTAAGATGACATAACCGGTAACAGAGGTTGATCCGGTAACTCAACCGGTAAGACAGGTTGACCGGTGAGACAACTCCATCGGTAAGGCAGCTTCCAAGGAGTAACTCACATTGCGTAAGGAAATTCTCGTGTCTTCAAATCTTCAAATCTTGAGAAAATACATAACAAAAACACTGGGCACTAGCACTAAGGGAACCTATGGTACATAGAAAAATTCTATTTGATCTAATTAAATTAGGGGTCCTCATTAATGCTTGTTATGATTGGGATTAAGCAATTCTAAATCTAAACATATATTTGACTAACAGCTGCGTTGACAGCCACAGGGTTGACGGAGGCATCGGGGAGAGTCCCTGAGCCAGGTAGAAGGCCTACCGAAATATTTCCTGTGAAGGTGAAGAATACTCGCCGGGGAAAAGGGAAGGGGAAGAAGGATGAAGGACCAAGTACGGGAAACTAGGTTGACCTTGCTCTCCAGAGTATCCACCCACTGTCATTGCAGACACATTAATTGATTAATGTTTTATTGTAGTTTTGCTAGCGTGTAGCGAGTCAAGAGTTGACCGTGCTTGAACTCATCAAAGAATGTTTTAACCGTAATGAATTTGTAGGTTAAATGAAAAGAGTTTTTCGAAACACAAGCAATTGATGCTTATTTATTTTTTGTTTTTGTTTTTTAGACCGAACCAATGATGGCTGCCTACGTTCCCCTTTTACAATTGGACTAAGGGGCTCAGGTCACCGTAGTTCGACACTTTAGGTGAATTTGAGAAAAACAAAGACAAAAGAAGTGCGACCCTGTTTTTTACCTGGATCATTAGCGGGAATGTATCCAGTTGGGTATTACTCTTTTAGCACTTTAATTTTAGTGAGGGGACGATGTATGGGGAAGGTGAGTTGACTCGTGCTCTTCCTCAAATGAAGTATCTGCGGAGCTTGCTTCCGTTCACGGGGTTAACGAAAGGGTTTCCGTCCAAATCTGCTAACTTCATGGCTCCTCCGGAGAAGATTCTTTATACCACGAACGGTCCTATCCAGGTAGGCTCCCACTTTCCGAGGGGATTGGTCTGCGTAGGAGGCTTTTCCTTTAGCACCAAGTCGCCTTCTCTGATGTCTCGGATCTTGACTTTCTTGTCGAATGCTCGGGCCATTCTGTTCTGGTAGGCTCGAGTGTGTTCCATGGCTTTCAATCTGCGCTCGTCGAGTAGAGCAAGTTCGTCGTGACGGCTTTGTAGCCATTCAACTTCATTGATCCCGTTTTCCAAGAGGACTCGGAGGGATGGAATTGCCAATTCCACGGGTAACATTGCTTCCATTCCGTAGGTAAGCGCGAACGGAGTCTCCCCTGTGGCGGTTCCGGGATGTTCCGTATCCCCGAGAGGGCTAAATGTAGCTTTTTGGGCCAGTCCCGACCTCTGGTTGTCATTTTTCTGATTATCATGGCGAGAGTCTTGTTGGCTGCCTCTACTGCACCATTGGTTTGTGGTCTGTAAGGAGAAGTTGGTCACAATCTCCTTCGAAGTGAGTCCCATTGTCGGATATGATCTCGTTGGGCACTCCGTATCGGCACATGATGTTCTCTCGGATGAACTCGGCCACCTTCTTAGAATTCAGTACCTTGTACGATCTGGCTTCTACCCATTTGGTGAAGTAGTCGATTGCGACTAGAATGAACTCGTGACCATTGCTCCCTGGTGGAGTGATCTTGCCGATGACGTCGATTCCCCATGTGGCCAAAGGCCATGGTGTAGTCATGCAATAGAGTTCATGAGGAGGGATGTGATTGAGGTTGGAGAACCGTTGACATTTGTCACAGCTTCGAACGAACTGGATGTAGTCTGTTTCCATTGATATCCAGTAGTATCCCATACGGAGAATGATCTGTGTTAATGCTCGGGCGTTCATGTGCGGACCGCAGGTTCCGTTGGCAACTTCGTTCATTAGCTCACTGGCTTTTTCTTTGTTTACACACCGAAGGAGTGGCCCTTGGTGGCGCTTCTTGTACAACATACCCCCCAGAATGACGAAATGGGATGCCAGGCGTTTTAATGCCATCATGTTTTTGGCTTTGATCCCTTCTTTGTATTTTCCATCTTCATTTGTGAAGGAAGCTTCTCCGCTTTGGAGGTACTGGTAAATTTGATTGTACCAGGGTTCGTCGATCATTTCCTTTTTTATTTCGATCTCACAGCAATAGGCAGGTGTTTCCCGTCGGCCTATTCTGAGGGGTTTTACTGCTTTCCCATCGGGAATTTCGACAAGAGAGGCGAGGGTTGCCAGGGCGTCTGTGAAGCGGTTCCTGTCTCTTGGCAAATAGTGAAAAGAGATGTCCTTGAACTGAGCAATGAGCTCCTCCATGTACGCGTGGTACCTCTGAAGGCCAGAATCTACCGTCTTCCATTTGTTGGACACTTGATTGATGATCAATGCGAGTCTCCATACACATCCGGTTACGAGATGTTGCGCTCGAGGGCGGCTTCCAATCCGGCCGCACAGGCTTCGTATTCTGTTTGCATTGTTGGTTGTTTCAAAATTGACTTGATGGCTATGGGAGTGTGCTCGTCCTTGGGATCGACAAGGAGCATTCCAATACCATTCCCCTTCTTGTTGGCTGCCCCATCGAAGAAGAGTTGCCGCCGGTTTCGCTGCCGAGTGAAAAGATTCCGTCGTCCGGAAATTGCGGATCGGGACCCTTAGGTTCACCGCTTGGGAAGTCGGCCACCGATCTCGCCATTACTCGCCCTTTGTTGATTTTCGATCATGTACTTGATGTCGAACTCAACCAGAAGAATGACCACTTGGCTAGTCGCATTGACATGGATGGCTTGTCAAAGAGATATCGGACGGGGTCCATTTTGGAGACCGGGAGCACCGAATGTGACTGCATGTAGTGTTTCGGTTTCCCGACTACCCATACCAAGGCGGTACAAGTTTTCTCTAATCTTTGAGTAGCCGAGTTCACTTCCTTGAAGCTTCCGGCTTACGAAGTAGATTGCATGATCAACCTTGGAATCTTTACGTTCTTGTGCCGGCATTGCTCCGATTGACGTGTACATTCGTCGATACGGGAGTAGTGGCTTGTCTTCATGTGGCGGGCACAGACTTGGGGGATTCACCAAGTAGGTCTTGATCTTCTCAAAAGCTGTTTGGCAATCGGAGTCCCATTTGATGTCGGCATTCTTTTTCATTAGTTTGAACATGGGCTCGCAGATAGATGTCAACCGGTTGATGAAGCGGCCGATGTCTTGAAGTCTTCCCATGAAGCTTTTCACTTGTTAAAGTACGAGGCGGCTTCATGTCGATGATGGCCTTGATTTTCTTGGGGTCGGCTTCGATACCCCTTTACGTAACCATGTACCCCGGTACCTTGCCGCGCTTGACGCCGAAGGTGCACTTCGCAGGTTCAATCTCATGGAGTGCTTTACGAGTCCGTTGAAGAACTTTCTCGAGATCTGTCATGTCTTTGCATGTCGATCCTCTGGAGTGGATGATCATGTCGTCGACATATACTTCGATTTATTTGTGAATCATGTCATGGAAGAGGGTCATTGCGGCCCGGTAGTAAGTAGCCCCAGCGTTCTTGAGATCGAACGGCATGACCATGTAACAGTATGTCCCCCACGGAGTGGTGAAGGCAGTCTTGGCTTGATCATCCTCGGACATCTTGATCTGGTTGTATCCGGCGAACCCGTCCACGAAGGACTTTACTTCGAAATTTGCCGTGGTGTCGACCAGCATGTCGATGTTAGGCAGTGGGAAATCATCTTTAGGGCTGGCCTTGTTGAGATCCCGAAATCCACACAAAGATCTGACCTTTCCATTGGCTTTGGTGACCGTCACGATGTTGGAGAGCCAAGTGGGGTACTCAATCACTCTAATGAAACCAACTCGGAGCATCTTCTCAATTTCTTCCTTAACTTGCAAGGACCACTCTGGCTTGATCTTGCGCAGCTTACGTTTGACGAGGCTTGGATTCGGGATCCAGGGAATTACGTGCTCTACGATCGAGGGATCGAGTCCTGGCATGTCCCGATATGACCAGCGAACACGTCAACATACTCCCGGAGGAGGCTTATCGGGGCTTCTTTTACGCATCGGCGAAGAAACCGCCCACTTGTGTCTCTTTAGGCTCTTGCAGACCGACCCCAAGTTCACTTTGGTCATAACCTCTTCGGCAGCTTGGGCCGGGTTGTCCTCTTGGTCGACTACACGCTCGAGAACTTCTCTAATGTATTGCTCATTTAATGTGTCTGCTTCTTTATCAATTGAATTATTAACGTCTTTTAAGTTGTTTGTTAACTTATCAGTTGTTAAAGTGGCAATGAGAGGATACTCCGAAAGGTCAGACTTTTCATTAAGCAAGAACGGAAATACATGGATGGCTATATTATCATGGTCCTCCGGCGTAAGGCCATTGGATGACTCAAAGGACTGTACTTTTACAAGGAGGCGGCTCGAGAGGGTTTGAGACCGGGTTTAGGGAGATGTGGGTGCGAGCCCGGCTTGTCTTCCCGATTCTGCTGGCTTGCCCTTGGTCCGATGAAAGTTACCCGATTCTTGATGGCATTCTTTGGTTGCTTGATGAGGGTTCAGGGGATCGAGAGGCTTGGCTTTTTTGTCCCAATCATGGCAATCATCTTTGTTCTCGGAGCCCGGGTCAATCGGGTTTGGCACCTCCGTGACCTCTTCAAAGAGACTCCTGTAGAGCCGGTCCACCGAGAGCGTCTTCTATAAATTCCGGTTCCTTCGCTTTGGAGTTCTTGTCTCGAATGTGGCCTCGGTGGGCTGATCCGAACAATTTGTTTCCCATGGAGAGTACTTTGAGTTGCTCCTCCAAGTGCAGGATTCCCTTGAATGTGTACTCGTGCTAGGCTGTGGTGACAGTTGGTCAGGTAGAGCCGTGATGTCGAGGAACGCTCCCCTAATTGGATTAGCCTTGAGTCCTCGAAACGCTTGAGGTCCCGTGCTAGGCTGTTCCATTCTTTACGTAGTCTCGGTGCTAACTATCCCTGCTTCTTTCTCATCTTCATCGGTTCCATTATCGGTCCCCTCGATTCTGGCTGTCGGTTCCGCCTGTCGGTTCCCTCGGTTCTGGCCGTCGGTTCCCTTGTTGGTCCCCTCGGTTCTGTGGTTCCCTTGTCGGTCCCCTCGGTTCTGCTGTCGGTTCCCTTGGTGAAGTAATGAGCGAGGTCAAAGCTGTAAGGCCGGAGGATTGGGTGTGCCGTCGGAGGTTCCCCTTTTGCGAAGCTGCTGCCTTGGTGCGGGCGAGCCTTTTGTCTTCCTTGATGTCAGCCGGTGTTGGCACGTAGCCAAGCCCCTGGACCGTGGTGTGGTCCTTGACTTCAATGACTTGGTGTTGGCCTTGTAGCCTTTTGCCAAGCCCCGATCTGGGATGAAGTTCATGAGTTTCATCATCTTCATGGCGGGAGGAATCGATCGTGAGATAGTGGAAGGTCCACGTTGCATATTTGGATCTTGGAGGTCTCCAGAGTGAATCCGAGTTAATGCCATGTTGTCATTATGCTTGATTTCTAACACCTTTGGAATGTCGTTGGTGCTTTGGTCCCCTCGGTGGTGACACCGTCGTAGTAGGCGTGGTTAGCTCGTTGCCTTGCATGAACTTGAGGCACCGATGAAGGGTGGATGCCACGCCATTGATTTGATGCGGCCGGGGACGCCCGGGATGGGCTGTGAAAGTGATTGGAATGTCCAATACTTGGAATTCGGTGGGGATCATCCGCGTGCCGAACCAAATATTAAGAGTAGCAACTCAGAAGCTGTACGGGAAGTAGAGTCATAGGCCTTGGACAGTGTGGGTGAAGGCTTCGGATCTGTGGGCTTGATGTCAAGCGGGTCCATCATCTTGGCGGGCAAGACATTCATTCCGTAACCTCCGTCTACCAACACACGGGAAGGCGACGCTCGTCCAGTGGCTGTGATGTAGAGCGGCTCATTGTGATCGGCCCCAAATTTTGGAAGGTCCAAATCGTGAAGGTGATAATGTTGCCATAGTGGATGTTGCCGATCATCGAATGACTTCGTGCGGGGTTGCGTCCACGGGGACCATGGTACGGGCCGGGCTTTCCTCTAGCTTGAGCTTGTGAGGATAAGAGGAGGTGAGCAAAGACCAAAGGGAAATGTTCGCCCGAGTCTGCTTGAGCGAGGAGGATCGGGTCCTCTTTCGGGGAACTTGCATCTTCGGGTGGCCGGATTGCGGTTACGGCTCCGCTGGCTTTTTAGTGGTCTTGGGTGGCAATGCATGGATTTGACCCGATCGGGTTAGAATGCGACATCGAGTTTGGTTCCTTCGAACAGGCCGCTACGAGTTGAGCCATAGTTAGAGGAGGATTCCTCGTAGCATAGGGCCATATGTCTTCCCTCAACTCATTGGCTGTGGATGTATTCCACGAAGCTTCGGCGGCTTAACGGATTACGTCCCGGGATGCGCTTAGGTGCCTCTGCGGGGAGGTAGCCTACGGTTTGGCACTGTTCGAATGTCGGTGCACAACGGTGGTCGTCGGAGCCGAAGCGTGCATTGCGACCCTCGGGGAGGTTGGAGAGTTCTAGGTTCGGGCGAACGGTCTCCTTGATCTCTTCACGGTATACCGCGCTCCTTTCCTTCTTCTTGCCGAGCATACTCAAGGCATTACAGAGTTGGGTGCAGCGATACTCATGGTTTGCTAAGCTTCCTCCACTCTTGGCCCAGATTAACTTTCTTGCGGCAGAGCTGCGTCGAGAGTTAATGGCTGCGTTTCTTCCCATGTGAGAATAGCCGGGGCTTCTTTGAACCGCATGCGGCGGTCTAGATAAACTTCCACTTAGGGAGAGCTTTCTTTTACGCTTTATCGAGTAGCGGGTATGTCGGAAGGTGAGTACACGGCTTCCCGAACATCTCGCCCATGTAAGCGGTGGGCGACCCGGTCGATCGTCTCTGTAAACGAATGCCGTAGGCGTGGAATCTCCCTGAGTAGTTGCTCGAGACGAAGTTCCATCTTTCTCTTGTTTTTAAATAGACCTTCCTCCCTGAGTTGGCCTTTCAATTTGAGTGTGGAAATGATCCGTTTCCATCCTCCCAGGACCCTTGGGATTCCGGTTTTGTTGACTTCATGCCCGGCTTGGATGAGAATAGTTTCATCGCCTTCGTCGTCGCTTTCACGAGAGAACTTGCTTTCCTCGGGAGGTAAGCGGCGAGATTCGTTACTGTGTCGTTCCATCTCCTAGGTCATCGGGACCGTTGACCACCCTCGTGTGGCGAGAGGGGTTGGATGAGAACGAGACGGTAGTCGAGGAAGTTGCCGTGAGAAAACCCACGAGGTCGAACGGGTCTAGAGTGGCCTCTAGCTTTTCATGCGAAGCCGCTGTGACACTTTAAGGGCTTTGTCCACTGTAGGTCCTTCGAGCTTGGTCTTCGTCCCAAAGCGCTTTCTTGAGCGGCTAGTTCCATGAGGGCTTTCCTTGCGAGAGCTAAACAGTCTCCGTAGGTGCGCGCCGTCTGGCTAGTGTCCGAACCGTGATCACATCCAAATCGCCGAATGGCGGGAACACTTGGATTATGTTAACGAAGGAAGTCGGATCGGGACATTCCATGCGGCCTTCCTTGATCTCGATTACCAAGAAGTTTGCCCAATTTTGCTTGATTGAACCCACGGGGGTGTTGAACTTCTGCGATGTTGACGGTCTCGTGATCTCGCTCGATCGCCAAGTCTATCGAGCTAGCGGTCTGCGGCGGGATGTGCGAATCCGGGGCCGTGACGACCGGGAGCGGAATCAAGCTGGAGCATGTTGATGCTTTGAGGTGGCCATTTCCAATGTCGAAAGGCGGCTCGTCTTGCGGGGAAGACCTTCATAGATGTTTTCGGGGTGGGCTGCAGGAAGCATTCCCGAGGTTGATCGATTCGTGACAGGTGAGGAGCTTGGTCTCCTTCGTCGCCGTTGACCTTGGCCTTGGCGGCGCTTGAGGGTATAAGCTTGATCGACGGCATGGGCCGGTTGCCACCGGGCCGGCACTCGGAAGTAGTGATGAGCTCGAGCTCGGTTGGCCGGGAGCCTCGTTTACCATGAGCAGGCAGTCGTCGAGGGTGACTTTGGCATTGCAGAATCTGACGATAAGGACCGGATCCTTGTTATCATCAGGATATCTGGAATAGATGATGTTGACGAAGTCGTCGTCAGTCACTTGATCAGAGGGATTCTTTGTAGTGTCAACCAGTAGCTTCCAGTTGTCGGATAGCTGCCTGTACTGGACATTGAGCTTAACAATTTCCATGGTATTGGAGCCTTGGTCGTAGGTGACCTGATCGGAAGGAGTGCCGTCCTCAAAACTGAGCATGTGAATGCAGAGGTCTGCCCGCGGGTCTGCCACATCCTCGACTCCGGAGAGTCCTGATTCGTCGTCATCTGACGGCTCAAACCAAACGTAGGGACGTATTGCGTCCAGGTGCGTTGCTGGAGCTGCTAGGAACACATCATGCCCTTCATTGGAGAAGAGAGGTGCAGTGGGTAGTTCCTCGTGGAGGACACCCATACGACTTTCATGCATTCAAAACGATAATGGCGGTGCTTGTTGACCTTTATCACGAAGATCTCTTCGCCTGGCGGGGCCAGAGAGTTGGTTTGAAGAATGCTGATGAATCTCCGATTGGAGACTGGGGGTTTACGTGCCCGCATCATGGCCATGTTCAGCGTATCTTTCCAATCTGCCTCCAAATGTTGGAAACGACAGTTGAACTTGATGTATCGGACTGCTTCAGGGTCTGCCTGTTCAAGTACGTTTACATAATTAGCATCTCCGGACTCTGAGGGATTCTGATGAGATTTGCCCCGATAGTCCCTTGGTTGATTTGAAGGAGGTAGCCCCGGTGCCTGACTGCGGGCACGCTTGGCTATAGTCTCGGCTTCGTTTCCTACGAGGAAACTGTCCCCTCTGATGACTTCAAGATCTCCCTGCCGGTTAATGAACTTAACACACTGATAGAGAGTGGAGGCTATGGCTTTCATGTGATGTAGCCAAGGGCGTCCCAAGAGGGCTGTGAACTCGGATGGAATGTCCATCACATGGAATTTTGCTGGCACCATTTGGGTCTCGAACCAGAGTTCCAGAGTAACCGTCCCCAGGATGGGACGAGACGTGCTGTCATAGGCCCTGATAGTCCGGGTTGACGGAATCAGTTGGCTTTCGTTGATGCGGAGGGCTCGCATCATGCTGAGAGGGAGAACATTAACGGCTGACCCATTATCTACCAATACTCCGGGGAGTGATATGGTGTTGAGCTTGAGAGTGATGTACAGAGCTTCATTGTGCCACGAGGCATCTCTCGGTAAGTCTTCGTCACAGAAAGTGATCATACTGCCATACAGTCGGGAATCGTAGATCTCATCTCTATTCGTAGAAGGAGAGTCATCCAGCCATCCGTTTCCTGTCTTTCTTTTGCGAGGTAAAGCCTTTGCTGGAGCCTCGGGATTGCGTTAAGGCTGCTTGTGGCGGTTGCTGCCCTTGGTTAGCACGTTGATCGAGTGCGAGTGCCAAGCTGACTTTGATCTTCCCTTGCCGGTTCGGGCTCGGAAGCTAGACAAGTTGAATCTTAGCTGATCCCGCGGGGGGTTTTGTCTCGGCGCGGTAAGGTTACCAAGGTCCGAGGTATTCCGGAGCCACAGGGTCCGAACTCAGTTTCCCGGGACTTTTCGGCTTTTCCACCCTTGTGCTGCTCTAAAGCCGCATGGCCTCGGGAGGAAGGAGGGCTGGCTAGAGTAGAGTACGTAGTAGTCGAACCTCCCGGATGGCTCTCCGAGTGTACCCACACCGGTGTCTCCGGCTTCGTATCTTTCTCTCGATTCTTTGTTGAGAGCACTTCTTCTTCTGTTTTCTCGGAGGATTGCTCCGGACCATCTCTTGGGACTCGTACTCCAGGAAGGCGGAGCAGACACAAACATCGTAGCTGATATGGACATTAGATGAGGACCCGGCTGGAAGAATCGGAGGAACTGGCTCTGCGACAATCTTCTTGGGCACCCACTCAATGGAATTCACACTGTTATTGTTCGGAAAGGGGTTTCCGACTGTATTGGGCCCACGGGGACGCTCCAATTAGCCTTCTTCTATCAAGTTCTGGATTTCGTATCGTAACCCCAAACAATTGTCTGTGGTATGGCCGTGATACTGATGGAAGGCGCAGTATTTGTTCTTGTCCTCATTGGCTACGGGATTCTTGGGTTTGTAATTTGCAACGGGTTTAAGGAGACCTTCCTTGATTAACCCTTCCAACATCTTGCTTAGCGGCATGTCTAACTTGTCGAAGTGTACGGCAGGCTACTTTGAAGTGGAGTTGTTGCTTTATGGGACTGGGTTTCTGTTGCCCGACTGCTGTCCCTGATGGATATAGTTGACAGACGTATCTTTCCCTTTGTCGGGGGCCGGTGCGGGATTGAATGCAACCGGCTGAAGCGATATCTCGTATGGGCCGTGCGGCAAGAGCTAACTTTTCCTTGAGATCCTTCTCGAACTGTGAGCCGGCATTGACCATGGCCCGGAGATCTGGGAAGAAATGATGACTGATGAGAGTTCTGATGGACGGTCTTAAGCAGGACTTAAAGATCCGCATCTGTTCCTCTTTGGAGAGTGGCTCCATGATCTCGGAGAGTTTCCAACTCCACCTCTTGTAGAATTCCCCAACACTTTCATCCACTTTCTGCTCAGTGGTGATTAAGTCCTCGCGACTTGTTTCCCACTCTAAGTTGGATCGGTACCGTTCCAGGAAGATGTTACTAATCTGATCCCAGGTGTGGCGATCCGCAGGCTTGACCCTTAGAAACCATCGTAACGCCGAACTTTTGAGCGTATCTTTGGAAGTGTTCGGCCATTTGCTGGAGGGTTGCTCCTTTTGCTCTCATGCCGAGAACGTAGGTGTCGACGTGCGTTTGAGGACATTCGGTTCCGTCGAATCGGTCCATCTCCGGCATTCTGAACTTGGCAGGGAGAGGCGTGACCATTTCCGGATCCGTGGATTTGAGCGTTTCCTGCTTTGAGCCGCTCATGGTGGCTTTCGTGTCTTTCATCCGTTCGACCATCCGAGCTAAGGTTGGGTCCGGTGGTGGGCTGTGAGGCTCGGCGCCGGGTGCTACCACGTGAGCGGTAGTGATTGGAGGTGGAAGGCTTGATATATGTGGATATATGGGGGCCTTTTACGAGCTGTATCGGGGTTTGTCCCGGTGTTTTGGGATTCGTGTATAGGCAATGGGACGAACCCGGGAGGGTATTGAAGGATATTTGCATCCTGAGATGGTCCAGCGGTGCGCTGTAGGTATTGAGTGATAGGAGTAGCACGGCCGGCTAAATATGACGGGGTTGCCACAGGAGGTGGCAACGTGAAGCCTAGGTCATTTGTTTCCTTGATTCGAAGGCATCCCGTAAATTGGCGGGGAGGAACCTGATTGAAGGTTTGGTGAACTGGTTTCGGGGAATCGTCATCCTCGACCGGGACAAAAGTACCGTCTGGCCCGGGGATAGGCTGCTATACCACGCTCATTCGTAAGTTGTACCACGAAATTCCGCCGATCTTCTTTCGCCTCTTGTGAACCTCACAAGCCCGGATGGCTTCTTCCAATGTCATATCTCTGCGCCGGTGGCGGGGTCCTTCCCCGTCACGATTTCTCGGTGAACTAGACATGTCGGAAATTCGGGCCGAGGGAACCGAGGGAACCGAAGAACCGTCTCGACGCCGCCGTTACCGTGATTTTGGCAAGGCGCTGACCGAAAATCTGAACCACTTTACGCTCATTGCAGGGAACGAAAGGAAGGGTTTAGGCTTCAGAAAAGGGTATTTGGCTCAAGGTTTCGGGCTTGTGCAATGTGCAGTTACCGATTAATGTTTACTTAAAGCGTGTTTTCTCAGAGTCCTAGTCGGTTGGAAAAGAGCGAGTCTTCTTTTACGCAACTAATCCTAGAGCTCTAATCAGTGGATCTCATCACTACGCTTATAAGCTCCTCGTTTCCATTGTAGATCATCTTTCTCGAGACGGACTATCCCGAGCGAGGTCTTATAAGGCAAGCGAGTTCCACCGACAAAGGAAAAAGTGAACTTAAGGCTAGCTGATCACGCAAACTTTCAACGTATGTGACGCACGGGCCACAGTCGAAGTCAACGTCCTTAAGTTAAGGTGGGGGATCGTGCCAAAATTTCGGCATGACCTCTCCTGACTCGCTTGCGCGAGGGACCTTAGCTTTTGGCGTTGGCCAAGTTGTGGCTGGCACGTTGGATACGGTGAGGTTTGGTGACACGGCGTCACATTGAACCTTCGGGTATATTTTTCGGCAGAGCTCCGCGTCAAAGTCAAGGCTGAAAATCTCGAGACTTCGGGATAGGGAATGACTTTTGGTCTCAACCTCTCGAGCTTGACTCGGAGCGGGGCCCGGCGTAAAAAACATACACTTAGGCTTTATGACACGAGCTAAGCCAAAAACCAACCGGGGTCTTGGACAAAGTGTGGCACAAAGAGTGCATGGCTTACACGGGCTAGGATGGGATGTTTGGAACGACCCCGTGCGCCCCCGAAAGGTGTCTGGCAGACCAATCGGGGTGCAACTGATAAGGCCATCCCGGGTTAGGGGTTGTAGTGTGCAGTGTTCCGAGGCAGCAAGTGCACGTGAAGTGCGGTGTACCGAGGCAGCAAGTACGCGTAGTGTGCGGTCACTAAAATTCTTTTTTTCTGAGTAAAAACAGAGATTTTTCAGAATGTGTCTTAAAGCATTATGATGCGCAGTTCAAAAGACAGCATGAAAATCAAACATGAATGGGAATGCATAAACATGGTATGATTTTGGAAAATGTCAATGTAATGCCTTTGAAAAACAAACCATTCGAGGTTTAAATTAACACACGCACACGAAAACGAGGAAGGGTAAACGAAAGTTTGACCCACGGAATGCTTTTTTGAAAACAACGGCAGTTTTGAAAAAAGTATCCCTTTTCCCCAGCGGAGTCGCCAACTGAAATTACCCGGGATTTCGCGCGGGCGGCGCGAAACGCAGTTGTCTTTCGCGGAGGGTTGGTGTCTGAGACCTCGCTTCATGGGAAGGAAAAAATGAGGAGTCGCCACGCGGTTTTTGTATTTTGAGCCCAAAACGTTGAGAAACGGCTTTTGTGAAAATGGTGTCGTTTTTATTGGTAGCAAAAACTTAGGAAAAGGCTTTGAAAATGGGGGTCATTTTTATTGGTAGCAAAAACGAGTAAAAAGCTTTTTTAGTACCAGAGATTGTTAGGTTCGGAGGTCACGTTACGTTTCGGAAAGAGTATATTGAGATCACCCGAAACGCCTCGTATGACGAGTCTTTCTACCTTTCTCGAAATCGTGTGTGTGTGTGTGTTTTGAAATGGGAGCTTGAATGACAAGCTTAATCTTGGTTTGAATGTCAAACGTTGATTAGGTGACTTTTAAAAAAGCGATCGTTTGAATGACAAACGTCGGTTTTGAGACGGAAATGAGCGTTTGCGTGGCAAACGTCGATTTGAGTTTGAAATGAGCGTTTGCGTGGCAAACGTCGATTTTGAGCTTTTTGAAAAGGAGTTCGAATTACGAACTCCGGTTTTGAACCGGGCGAGTCATTGTTAATAATTTTTACTAGAAAAAACGTATTAAATGATTTTTTGAATGTCAAATAGCGGCTTTTAGTTTGAAAGATGAGCGTTCGGAGGCCAAACGTCATTTCGCGCATTTTGAAAGAGAGTTCGAAGGACGAACTCCGGTTTTAAACCGGGCATTACATTGTTAACGATTTTTACGGGAAAAATACGTATTAAATGACATGCAATCAACGAATCGGGTTGCGACTCGGACTTTGAAAAGTAAATACTATCACGATCCAAATGGTCGGACTTTGTAAATGACAGTATTTAAAGCAGTATCAACGGAATCAAACGATCCGAAATCGTAAATGATGATCGACGAGCCAAACGGCTCGGAGTTGTAAATGAAGATCAATGAGCCAAAACGGCTCGGAATTGTAAGTGACAGAAAGTAAATGACGATCAACGGATCGATCGATCCGGAAAGGTAAATGACAGAAAAAGTAAACGGAACGGGGTCGGAACGCCGTTTTAACCCGTGATTACTTCTCTTACGGAAAGAGAAGAGGATCGAGGGGCTAAAACGTATCGGACCCCGTTAGACGGAGGCGTCTACATTTCAGTAACGGTGTTCGAAACGGTTATAGCGACTGGCGCGTAAACCGAGACGAGACGAGAGATTAGAGAGAGGGAGTTATACCTACGGCTAGGGTCGACTCCTTTGGCTCGGAAGGTGTGTACGTGACACAAAAAAGAGGTTTGAAACGGTGTTTCGTAGTGGTGAGGGACGTATTTGATCGAAATACGGAGGTTTCATGCGAATCGAGGCAAAATGGGAGCTCGGGAGGGGTGAAATTGGTTTGTGTCGTGGGGTAGTGAGTTTTTTTGGGGTAATTTTGTGTTATGAAATGGCTTTGACAGCCCTCCTATTTATAGGTGAAAAATGCAGTAAGAGTCCGGCCGGACTTAGACTGTTTTCCAGGGGTTTTTTGGTATTTTGGAATTTTGAGGGGCTTGCTGGCAATTTCAGAAAATGTGCACAGTGAGTCCGGCCGGACTTTGACTGTATACCAGGAGTATTTTAGTCTTTTCCCTTTGATTTCTGATTGAAAGGTGATGTGTGGGCTGTGGCATGGCTGCCACGTGTCCCATGACTCACCAAATGCGTGGGAGTTCGTTCCCCGGTCCCGGTTTTATCCATTTTTTAAAATAACAGTCCGGAAAATGTCCGAAATGCCCTCGGAAAGTGCCGGAAAGTGCATTTTTCAGGGAAAGCCATACTTTTACGTGAGATGACACGTGTTAAGTACGCTTCGACGTCGGGATGCACGGGGCAGTCCCGGGACGTCTCGTTGGCTTGGCAACGGGGAGTTTAACGAGTTCCGATTAACCTGGAGCGGGCCAGTTAACGGATTTCGGTTAACTTTCTGACGGATTTTGACGATCCGGATTTGGGTACTTACACATTGTTTAGGTGCTTGTTTCAAGCCATACAATGACTTTACTAACTTGCACACTTTATTTTCTTGCCCTGGTGCAGAAAATCCTTCGGGTTGTTCCATGTGAATTTCCTCTTCTAAGTCACCATTTAGAAACGCGGTTTTGACATCCATTTGATGTACTTCAAGATTCTGCAATGCGGCTATAGCAAGTACAATTCTTATAGATGTTATTCTCGTAACCGAAGAATATGTATCAAAGTAATCAAGGCATTTCTTTTGCTTGTAACCTTTAATTACAAGTCTTGCCTTATACTTGTCAATTGAATTTTTCCATCCGTCTTCATTTTCCTTTTAAAGATCCACCTATATCCTAGTGGTTTGCTTCCCGGAGGAAGATTCACTAATTCCCAAGTGTGATTTTGTAAAATGAAATCAATCTCACTTTTAATGGCCTATTTTCACAAAGGTCCTTCTGAAGAGCTCACGGCCTTTTTATAACTTTGTGGTTCACTTTCAAGCATATAGGTTAGAAAATTCGGGTCAAAAGATTTTTCTACCCTACCTCGTTTGCTCCTTCGAGGTTCTACCTCCGCTTCATCATTTCCATCATTTTCATCATGATGATTTCTTCCTTCTACTTCTTCTTCTTCTATTAAATCATGTCTCCTTTTAGATGAACTTGCCTCATCTCTTTTGCACGGAAACACATTCTCAAAGAAAGACGGATTTCTTGGCTCCATTATAGTATTCTTGTGTATATCTTGAATTTTCGATTCATGCACAAGAAACCTATAAGCACTACTATTGTAAGCATACCCAATAAATATGCAATCAATAGTTTTATGTCCAATTTTAACCTTTTTGGGAGGTGGTATTGAAAGCTTTGCAAGACACCCCCGCACTCACATGTATTCGTATGATGGCACTCTTTCATGCCACAATTCATAGGGGCTCTTGTTTATTTTCTTTCGAGGCATTTTATTTAACACATAGTTTGTCGACAATCCGGCTTCTCCCCACATGCTATACGGTAAACCCAAACTTATTAACATGGCATTCATCATGTCCTTTAAAGTGCGATTCTTTCGTTCAGCAACTCCATTGGATTGAGGTGTATAAGGTGGCGTTGTTACATGTTTTATTCCATGTTGAGCACAAATATCCTCAAATGGAAATTCATACTCACAACCATGATCCCTTCTATTCACCTTTATTTTCCGATTGAGTTGATTTTCAACTTCATTTTTATAGAGAACAAATTTCTCTATAGCCTCATCTTTACTTTTGAGAAGATACAAATAACAATATTTTGTGCTATCATCAACAAAAGTCATAAAGTACTTATTGTCCCCACGTGATTGTGTTTATTTTAAGTCGCATAAGTCTGTGTGAACCAACTCAAGTGGTTCATTATTTCTTATAATAGAATGGAACGGACTTTTTGTTAATTTTGCCTCTACGTAAATTTCACATTTATGTTTGTAGTCTATTTTTGGTATGTAATTCATGTTAATTAATCTACGTATAGTATCATAATTAACATATCATAGTCTACCATGCCACAGATTGGAAGACTCAAGCAAGTAAACGGAAGAATTATTCATTTCATTGATCTTAGGCTTAGTAGTCATTACATTTGCTTTTACAACTATAGCGCTAAGCTTGAACATACCATCACTAACGTATCCCTTTCCTTCAAACATTCCTCTCTTGGACAAAAAGTAACCATATCGGATTCAAACACAACACGAAAACCATGCTTAATCAAAAGCGATCCGGACACCAAATTTTTCCGGATTTCGGTCACATAAAGCACATTTTTTAGAGTCAACTCTTTCCCGGAAGTCATCTTGAGCACCACCTTTCCTTGACCTTTCACATCGGAATTGGTCGAATTTCCCATGAACAATTTCTCATCATTTTCAAGGGCTTCAAAACTACTAAACATTTCCTTGTTGGAACACACATGCCTAGTTGCACCGGTGTCAATCCACCACTGATTTGGGTTTGAACCCACCAAATTTACGTCGAAAATTACCGCCGCCAAATGCATATCGAAAACATCATTCGTCACAACATCAACCATGTTTGCTTGCTTCTTTGGCTTTCTACACTCGAAAGACTTGTGGCCCACAAAACCACAATTGTAGCAAGTTCCACCGAACTTCTTCTTGGAGATTCCTCCCTTTGGCTTCAAACTAGAACCTTTTTCGGGCAAAAAGTTGCCTTTGGCCTTGGAGCTATCACCATGCTCCACCACATTGTCTTTCGCCACAAGAAGATTATTCAACTTCATTTCCACAATTCTATTCTCTTCCTCAATTCGAAGACGAATAGCAAGCACTTCAACATTCATTTCCTTTCGTTTATGTTTAAGGTAGTTTTTGAAATCTTTCCAAGCTGGAGGCAATTTTTCAATTATAGCCGCCACTTGAAAGCTTTCACTAATTACCATTCCCTCGACATGAATTTCATGGATTATTATTTGAAATTCTTCCACTTGACTTTTAACTGTTTTAGAATCCACCATTTTGTAATCGAGAAAATGGCCCACAATGAATTTCTTTATGCCCACGTCATCGATTTTGTATTTGTATTCCAAGGACTCTCATAGTTCATTTGCAGATTTCTTAACACTATAAACATTATATAGTGTATCTGATAACCCATTTAGTATGTAGTTTCGGCAAAGAAACTTCGAATGCATCCAAGCATCAAGAGCAGAAACGGCTTGCGCGTCCGTCTCATTCTCACCCAACTGTGGCGGATTTTCCTTAAAAAATCTCGCCAAGTTCAAGGTAGTCAAATAAAAGAGCATTTTTTGTTGCCAACATTTAAAGTCTTGGCCAACAAAATTTTCTGGTTTCTCACCATGGTGATTTGGAACAGTTTGGACAACCACCCTTGGAGGATTGGTTTCCACACGAAGAGTCTCGACATTGTTCCCAGAATTGGTTTCCATATTCGATTCAGTAGCCATCGCTGAAACGAAGCACAAGTAATCAGTTTCTGTTTTTTTCCGTATTGAATCTGTTCTTCCTTCTTATGAATGAAACCTCGTAAATTGTCTTAAGATTGCTAGTATAATTACAAAATAATAAAGAAAGAAAACAGATTACAAAAATATGAAAAACAGAAACAGAAAATGAACCAAACAGATGATGTCCGAGTCGTGTGTAATCACACTCTCCTTAAGACAATTTACGCCCCCTCACCGAGTTGTGCTTGTGTTCAGATTGGACACTTGTTTCCCAGGATGAAACAGATCGAACCGGACAGTAGCCGCACAAAATACCTCCGGCGAACTGAATGTATGCTTGGAGAGTATCACCACGCAATGAAAATGCACATGCAAGAGGCCAACGGAAAAGATATTATCAATATGCAATAAAGAGAAAAAGTGAGAGGAACTGCTGGAAATTCGTGTGTGTGAACTGATGTTTGTGTCTCCCTTATAAATTGTTCAATAACCAAGAGACTGTGAATTGAATTTGGAAGCGAAAACATTTTCCAGTTTACAAAAACTGCTCGGAAAACCAAAGGACTGGACTGTCCGAATTCTCGAATTCTCCTGTCTGTTCTAGTCCAGTTAGAAATAAAAAATGGCAAAAGGTGGGCTTGCGCAGACAGGCAATTTCGGAGCTCCATTCGTGTCCGCAGAACACTCATGCACATGAGTTCGGGGCAAACTGAATGTTTGCTTGGAGAGTATCACCACGCAATGGAAATGCAAGAGGCCAACGAAAAAGATATTATCAATATGCAACAAAGGGAGAAAGTGAGTGGAACTGATGGAGATTCGTGTGTGTGAACAGATGTTTGTGTCTCCCTTATAAACTGTTCAATAACCAAGAGACTGTGATATGAATTTGGAAGTGAAAGCATTTTCAGTTTACAAAAACTGCTCGGAAAACCAAAGGACTGGACTGTCCGAATTCTCGAATTCTCCTGTCTGTTCTAGTCCAGTTCAAAAAAAATGGTAAAAGGTGGGCTTCCGCGGACAGGCAATTTCAGAGCTCCATTTGTATCCGCAGGACACGCATGCACATGAGTTCGGGGCGAACTGAATGTATGCTTGGAGAGTATCACCACGCAATGATGCAAGAGGCCAACGAAAAATATATTATCAATATGCATTAAAGGAAGAAAGTGAGAGGAACTGCTGGAAATTCGTGTGTGTGAACTGATGTTTGTGTTTCCCTTATAAACTGTTCAATAACCAAGAGGCTGTGAATTGAATTTGGAAGCGAAAGCATTTTTCAATTTACAAAAACTGCTCGGAAAAACAAAGGACTGGACTGTCCGAATTCTCCTGTCTTTTCTAGTTCAGTTCAACATAAAAAATGGCAAAAGGTGGGCTTGCGCGGACAGACAATTTCGGAGCTCCATTCGTGTCCGCAGGACACACATGCACATGAGTTCGGTAGCCCGAAGCCCATTTCGGTCCATGATTTGCACCCCCCCTGCGCACCTGTGCGCGAGAGAGAGCCTCTATACTCCACAATCTTACTCCCTATTAAAGTGTAAGAGTATATAAACTAGCCCACTTTTCCATCTCTTTCCAATGTGGGATAACCACATTTCCCATTTCCAACCCACTTACTTTGAGCCTTCATATCTCATTCATCCATTAATCATTTTGGACAAATGAATATTCAATCTTTATCTCCTCATGGAGTAGAACACAAACCCACAATCAATTTGTCATTTTGACCAATAACTCATTTGGAAAATAACTAATTATTCCTTTAAAAACACACTTTTTTCCAACAATTAATTCTTATAAAAACTCAAAATTAAAGTCACCAAAATCCGTTAGAAATTGTAACTTGAGATTAATTATACACAAACAAAAATGTCACACCTTAAATTCCATTTTAACTAGAGAAAATCAACTTCTCATTTACATTAATGCACAATTTTTTCCAACAAACCCCACATGAATGAAAATTGATTAAAGAAAAGTTGGTGATAAAGTCTGGTAAACGAAAACTGGTATACGGTAGGTTTGTGAATGCCCAATGAACATTTGCTCGTACAAGCATATTTACTATACTCGCAAGTCGATAGACACGATGTCATTGAATTGTTGTGCTTTTTGTGTAGCCGTTCATATACTTGACACACAAGTATCATGCTAACATAGTTCAATTCTTATAGCTATGTTCATTCATGGCCGTGAACTTATGTCCAGTTCTGCGAGAGGGTATAAGAATTAAGCCTCACACAATTGTTCTAGAATCTGTCCCACTTCTCTCTTACATATTTGATTTTTTAAAAGTAACCCGTATTATCCGGTTCGAATTTTCGATGCGTAAAAATCATTAAAAGCCATAAGATTATCCTTATCCTTTAGGGATGCCACTAATCACTAAAAGGAATGGACGTGGGGTTAGTTCCCCCATAGTGATACTACAAACATTTTAACAATTAGGTGGTACCATTGAATCTAGTTTTTTGGGATATCAAGTCATCCAGATTGAATTTTCCGTTGTGTTTAACTTTTAACAGGCTTATGTCTCATTCCTCTCATTATGCTTTTACCTAACTCTCTATTTAACCCCTTGATTAACGGATATGTTTATCATATGACTTCACATTGTCAATTTAGTTGATAGTAATTGTTTAATGGTAATATTCTTAAATATATATGTCGAGACTACTATTACAAACAACGTAAAATCTAAGGAGAAACGCGTTTCTGCGTACAGTATTGGATAAACGCGTTTCTGGATATAGATTTATAGTTTCTGGATATTCATTTGTATGTTTCTGGATATAGATTTTATAGTTTCTGGATATACATTTTATAGTTTCTGGATATTCATTTGTATGTTTCTGGATATAGATTTTATTGTTTTTGGATATACATTTTATAGTTTCTGGATATTCATTTGTATGTTTCTGGATATTCAATTATGTAGTTTCTGGATATACATTTTATAGTTTCTGGATATTCATTTGTGGATATTTTCTGGATATCATTTTGAAAGTTTCTGGATATTCATTTGTGTAGTTTCTGGATATACATTTTATAGTTTCTGGATATTCATTTGTATGTTTCTGGATATTAAAAAACCCATATTTCTGGATATTCATTTGTATGTTTCTGGATATTAAAAAACCCGTTTCTCCATACAGTATTGGAGAAACGCGTTTTTCGCTGGACTAACTCTACAAACAATTATATATTTCTTTTCAATCATAAATTTAATTTAGCAATATATTATCTTGCTAAACAATCTTTATGTATTTGATAATTGTTAGCTCAAATTCTTTTTAATTCTAGTTGTTATTCCATCTTGATCCTTTCAAATTATATCAATAATATCCATCTAACGACTTGTTTAACTACGAGTCCATTAGATTTCTTTAAATTTTGAATCCACATATAAAATTTACTAGAATTTTTTGAGTTCAACCTATCATTTTTAATCAACAAAATGAAATAGACATTCTTGTTTAAATCTGTACAATCAAATTTTTTATGCCATTATCTTTGTGCTTGTTTTAGAATATCATACTCTGACGTAGCATCTTGCAGACTTTCTTCTAGGTTAAATTTCTTCAACGGTTTAATCAGTTTGATTTATTTCATTTAAATTAACATCTATTCAATTAAATGAAATTGATATCAATTTTCATTTACTTTGTTTTCCTTTATATATATATTTATGTTTTTTTATATAAATAAATAGTTTTTTCCTAGCTACAATATGCAATAAAACAATTGTAATCTTGATCACAAAAGATAATCATGGGAAAAGAACTAAATATTTAAGAACTTAATTTTTTATTGAACGTTTTGCATTATTTAAACATCGGTCCTGCTTAAAAATAAAATAAAAATTAACAGTCCTTATCGTTTTTCTGTCCATAAATGGAAACACAAGTATACGCCATTTATAGTACGCGTAGCCTTCATGATTTCCCTTTTCTATAATGTACTCCCTTCGTCCCACTCGAAAAATCACAAATTTTCATTTTAACTGTTCATTTAAAAAGGTAAACTCCCAAAATGAAATTTTTTAATACTTTTTTATTCGTTGGACTCATTTGTCATAATCACAATAACTATCTACTAACTATTTCCTACCTCACTTTTTCTCTGCTACATCACTTTTTATAATCACAACATTTATTCCACTATAAACTCTAATTAATTCCGTGCAAAATCAACTTTTTGTTTTTTTGGCGGGGACGGAGAGAGTAATTCATGTAAGAGAAATAAGCATAAGTAAGTAAGTATGGCAAGAAAAAGGTTGTCGTCCCAAATTCTTTTACAAATATACTCTCCATTCCATAGTAACATATACAAATGAGTTTGACATAAAAATTAATAAAAAAAAGTGAAAAAATGATGTGTTATTAATGTAGAAAAGACGGAAAAAAAGATTATGGTACCATTTCTTGAAGAAGCGACCCGTAAACATGTAATAATAATAATAATAATAATAATAAGTAACTTACATATTTAAAAAATATAGAAATACAATTCACCCCCTCACTTAAAAAAACACCCCCTCACTATGAGTGCTCAAGGCTTTCAATGGACGTTTGTCTCACAGAATAGATAGAACATAAGATTTGTGTGCAACTATGCACTTTAGCCTCTCTACGAATTGAATTATGATTCGTAAAATCTAAGGAGAAACGCGTTTGTCTTACTGTATGGAGAAACGGGTTTTTTAATATCCAGAAACTTTCAAAATGAATATCCTGAAACCTTCAAAATGTTTCTGGATATTCATTTAATGGTTTCTGGATATACATTTGAAGGTTTCTGGATATCCAGAAACCTTCAATAAGCAATTTCTGGATATGCACCTAACACATTTCTGGATATACATTCACATACTTCTGGATATGCACCTAACACATTTCTGGATTGCCAGTTTAAAGTTTCTGGATATTCATTTTGAAGGTTTCTGGACACTCATTTTGAATGTTTCTGGATATTCATTTGATAGTTTCTGGATATACATTTGAAGGTCTCTGGATACTCATTTTATAGTTTCTGGACATAATCAATTGTGTGTTTTTTAATATTCAATTTGATAGTTTTGGATATTAAAAAATACGTTTCTCCGTAACTTATGAAGAAACGCATTTCTCCGAAGACCTACTCATTATGATTGAATTATATCACCAATTAGAATTTGAAAAAGACTAAAAGAAAAGCTTGAACAAGAGAAGTTTCCTAGGCTACAGAATTTACAACTCGAGTGAAATTTTCCTATCAACATCTTCTCGATTATCTCCTGACTCTCAAAACTAGGAGACAGCAACAATATAAGGACATGTATGGAAACTTGAAATAATTAGCACTAAAAAATTATGGTACCATCTTAAACATGTTAAACATGTAATAATAATAATAATAAGTAACTGAGATATTTAAAAAATTATAGAAATATTAGTATAATTGTATATTTTATTTTATATCAGTTACTGACATTCATAAATTCACTAAAAAATTCATAAATTTTGCTTTTGAGAAATTTCCGTGGATAGGGTCGGACGAGAACGTTGAGCCTTTAATTATGAACATTAAATTAATATTAGCTTTATAGAAAGACTCATGGTCCCATTTCCCTTTTTTTATATACTTGAATTAAAGGTAAAAGTTACAACATTAAAGTATTGCCAATTTAAAATATTTCTTCATGTACCTCGTGGTATATTTAAGCATTAGATAATGATAACTCAAGATATCACAAAGTAGTCAAGGAAGAAGTGAAAAATAATTATTCAAAAAATTATATTAAGGGATAGTTTTGACTTGTCAGAGTTTTTCAAAAAATTATATTTTACACGCTTACTCTCTCCATTACACTTCACTTGATATCAAATTTTTTGACACATATTTAAAAAAAAAAAAAGTAGGAAAAAGAATTAGTAAAAGGGGTTTGTTGTGATTAGGAAAAGTAAAATAGAAAAGAGAATAAGTGGGGGAATAGAAATTTGATTGGTGTTGTATGTATAAAACCTTTTTATTTTGAATAGAATCAAGTGAAATGGGACGGACTAAAATCAAATTTAATATAAGCAAAATGGAACGAAGGGAGAACATTTTTATTCCCGGTCTCATAAGGCCATCTCCAATAGTTTGCTGCAGAAATTGATGAAATTTTAACAGCAAATATTTTCCACCGTCTCCAACAGTTTGCTTCAAATTTTGCAACAAATGATAATATTCCTTATTATTTCATTTATTTAAATATTTTAATCGATATATTATTATTGATATTGTGATTCAAAATACATTATAAACAAGACAATCATTTTTTGCTAAAATACTAATTTAAAGAGTAACTCTTGTGAAAAACTAGTTTTTTTTTTCAAATGTTATAAAAAAACTAGTTTTCAGATTCGTTCATCACTCTTATTAGTTAGACTTAATGCTTTAAAACTAGTTTTTTCTTATGTTACAAAAAACTAGTTTTTTTACAAGATTTTAACTAATTTAAAAAACAATTACTAAAATAGAAAAATAATTTTTGATATTTATTTTATTTATTTTTAGATTCAACATATTTTTGAAGTTTTTATTTTTTTATTTTAATATTATGGTACAAATAACTTATAATAAAAATAGAACTAAAACTGAATAATACAAATAACATATATTAAATTATAAAAGTAAATGTTATATACTACCGACTCTCAAAATGAATATGAATGTACAAAATTTATTTAGAATTAATATTTAAAAAATGGTTAGTCATTTTGTAAAAATTATTACTGATGCTTCATTAAAATTACTAATAATAACAATTTTTATAATTATATATAAGTAATAAGACATGTTTAAGTTTTGATCAAATTTTAAACAAGTTAATCAAAACAAAATTAAAATGTGATATTTATCAGGGACATAGGGATTAACATTTTAAGAAAAATAAAAAATATAATATATTTTTGACACATCATCAGTTTATTGTATAAAAGATAAGGTCTTCGAGTCCTTTTCGATAAGTCATGTGTATCATAATGTTAGGAACAATGAGTGTTTAGATCCAAGCGAGCCTTTCATCATTTAGATAGAAAGAAAGGGAGAAAAAAAGGAAGACAAAGCGTGTAACACAAACCAACTTCTCTTAAAAAAAGTTGTAGAACATTCTATAGGGCAACAAACAATTTTCCATATTTTTTTAGTTTATCATATTAGATTTTCAAAAAGTTGTGAATCAATAATGAGTTTATAACACAACAAATAAAAAGAATGGCTATTTGAAAATATTTGATTTTCAAAAAAAAAAAAATCTTTAAAACAATATTGTTTTAGTTTATCATATTTTTTTAATTAATATATTATTTATATATGAAAGGTGAGGGGTTCAGTTCTCACTAAATACCCTTCTAGTGTTACTCTTATAATAGATTAAATTATTCATTAATATAAAACTAAATATATATATATGTAACACAATTATAAAAAAAACATTTTTAAAGAATTTCTTTTTCTTAAATGAAACATTTTATTTTTCATTCATTCATAAAAATAATTTTTTTGACGGAAAGTTGTTACTTCCTTCGTTCCGCAATAATTCATCCCAAAATAAATTTCACGTTTTAAACAAGGAAAGTATGCAATTTTCACTGTACAATTAATGTACAGACTAGTAAAATATATTGCTTAAATATGTTGATAAATCAATTGCGTCATTTATTCTAGACGGATGGATTATAAATGGCTGAACTAGGCTAGTCATGTATAGTACTCCCTTCATCACTAAATAAATGTCTAAATTTCATTTTTTTAAAGTATACACTCAAACATTTAGGGACAAAGTTTCTACAAAAAGGAACATTTATTTAGGGAAGAAATATCTTAAATTTGGACAATAAATTAGGGAAAGATGGAGTACATTGTGGTTTGGATGAGCCATGGTATGTGATTTTCTATCGTCATCTTGTAATTTTTTATTTGAAGCAAAAGAACATATGATTTATTCAAACATAAAATTCAGTAGGCACTGCACATTTCTCAACACTGCACCTTAGTCGGAGGTTCTACCCAAACACATAAATTACAAACTTGTTGATACCAATATGCTACATCGTTGAAGATGATAGGGACATGAAGAACCAGATTCATATCATTCTTACATCGAAGCTCCATCTGTACTCGACCCTCTTCGCCGAGTAAAACCTGCCACTGCTTGCCATTGACATTGAAATAAGCTGCTCCACAGTAAGATTTAACTATGAAAATATGTTAAAATAGATTCACTGAGTTAGCAGAAAAACGCCAACCAAACATACCAAGAAAGTCAAATTTGGCTAGACGCAAGATCTGGAATCGAAGAATCCTTACATTTTTGTACGTACAAAAATGGGCAATGAACTCCAATTAACACCCCAAGCATTATCCCTTGGCCTTAAACGGCCAAATTGAAGCTATGAAAATTGTCAACAAAAATTCCAAGAACATCAATGTGAAACTAAATACAATGCAAAAGTTCTCAACAAGGAGAGAATTCGAGAGGCTCTCAAAAAGGAGAGAAATCAAACGAACCTCAACAAATGGAGGGAAACAAACATACAAATAAAACAACCAAACAAATCAAAAAAATCAAAAATATTAAGAAAACGCAGAAAATCTAAGGAAACGAAATTTGCGAATAAATTCCTAATTTCACAATTATTAAATGACAAAAAGACAATTAATAAATGTGAAATCAGGATGATTAAAAACAAGAAAGAAATATTGAGATAAAGAGAGTAATTCTCATCTTGTTAAGTTGAATTATTTGTAAAATTTCCAAATTTCACATTTATTAATTGTCATATTATCAATTAATAAATGCGAAATTAGAAAATATAGTGTTTAGATCTATTTTTTTTTATTTCTTCAAACTTGTTTTAATTAAATATCTATGTTTTTTCTAGTTTTCGTTTGATTTTCTCTCCATATGTGAGAGTTTATGCTTTCCCTCCTTTGTTAATGGCTTATGATTCCCCTTCTTTATTGAGGGTTTATGATATCCCTCCTTTATTGAGGGCATTATGATTATCTTTGTTGGCTAATCTCAAACTGCTACACGGCGAGCAAGATGAATTAATTGTCGATTTGATTGCGTCTTTTTCAAAAAACAACACAGCAGATTTGTATTTGGAAGGAAGGTTTTCAGCTAATATTTTGATCATCTTGAGGCTTACACGAAATCGCATTTCATCCATTTGGAAGTCGCTTTAGAATGTGTTCAGAAAGGATTTCGACGATGGTCGGAATCTTTTTTTGTTCATCCATAACTTGTTGGATATTTTCTCTAGGGCAGCTTTTGAAAATGTTAGCCCCACCATTTGGATCAAGCTTTCATCTTTTGTGGATAGTCGATTCCTAAACATTTGCTATTGTTCTTAATGAAAAGTTTATGTTTGATAAAAAAAAAAAAAGTTTCAAAGGAAGCTTGATTGTACTAGGGGCGGATTTATGTAGAGGTGAGTGTGAGCCATGGCCCACACTCAATTATTTTTTAAAAAAAAATTATCGAGGCCATACATTATATATAATACACAATGCACGTTGCATGCTCAGACTTTCTGGCCGAGCGTTTACATGGCATCCTTTCTAAAGTAGGTCTATAGATCAAAACCTTGTACTCGTATATTTTGTCTTGTCTTTTTAAACCCACCCGCCTAAAATTTTCTTGTCTTTTTAAACCCACCCATGTCTACCCTGCTCTTCTCCAAAACTATGAAAATAATAATAAAATTAGATTACCCTTTTTAGAAAACTATTTTCTTATAATATTTTTCAAAAAAAAAATTGATCTCTATCACACTAGGTATACCTAGTGTGATATAGATCAATAATTAGCTTACCCTTTTTCAAAATATATTTTTGTAGTTATGGATTCTACTTACTAAATGAATTTAATCCAATCATGAAAATTGTTAATATGTATGACTACAACGCTCTCCAGTTTTTCACTTTGGTATAAATGTCATAGAACTAAGAATAAGGATCTTACAAAGTGACCATAATCATCATATTTCCAACAATTCCCCACAAATTCATAGTTGATTCTCAACTCTAACTATCATAATGTGATTTCGGTAATGTTACCTTCCGGTTTGAACCATTGCCTTAGCCATCAACTGAAACCCCCACAGAAACAAAGTGAGCAGAGTTCTTGAACTCAAACTTTTTGTGTGGTGGTGTTTAGAGGATGGCAACACATTAACGGTTATTCTTGCGATCTATATGGATGACGTGTTACGGGCCACGTGTCCTGATCGTGTCTCAAGAATGGTTTTTCGAGAATTAACCCTTATTCTCTAATTGCGGCCCGACAAAAGCATTCTCGTAGTTGGGAATCTCTAAGGGTATGTTGCAACCATCGTGCCTTAGAGGCTCGATCCCATTCAGAGTCTTAAACTCTTACTTACCAGCAACATCTAGCATCTACCAGGTTCGTAAAGGAATAGACACAGACACTTTCGTGTCTCTTTTATCAAGATGCTCAACTCACTATTACAGTTTTTTTTATACCACATTGAACCTGCTTTGTGGGATCTCTACTCAGATAAGTTGGGTTGCAACTACAGATGAGTCAACAACGGGTTTCAGTCTCATTCCTAACCTGGATTTTACAACTTGACCATGGTCAAGTCCTTTGGTTAAGGGTTCAGATGTATTGTCTTTGGATCCATAAAATTAACATCAAATACCCCTTGCGACACAAATTTCTTTATATTTTTTAGTCTAACTTGAATGTGTCTTCTTGTCTTTTGATTGTACTTGGCACTCTTGACCTTTGCTATTATGCTCATACTGTCACAATGCAAACATATAGGTGGAATCGGTTTACTAATTATTGGTATCAAGGACATAAATCCCATAAACCATTCGGCCATGATTCCTATAGTATCCAAAGCACAAATCTCAGCCCCGAAAGTAGATCGAGACAAAATAGTCTGTTTGGTGGACTTCTGGGCTACAGTCGCTCCACCAAAAGTGAACACTTACCAAGTACATCCATAACTCCGGAGTTCTTGGCAATCTAACTCGCATCAGTATATCCTTCAAGGAAAGGAGGATATTTACTAGTAATGCAAGCATATGAAACTAGTTCCTTTCAAGTACCTAAGTACTCTATCCAAGACTCCCCAATGAGTTCTATTTGGACAACTAGTATACCGACTAAACATAGACACTGAAAATGAAATATCAGGTATAGTACAGTTAGCTAGGTATCCCAAGCTACCAATGATCTGAGAATATCTCAATCGAGACACGGGAACACCACTTTCATTCTTACACAAAGCTATTGAAGGGTGTCTTTGCGATTCCAGAATATTTATAGCCATATTTCTCAATAATTCTATCAACATAATGAGATTGAGAGATGGCTCTACCCTCAGTTGATCTAGTCAACTTGAGCCCTAGAATCATACTTGCTACCCCTATATCCTTCATTTCAAATTTTGTTTTTAAAAATGACTTTGTCTCAAGTATTATATTATCATTTAAGCCAAACAATAATATATCATCTACATATAGGCATAGGATAATACAATCACCACCTCTAACCTTATAGTACACGCACTAATTTGCATCACTAAGTGTAAAGCCAAATGATAAAACAACTTTATCAAATTTCTCATTCCATTTCTTAGGGGCCTTTAAGTCCGTACAATGACTAAACCAATTTACAAACATTTCTTTGATTGCCTTTAGCTACAAATCCCTCATGCTGATCCATATAGATATCCTCTTCAAGGTCACCATGAAGAAAAGCAGTCTTAACATTCATTTAATGAATATTAAGACCCAATACAGATGTCAATGCTATATGCATTCTGATTGTAGTCATACGTGCGATAGGGGCATAAGTATTGAATAAACATATGCCCTCCTTTTGTTTGAAACTCTTAGCAACTAATATGGCCTTATATTTGTCAATGGTTTTGTATGGTTTCAACTTCCTTTAAAAAATCCATTTATACCCAATAGTTGTACACCCAAAAGGAAGGTCAACGAGTTCTCACGTTTCATTTAGAATAATGGAATCAATTTCATCCTTAACGGCGTCCTTCCAATGAATGGGAACTTGCGAAGCCATTGCATCGTTGAGGGTTACTGGATCACCCTCGATATTGTAAGTAATATAATCACTTCCAAACTCCTTAGTGACCCTAGCTTGTTTACTCCTTCTAGGTTCATCTAGTTCTTCTGCCACAACATCATTTGCACTAGAACTACTGGATCCAACCCCAACATTTGACATCTTTTCCACTTGTTCAGGAATAGTCTCCAATGTAGAGTCTTGATTTCCACTTGAAGTATTTTTAGGCACTCCAATTTTCATGGGGAAAAAATCTTCAAAAAATGTTGATAACCAAAAATCTCAAGGTATAGGAGTGTTCAACATAACCTATAAAGATCTCATCAACAATTTTGGGTCCAAGATTTTTCCTTTTATGTTTAGGGACTAAAACTTTTACTAGGCACCCCCACACTCTAATTTATTTTAAACTTGGTTTTCTACCTCTCCAAAGTTCGTAAGGACGCTTAACTTTATGTTTATAGGGTATCCTATTCAGAATATGGCAAGCCGTATTCAAGGCTTCACTCCATATATATTTAGGTAGTCCTGAACTTTCTAAAAAACTGTTAATCATACCCGTAAATGTTCTATTTTTCAATTCTACTATCCCATTCGACTGAGGTGATTAAGGAGGCATTTCGTCATGTACAATGCAAATATTTTGGCATTCAAGTACAACTAAGTTGGAAGTATACTCATCCTCTATCAGAACATAAGTGTTTGATTTTATTGCCAATTTGATTCTCTACTTCTTTCTTAAAAATTTAGAATTTTTTTAGAGCTTCATCTTTACTCTTACGTATGTAAACATAGCAGTATCTAGTACAGTCATCTATAAAGGTGATGAAATATCTCTTATGGTCACGTGTGAGCAAACCATTAAACTCGTAAATGTCGGTGTGAATTAAATCAAGTAAACTTGTATCCCTTTTATGGAATGATATGGTTTTCTTACATGTTTGGCTGTCACACAAACATGACATTTCTTAGTTTTATCAATTGTATGTTTTGGAATTAAATCTAAATTCATCATACGTCTAACAGAATCTAGATTAACATGACCCAAACAACAATGCCATAAAGTAGAAGAACTAAAACTCTCAGAAACATAATTTATTTCAATAAAATAAACCATAATCTTAAACAATACATATGACAAATAACCTTTGCCAATAAAACATCCACCAAACAAAATTACAACTTTATTAAACTTAAAATTTAATTGAAAACCCTCTCAAACTAAAATAGAACCACTAATAACATTTCTTCTCATTTCAGGAACATAATGCACTTGAGTTCCCCATCATCATTGTTCGTCCAATCGTAGGCATGGTAAGAATCAAAGAGTGTTTTATCAGCAAAAACGTGCACATTTGCTTATGTTTTTACTAACCACTCATTGGAATTATAAATAGTTAATACTTGAGGATTAATAGAAACGTACCGCTTATGTCAGGTCCTTCGGCCACCATGTTGACTTGAGGTCCACCATATTGAGCCTTGGGATTCTTGTTCGGACAATTCCTAAACCAATGTCCCATCTGCCCACATGTAAAGCAAGGTTGGTTTTCCTTGGGTTTCTTTACAATTTTGTTTTTAGTCTTTAGTTGATTATGATTGTTAAAAGTAGCAGGTTGTTTATTCTTAGAAGATTTCACCACTTTACCCCAGTTATAACATGTGCCCTAAGTTGAAACTCTACAGGCACGTTACGAGCTTTGCTCATATGCTGCTCCTGAACAGTGATAGCATGTATAAGATCTTTCAGTGAGATCTTTTTCCTTTTTTTCTTGAGAGTCATACCAAACACCTCACAAGGCTTAGGGAACTTCTCAATGATGGATATCACCTGAAATTTTTCAAGCAATGACATATCTGCTTCTTTTAGGGAGTGTAGGAATAGCTGAAATTCCTGAGTCTGTTCAAGCATTCATTTTTCCTCCTTCATCTCAAAATGCATGAACTTAGATACTACATACTTTTCAAGACCTTCAAGTATTGTACTTCCTGTCTAACTCACCCAGAGGTCTTTGGCCATGCTAGGAAAGGTGCACTAAACATCGAATAATGTGTCGGACAAGCCCAACAAAATCGTTCCTTTGCCTATTCCATCCCGCTCTTGCCCCATCAAATACTCTTTAATGTCCTTATCACGAGTGGAGGGATTATGGGTTATAATCATTGTAAGCAAGCCCTTGGTGATTAACCATATTTTCGTGCGTTGTTGCCAACGCTTAAAAAAATGCCCAACAAACTTCTCAAGCATTCCAGTTAAATCAACCGTTAGCATGCTCACATTATTATACGGTACAGAGCTACCAGAATCAGATCCAATCTCGGTAGTAACATTAGTAGTGGTGTTATTAACTGTGGGTTTAACGGGATCAATTTGCAAAGCACCGGAATCAGCCATTTGAAAAGTGCATCATGAAGATAAAACAATAGTCAATACTTCTTCAAGATTGTTAAAACTCAAGATACACCAAGGCTGAATCAGTATGGCATTAGACAGAAAAATAGTTTAACAATTCATAAAACAAATTTGTGAAACAAATTTTATTTTATTTCAAAATCAGAATATGAAACGGATAAGAAAAATCATTTTATAATCAGATTAAAAAGAACAGTTTAATAACCAGATTGTTAAGAACATATTATTATTAATACAGATTAAACCACAGATTATAGAAATGTAATTCCAATCAACATAGATTCTAAAAGGGCAGATGTTTAAAGCAGGTTATAAAATGAAACAGATTAGTAGAACAATTTGTGAAATAAGGATTGATAGACCCCGGTTGGTTTTAGTAGACCAACCAAATGAAACAGAAAATTAATATGACAAACAAGTATTAAAAGTTGACAAGATATACAAATAATTATATCAGATTAAGCAAAGTTAACCAAGGGAAAATCAATACAAACAATAAGAAGAAAAGGAATACAACAACAACAACAACAAAGCCTTAGTCCCAAAATAATTTGGGGTCGGCTAACATGAATCCTCATATGTTATCGTGAAAAAAAAAAACAAATAAATAAAAAAAAAATTAAATTAAAAAAATAAAAATAAATAAAAAAATAAAAATAAAAAATAAAAATAAAAAAGTAAAAAATAGAAAAATGAAAAAATCAACCCCCCACATGGATTTTTGCCCTCCACTCCGGCCTCTTCAACATCATACTTTCATCCACTCCAAGTAAATTCATATCAATTTCAATTACTCTAATCCAAATTTGTTTGGGTCTTCCCCTACCCCTCGCCATTTTCTCATTTCTCCACTGTTCCGGCCTCCTAACCGGTGCATCACTCGGTCTCCTTCTCACATGTCCAAACCACCGTAGACGATTTTCCCTCATTTTATCCTCAATGGGCGCAACTCCTACTTTACCTCTGATCACCTCATTCCCCAACCGATCCTTTCTTGTATGACCGCACATCCATCGAAGCATACGCATCTCCGCCACATTCATCTTATGCACGTGACACTGTTTCACGGCCCAACATTCGGTGCCGTAAAGCAATGCCGGCCTAATTGCCGTGCGGTAGAATTTTCCCTTTAATCTATTGGGCATGCCGCGATCACATAGAAACCCTGTAGCACTCTTCCACTTCAACCAACCTCGCTTTAATCCTATGAGCCACATCTCCATCTAATTCTCCATCCTTTTGGATAATGGATCCAAGATAGCGAAAAACTCAAGCTTGGATAATATTTCCATCAAATGTGACCGCCCCGCCTCCCTACTTCCAACTACGCTAAACTTACACTCCAAATATTCGCCTTGCTTCTACTTAATCGAAAACCTCAAGATTCCAAAGTGTGTCTCCACAACTCCAATTTACTTTCAACACCCTCTCTTGTCTCATCAATCAACACAATATCATCTGCGAACAGCATACACTTTGGTATATCATCTTGGACTGACCTCGTCAATTCGTCCATTATCAAAGCAAAAAGAAAGGGGCTAAGTGCGGAACCTTGATGCACTCCAATCTTTATAGGGAACTCTTCAGTCTTTCCAACACTAGTCTGTACACAAGTACTAACTCCATTATACATGTCCTTGATAATATCAATATATTTCTTTGAAACACCCTTCTTTGCTAATGCCCACCAAAGTACCTCTCTTGGCACTTTATCATATGCCTTCTCCAAATCAATGAAAACCATATGCAAATCTTTCTTTTGATCCCGATATTTCTCCATGGTTTGTCTCATAAGATATATTGCCTCCATAGTCGATCTTCCCGGCATAAACCCAAATTGGTTATCCGAAATATTCACAATTTTTCTCAGCCTTTGTGCAATCACTCTTTCCCAAAGTTTCATAGTATGGCTCATTAGTTTGATCCCCCGATAGTTGGCACAATCTTGGACATCACCTTTATTCTTATACAAAGGGATCATAGTACTCTTCCGCCACTCCAATGGCATTGTGTTAACTCTCCATATCTTGTTAAATAGCGTTGTTAACCAATCTACTCCCCTCTCCCCGAAACATCTCCAAACCTCAATTGGTATACCATCCGGTCCAACGGCTTTCTTCAATCTCATCTTTTTCATTGCCATTTCCACTTCACTCTTTCGAATTCTCCGCATAAAATCTCGATTAACCATACTCGAAGAGATATTTAAATCTCCAACATCCTGCTCTTGACCGCCATTGAACAAGTTATCAAAGTACGAACTCCATCTATCTTTTATCTCTTTATCCCCGACTAAAACTCTTTGGTCTACATCCTTCACACATTTAACCGTCCCAATATCTCGTGTCCTCTTATCCCTCATACGAGCGAGTCTGTAGATGTCCTTTTCCCCTTCTTTTGTATCCAACTTATCATAAAGTTTCTGATTCACCTTTGCTCTTGCGTCTCTTACTGCTTTCTTAGCATCTCTTCTAGCTTCCTTATACTTCTCATAGTTCTCGTCGCTCCTACATTTCCCCAATAATTTGTAGCATTCTCGCTTGCCCTTTATTGCTTGTTTTACTTCCTCGTTCCACCATGATGTGTCCTTACTTGGTGGCCCATTTCCTCTAGATTCTCCAAGGACTTCTTTCGCCACCTCCTTTATGGTATGTACCATCTTAGTCCAAGTCGAATCTATATCCATATCCTTCATATTATCCGCCCAAATACCGGTATCGACCATCTTAGCTACAAATTTCGGTTGATTTTCCCCTTGAAGTCTCCACCACTTGATTCTAGGGTCTACCTGTGATTTTCTCTTCCTCGAAATTCTCTTACTTCGAAAATCAAGTACCACCGAGTCTATGTTGAGTTGCTTTGTGCTCTCACCCGGAACAACCTTGCAATCTCGTATAACTCTTTCTACAAGTATTTCTTACTAAGAAGAAGTCAATCGACTCGCATTACCTCCACTCCTATAGGAAACCAAGTGAGATTCTCTCTTCTTGAACCAAGTGTTCATTATACTCAAGTCATATGCCAACGCAAAGTCCAGGATACTATTTCCTGCTTCATTCCTCTCTCCAAAACCAAAACCTCCATGTATGCTCTCAAAGCCATATCGACTAGACCCCACATGTCCGTTCAGATCACCACCAATCACTAATTTCTCACCACTAGGTACTCGTTGCACTACCTCCTCCAAATCTTCCCAGAACACTTGTTTAATAGATGCATCCAACCCTACTTGTGGTGCATAGGCGGAAATAATAGTTATAATCTCATCACGTATCACCAGTTTAATGCCCATAATTCGATCACTCTTCCTGTACACTTCCACCACATCATTAATATACTCCTTATCAATAATGATACCCACTCCATTTCTACCCTTATCCTTTCCTGAGTACCAAAGCTTAAAACCCCAAGGCGATATTTCTTTTGCTTTCTCTCCAACCCACTTAGTTTCCTGTAAACACATTATGTGAATCTTCCTCCTCCTCATAACTTTCACCACCTCTGCTGATCTCCCTGTCAATGATCCAATGTTCCAAGTTCCAAAGCGCATCCTACTACCCTTACACCTACCATGGACTAGCTTCTTTACCCGCACTCGTCCGCAATGCGGGAACCCTTGCATATTTGACACCACCCCCGTGCGAAGAGATGGCGCGTCGCTTCCGGGAAATGACCTAGCAACCTTTGCATACTTATCACTACACCCAGGTCTTTGAAGTGTAGCGCACCCTTGCATATTTGACACCACCCCCAGGCGAAGAGATGGCGCGTCGCTTCCGGGCGACGACCTAGCAACCTTTACATACTTATCACTACACCCAGGTCTTTGAAGTGTAGCGCGTCGCTGCTGAGGAAACGCCCCAACGATATTCATAATCCGATTCATGTCATGTTAATGTGACAAAATTTTTACGCTGGCTGTCACATGCCTACCGCAACCCTCGCCCTTTATCCTGACTTGGGACAGGCAAGGATAAATCCTTGGTGGGTTTAAGAAGAAAAGGAATAGAAAAGAAAATTAATTAGAAACTAATTGCAGAAACAAAAGGACAGAAAAAAAAAACTTATCAAATAATTTGAATCGCCTGACATGCGAATTGGCCTTTAAGAAGTATTTCACATGTATACATGGTGCACGCTAGACGAGTCATCAATCCGCTTCCAGGATAATTCAACTCCGAGAACAAAATTGTGCAAAGCTTCTTTGTTCTCCTTTGACCACAACTCCAGGAACCGGACGAGAGATAGAGAGCAATCAGAATTTTTGGGAGAGAGAGTTTTAATGGAACTCAACTGGGAAATCCGAATGTGAGAGTTACAAGGAGAGTGTGGCGGCATATATCGTCAAAAAACCAAGATAGACGTGGGTTTGAATTTTTGTAACCTTATCAGTAAACTAACTGATCCCGTTAAATTGTCCACTGGCCTATCCATCGTTTTTGACTAAGTAAGACACAAAATACTTATAACAGTAAAAGCTTGACAGTTTAAATAAATATTGTCCAAGATAATACTTGGGAGACCTTTCCTTTTCAATGTGGGATTCCATCATAATCTACTACAAAACCTATTCGCTCGTCAATTTTTAACAACTTCAATTGTGGATTCTACTCACTAAATGAATTTAATTCAATCAAGAAAACTGTTAACATGTATGACTATTGAACGGTATAAATCGAGTTACGAACGTGGATCCATGGCCGGGCAAGGCACAATGGATTGGGCCCAAAATATAATACATACAAGTCTTAATTACGACAAAGGGAGTGGGCCTTCCCTACCTTTACTCGTCACGCCACCTCGTCAATTCCACCATGTCGACCTAGACATAGCATAGCGAATAATGACCAAGGCCCAACAAAACTGTATGCCGATGAGGCCTAATCATCAATGCCGAGCAAGGCCTCCTTTGAATACGAAAAGTCCCACCTCGGTCTCCATATAACAAGGAAATGGCCTTCACCATCTTTATAATACTCTTCCTCGGCTCAATGATAGCCGACCAGGCCATGTACGACGAGAAAACTCGCCTTTAAAGGCTCACATACAGATTACTACTATCTAATCCTACTCAAATAATGACTATGAACAGTTATAATCCTCCTAGGATTATAACCTTATCTCACATGCATTCCTATCCAACATGGATTCTACAATGCTATGCCTTTAAATACACGCCATAATTCACATTATTTTGGTAACACATCTTTTGACTCTAAACTTTTGTCAATTGATTTCTCTCTCTAAACAAAAATACTTACTCTCACGCCGGAGGGCCTTTGCCGGTGAAGCCCCAGCTTAATTTACGTGTTTATTCTTCTTTTTCAGGCAATTCAATCATCCATGATACAACCTGCCGCTGGATTTGGGCTGATCCAAACATTTTTGGCATCATCAGTTTGGCTCCATTGTCGGGAAGAGATTTGAAATACCCATTGAATAGCTTGAAAAATTCTCATTCCGCTCTCTTAATCCTAATGGAAAACGGACATACTGCTAGTATTACTCCTGAATATGATAATGTTCTTGTGAAAGAGACTTATGGCAACACAAGGACTGCTTTTCCTCTCATCAATGGGGAATTGCCTCCTCCACCGCCGTTGATTGATGGACTGCCGCCCCTAGGAATGAATCTGCGTTCTAGGGGACAACCAATAACTGACACAGTACTGACGAACCCTCCTCGTCGTCGGCACCGAGGAAGGCCTGTCGGTAGCCAGACGACGAGGAACGCTGCCCAGGGAGGAACTGGGGTTTCCTTCCCACAGGTTAATCGCATAACTATACTGCATCAATAGATGGAAAATTTGCAACGCATTTACGAAATGCAAAATGCCTTGCTACAATTAGATCATGAATCTTCTCTAGCTGAATTTATGAGGCCTACGAGGAGTGGAAATTCCCTTGGAGGTCAGAGTCAGGTTGACAAGCGTGGTAGTAGGGGGAATAGGGAAAATCTTCTTCGTGGCCAACATCCCCTCACCATGGCATCTTTGGTAAATCCAGACTGAAATTTTATATGGCCAGTTTGCGAGTGTTATCAAAAAGGTTGATAGCACAATTGATTAAACTTACAGTAACACACACAACAGAGTATAAAAACAATAATTTGTGGGAGGAAGAACACAAAGAGTCGAGAAGTAATTGATCTTTTCTTGCGCAAGTGTGTGTGTGTGTGATGCTCGACATATTGTGCTTATCTACACCCTTGCTATTTATAGCCCTCAAATACTTGGAAGCTACTCTTGATAATAGCCTTGAACTGGATCGGATGGAGTGTAGATGTTGTTGGGCTTGTTGAGCTAAAGACATGGTCAATTCCCTTGAATGTAGCAACCGTCTTGCTTAGTGCCCAAGTCCTTAGCATTAACTCCTTGTACCCACGAGCTCTCCTGTGTTGTACTCTCTTGTTTGTTCATCAAAATCTCCCTTGAACAAGTCTTCCCACATGTCCTTAATTCTTCAGCTATTAAGAGTTATGCATAAATCTCCATTTATGCATAATTCTCCTCTTGATTCGTTCCACCACTTTTTGTAGCTCTAACTTCTCATGGTCATTTACATGTACATTGTACTAATCACACATATATTTTGCAAGTATAGATTATACCAATATTCAATATAAAATATGTAACAAATGTCCAACTAATAAAGTCAGACCTGCTGGGTAACACCTGAAAAGTGCTATCACTACTTGTGTTAACACCTACGTCTGATAACACTAGAGAGTGTTGGCAGCACTTTGGTAACACCATCAAGCTGCACTTACAAACTCCCCCATAGTTGTGCATTTCTTGCATTTCTTTACAAACACCAAGGTGCTTGAACATGCAACAATTTGTTATCAAAATAACCAATCTAAACACATGTCAAAAATTAACACCCCCATAATAAGGAAGCTAACTACAAAAGATCAAACTTTAAAACTTAATCATACAAACCAAAATTTGAACAAAATAAAATTTTAACAACTATTTTTTAAAAAGTTTAATCTAAACTACCAAACAAAATCCCAAGTTTAAACAAACCATAAATAAAATCCAAAGCATTGTCAAAGTTATCAACCACATACCAAATTTAAAACACAAATTAAATTGTTTTTGTTGCCACCATAAAAAAGATTGTTTCAAAGACACACCATCCACCAAAAAATGATTCCACCTGCAATACCACATTAGTCTTCCTCTTCCTCTTTTTATTCCCCTTCTTCCTCAGCTTGGATTTCTTGAGTATGATCATCCCCAGCACCTTTGGCAGCACTTGCAGTAGCACCATAAGCTCCCCCTGATTGTGAAGAAATCTGAGAAATAAATTCCAGAATATTTGTCTGAACCTGAAGCTAACCATTAATATTGCTTTAAACAACAAGCATAAGCTTGTGAAGGAACTGAAGAACCATAGTTTTTCTGATCATAGTAGAAGTGTTGCCAGAAGTGTTGACAGCACTTCCAGACACACTTTCAGCTGTTAGGTTTAGAGTATATCTAACAGGAGTAGAACCAGACCCACTGGCAATCTGAGGCTGAACCCAAGGCAAATCACATACCCTATTTCCTTTTTTCAGGTAATGATCAACAGTATATACTCAGGCCTAGAGGAAAATACATACGAGGCTTCAACGGGAAGGGAATGGAATTTTAGGACATTGAATATGAGGGAAGAAGAAGGAAAGTAGGTAGGGTGCATGGTCCTTTTTCTTTGGCCAAGAAGCAAGATGTTTGAAAACTAATCTCCCAAAATTGATTCTTTGCCTTTTCCCTAGTTTATACAACACACTGGCTTGCTCCATCGTAAGATATTGTTCATTCTTGGTTGGAAGCCAGTTAAAAATGCATAACTTGTTCAATACGGAATAGAGTGAAGTAAGTCTAGAGGCTGGGAACTTAATCTTGGGGTTGGGGTCGACTGGCCACTTAGAAACCTTGTTGTTTGTCAAAAACTTAGCCATCACATCCCTATTGGCACACAAACTTTCATAATCCAAGTTTGGTAACCCTAAAGCCTTATTGAGCATGGCAGGAGTAAAACTATAGATTCTGCCCCTATCACAAACTTAACCAAAATGAGGTGAACCCTCATTATCAAGGTTGGGATTGAGGTTGGCATAAAATTTTCGAACAATGCTTTCGACAAATGGACAAGGATGGGTATTGGAAACCAAAAATTTCCTATCTGAAAAGAACTCAAACATACCATTCAGTTTCAGATCCTCAATATCTATATTATTTTCCAACAAAAGTGGCTTCTTGCTATGAGTTAACCAAAATGACTTATTTACTTCCCTATAAAATCCTAGGGTTAAATGGGGCTTAGGGAAGGCCTCATCATCATCAATATCAACATTCACAGTAAACTCATCACTTGGGGAATCAAAAAGTTGAGGAGAGTGAGAATGTACCTCATGATTTGGTATGTTGGCCTATGCAGAGGCAGGTGTTACCTGAGCTTGGGTAACACTTTCACCAGCACTCTGTTTTTCCTTTTTTCTGAGGAGCTTCATACGAACAGCAGCAAGAGTTGCACCTTCATCTTCCAGCCACTTTTCTAGGCTATTATCAGAGGGTTCCTTCTCTTCTTTGTAGTCTTCATCAAAGATATGAGCTGAAGAGAGACTAAGAGAGTCTTCAGAAACTTCGACGGGGTCAGAGGAGGTGTTCGACTTCCCTTTGCTATAAGATGCTCTTAGTCTGTTGGAGCTTTGTTTTGGTGGTCTATGGGGAGGCATTGGAGCTTTCCTTTTCTTCTTCTTTTCCTTTGCAAGTGGTACATTGGGTTTAGGAGGAGACACTTCCGTAGATAGCGAGGCTAATGGGAACGGAAATGGCCGGACAATGTCTAGGGCAAGGTTTGGAGAAGAAACATGGGTAACCCTAGGTGAAACCTCCATAGGCAAGGTAACCCTTGAGGTAGCATGAGAGGCAGCACCCGGTGAAATCTCCATGGACATGGAACTTATGGTAGGTGACGACATTGTTGGAATTTTGGAGAAGAAGAAGTGGTCGGTGAAGAGGGTTTTTGAAGGTTTTGGGGCTAGAGAGAGAAACGAACAAGATAGAGAGAGAGAGATTAATAAGGAAAATAACAAGAAAATGGAATGAAAATCCAAATTAGGGGATTGATCTTGAACAATTTTGAACCTACCTCCCTATTTTCTAGTTAAGACTCCTAAATTAAATACACAACTACCCCCATTTAAACCTAAAAAACTGTTGTTAACCCTTTTTTAAATGTAATAAAAGAGATAAAATAATGTTAGGTAATTATCTCCTTCAAATTCGAATTAAATAAGACATCCAAATTTTTAGGAATAGAAGTTATACCCACTTTGATTTATCAAAATAAAAAGAATTAGTTAAAAACTTTTTGAAATTCAAAAACTTTAAAAATTTCGGATTTTCAAAATTTAAATAACTAAATTTGAAAATAAAGAAAATAATAGGCACATACAAATGTGTTACTAGCAATAATGGTAATACAAAAATTAACATATGCATTAAAATAACCCTTTGAAAATATTCTTCATTTTTAAGCACTTGAGGCATAACAAGTCTTGTTTTCAAGTACTTGAGGCATAAAAATATTCATTTTCAAGCACTTGAGGCATAACAAGCCTCATTTTAAACACTTTAGACATACAAATGTCTTTAAGTTTTTATAACATTATAATCAAGAAAGCATCGTAGTAACGAGTTCCGTGCCCCGAGTTCTTTTGAAGTATAAAAATTATAGTGATCATTGTACCTTTCAAGTAGGATACACTGTAGTAGTGAGCTCCATATTCCTAATACTTAGTACAATTCCACTAGAGATTATTCCCATTTGGCAAGAGAACATCGTCGCAGCGAATGTCGTGCCCTGAGTTACTAAAGAAATAATACAAGTGCTTTTTGCCTTTTATCAAAAGATTAGTGACTTTGTCACTTTTGAGATTGAAGGGTATTTTAACAAAACATGTTAACCTAATTCTTAACCTACTAGAATAAAAAGGTCAGCATGTGCCCCCATTAGGGTTAAACAAAAGAAAAGAATATATATGTATTTTATTTTGTATCACAGTATTACTGAAAGTGTTAACCACACTTGGGGTAGCACCTGCGGACCAGAAATATTCTAAAAAATATAAAGACCAAGAGAGCTTTTCAAATCTGAAAATCTATCATGGTCAAGGGCCTTAGTGAAGATGTCAGCAAGTTGATGCTTTGTATCAATATGCTCTATATTTATCAAACATTTATCAACTAAGTCCCTAAGGAAATGGTGACAGATATCTATATGTTTGGTGCGAGAGTGTTGCACTAGGTTTTTGGAAATATTAATGGCACTTAGGTTGTCACAATACATGGTTAACATATTACTTTCTAGACCATAATCATCTAACATATGCTTTAACCAAATATGTTTTGAACAACAACTCCAGCTGCTACATATTCTGATTCAGCAGTTGAGAGTGAGAAACAGTTTTGCTTACGACTATACCATGACACTAGATTGTTACCCAAATAAAAACTCCCCCACTACCTATCATGGAACGGTAGAGTGTGGGATCAACATCTTCTCCTACTTGGACCTTACCAAGTTTGAGAGTAGAACTCATAGGAACTTTTGAACTCTTTGACCCCTCCAACCCGAACTTCTTCACCAAATTCCTTGCATTCTTGCTTTGTGATATGAATATTCCATCACTTATTTGTTTCACCTGCAAGCCTAAGAAGTAATTTTGCTTACCTATCATGATCATTTTAAATGTTGAAGTCATAGCATCTACAAAATCTTTCAAACATGTTTGATTTGTAGACCCATAGACTATGTCATCAACATAGATCTGAGCAATAACAAGTTATTTACCATGTCTAAAAATTAACAAAGTCCTATCTGCCCCACCTCTAATAAATCCATATTCAAGAAAAAAACTGGTTAAAAGACCATACCATGCTCGTGGAGCTTATTTTAACCCATAAAGAGCTTTATAAGTCTATAAACATGGTGTGGTTGTGAAGGATCTTCGAAACCTCTAGGTTGTTCAACAAAGATCTCTTCATCCAAATAACCATTTAAAAAAGCTTCTTTTACATCCATTTGATACACAGTGATCTTAAGATAACAAGCAATGGCCAAGAGAAGTTTTATGGACTCAAGTCTAGCCACATGAGCAAATGTTTCATCATAATCAACACCTTCTACCTGTGTATATCCTTGAGCCACAAGACGAGCTTTATTCCTAACAATATTACCCTTCTCATCTGTTTTATTTTTAAAAATCCATTTTGCCCCAATAATTTTAGTATTAGGGGGACGTGGTACTAAAAAACAAACATTATTACAGGCAAACTGTTCAAGCTCCTCTTGCATGGCTTGAATCCAATGATTATCTTTTACGGCCTCAACTACATTCTTAGGTTCTAGGGAAGAAACATAACACGAGTACTTTACCTTGGCGTATCTGGTAGACATGCACACATACGTTACCATACTACGGTAGTCAATAGGTTCTTTTTGCCTTGTCCTTACGCCTTCATTCACTTCCCATGTCACCTGTGAGGCGCCTCTAGAATTATTGGAAGAGGCTCAAGTGGGAAGCCAATAAAGTGTTAACACAAGTGCTGACCAATGTGCTATCTCATTACTGAGGTGCTATCTCATTACTGACAGCACATTGGTCAGCACCTGTGTTAACACTTTCTTGGCTTCCCACTTGAGCCTCTTCCAATAATTCTAGAGGCACCTCTTGAACACTTTTACCTATAATGCTTAAGGAATCATCAAAAACAAAGCTTATTAATTCTTGGATGGTTTCTAATCTTAGATTATAAACCTTATATGCTCGACTATTTTGAGCATATCCAAGAAGAATAGCCCTATCACTTTTAGAGTCAAGTTTACCTATGTAATCCCGGTCATTCAATATAAAGCACACACTCCCAAAAATATGAAAATAATGAACATTTGGTTTTCTACCATTCAAAATTTCATAGGGAGTCATTGATGTTCCGGTTCTAAGATAGACTCTATTGATTGTGTGACAAGCAGTACTAAGTGCCTCTGCCCAAAAATGTTTTGAGATTCTTTTCGAAAACAACATTACTCTAGTCATTTCAAGTAATGTTCTATTTTCCCTCTCAGCAATCCCATTTTGTTGCGGTGTTTTAGGTGCTGAAAATTCATGATGAATTCCTTTCTTTTCACAAAAAGTTGAAAAAGAAACATTATCAAATTTGTTTCCATGATCAGACCTAATACAAAAAATAGAAGCACGAAACAAGTTTTTGATTTTAGAGTGTAAGATTTTAAAATTTTCAAAGGATTCTGATTTATCTCTCAAAAAATAAACCCAAGTAAACCTAGAAAAGTCATCAACAATGACATAAATATATCTCTTACCTCCAAGACTTTCTACCTCAACTAGACCCATCAAATTCATGTGTAAAAATTGAAAACAATGTGTTGTCCCAAAGTGTTGCTCATTGTGTTGGACAGCAATGTGGGCAGCACGTCTTTGTTTGCCTTTAAGACAATCCTCACAAACCACTTTCTCTTTGAATTTCAACTTAGGAACTTCTCTCACAGCATCTAGCATAATTATCTTCTCTATATGGTGAAAATGAACATGCCCTAATTTTTTATGCCATAAAGATGTAACATCAACTTTAGCCAAATGGCACATTATTTTATCTTCAACAAGATAACAATTGTCACTAGATCTAGTTCCAGACATAACACAATTATTGGAACCATCGAAGACCTCACAATTGTTTTTGTTGAACTTCACCTCTAAATTGTCATCACAAAGTTGACTAATACTAATCAAGTTAGCAACTAGACCATCAACATGCAAGACATTTTTAAGGTGGGTAAACCAGACACAGTAAATATCCCTTTCCCAATGATTGTACTCTTACTACCACCACCATATGTAACACTCCCTCCATGTATAGATTCATAGTCATTTAAAAATTACTTTGTTCCTGTCAATATGACGTGAACAACCACTATCAAAATACCATGAACCTACTACATTTGTTTTCAAAGCAGTATAAACTACATAACATCTTAGATAAGCTTTGGGTTTCCATGTTTTCTACTTTGAATTTTTTACTTTCTGACTGACAATGTTATCTGAAGTGTTGTCTGAAGTAGTGGACAACACTTCTGGTAACACTATGGAACTGGATTGTTTCTTTAAAAAAGATTGACACTTATTTTTAAAATGTCCAGTAGTGTGACAATATTTGCACACTTTAGCAGTGTCAGAAGAGTCAGAAATGCAAATGTTTTTATCAGAACCACGTTCTTTAACAAAACACGTTTCACTATCATAAATATTCAAAGCAGAAGCAATACTATTTAAAGATTCTTGAAAACCAATATCTGCCTTGAGAGGGTTACTCAAATTGAGAATCTCATCCAGATTGGAAGATCCTGTGTTGAGTTTCTTAAATGTGGCCTCGGCAAGAGACAACTTGGCCTTGACTTATCCAACATGGCATCCTTCTTGGTGAGTTGGACCTCCAGCCTAGTCAAGCTATCCTTCAGCTCATGATTTTCCTTAGTTAAGAATGTCACCTTCTTGCTCTCCTTTTTCCATTCAAAAAGAAGTTCTTTGTAGAGATTCTTCAACCTATCTATGAGCTCATCCTTGTTTAGTTCATCCTCTTGAGAGTTTCCTGTATCAAGATCAGTTGAACCCATGAAGCAATTAGCATTAGAAAAACTGAAGTGGTTATACCTACTGAGTTTGGTCTCAGGTGTTACCAGAGATTCGGTAACACTTGTGGTAGCACTTCTAGTATCCATGTCACATACAGTGACCAACACTGTTGTCACATCTAGTTCTTTATCTTGGGTTGCTCCCTCGTCTTCATTTTCACTTAGGGACACCCACAAGTTCTTTCCCATCTTCCTTAAGGTGTTTGCACACTCATTTGCATAGTTTCCCCATCCAGAACAGGCATGACATTGAATTGAATCAATGTACTTAGGATCAGACCTTGACTGGTCAGAAAATGCCCTTCTTATTGGATTGGACTTTTGAGAAGATGGAAATGACCTTTTTGGTATCGAATCATACACTTTGGTTTGTTGCTACTTTGCTTTTACCTGCACATTTTCTTTGTTAAACTTTCTAACCATATAGTTATATTTCTTAGCAAGTAAAGAAACACTAGCATTTTCATCCAATTCTTCAAAAACCTCTTCATCCTCACTTTTTTTGAAAACCTAAGGAATGAATTTTCAAAGCTATATTCTTGCCCTTAGTGGCTTTACTTTGTTCAGCAAGATTTAGCTCAAAAGTTTTTAAAATACTCATTAAAGTATTGAAATCCATAGTAGAAAGATTGTGAGCTTCTTCAATAGTTGAAATTTTCATATTGAAATGCTCAGGAAGGGTTCTAATGGATTTTGAAACAAGTTGTTTATTTGTGAAAGGTTCACCTAAAACTTGACATTCATTTGCAAGATCAAACAACTTTTCAAAATAAGATGAAATATTTTCATCTTCACCCATCCTTAATCTTTCAAACTTGCTAGTAAGCCTTCTAAGCTAAGTTTCAAGCACACTACCATCACCTTCACAAAACCTTTGCGAAATATCCCATGCTTCCTTAGCTGTGGAAGTGTTTTGAATAAGTTTAAAAATATGAATTTCAACCCACTCATAAATGGCATTAAGTGCCTTTTCATTGAAACTAGCTAGACTATTCTCTTCGTTAGTCAACTCAGATTCAGGCTTGAATTGAACATCACCATCCTCATCCGGGGGCGACATTGGAAGAGAATACCCATTGATAACAGATAGCCAAGCCCTAAGATCAATTGATTTGATATGAGAGCGAAGGCGGATCTTCCAATAAGCATAATTCGATCTATCGAGAATAGGAAGTCTCTTTTGGTTAGGATTAGCCGGATCATAAGCCATAACAACTGGATCAAGCACTTAGTACGTCAAGTGACCTGCTCTGATATCAATTGAAATTGTATATGACCAGTTTGCAAGCGTTATAAAAAAAGGTTGATAGCACAACTGATAACACATACGGTAACACACACAACATAGTATAAAAATAGTATGTAAAACAAAGCAATCAGTTTGTAAAACACAACTGTTCTGCAGCGGAAAATAAGAATAAACTCAATAATTAATTTTTTTTTCAAGTTATATAAATATATAACTTGAGGATGCCTAAATGGCAAAGACTTCATATTCACTATATGAGATTGCTCTGATACCAATTGAAATTGTATATGACCAGTTTGCAAGTGTTATAAAAAAGGTTGATAGCACAACTGATAACACATACGGTAACACACACAACAGAGTATAAAAATAGTATGTAAAACAAACCAATCAGTTTGTAAAACACAACAGTTCTGCAGCGAAAAATAAGAATAAACTCAATAATTAATTTTTCTCAAGTTATATAAATATATAACTTGAGGATGCCTAAATGGCAATGACTTTATATTCACTATATGAGATGATTACAAAGCCGAAGTTGTTCCCTATCCATATATCAATGTAAGAACTAGAAACTAAGATCAATCACGAAGTTCTATCCTAGCCACGACACAATCAAGTCCCAAGACGTTGAAGGTGGAAATAATTTGTGGGAGGAAGAACACAAAGAGCCGAGGAGTATTTGATCTTTTCTTGCGCAAGTTTGTGTGTGATGCTCGACATATTGTGCTTGTCTACACCCTTGTTATTTACAGCCCTCAAATACTTGGAGGCTACTCTTGATAACAGCCTTGAACTGGATCAGATGGAGTGGAGATGTTGTTGGGCTTGTTGAGCTAAAGACTTAGTCAATTCCCTTAAATATTGCAACCGTCTTGCTTAGTGCCCAAGTCCTTAGCATTAACTCATTGTACCCACGAGCTCTCCTGTGTTGTACTCTCTTGTTTGTTCATTAAAATCTCCCTTGAACAAGTCTTCCCACGTGTCCTTCTTCAGCTGTTACGAGTTATGCATAAATCTCCATTTATGCATAATTCTCCTCTTGATTCGTTCCGCCACTTTTTGTAGCTCTAACTTCTCATGGTCATTTACTTGTACATTGTACTAACCACACATATATTTTTCAAGTATAGATTATACAAATATTCAATATAACCTATGTAAGAAATGTCCAACTAATAAAGTCAGACGTGCTGGGTAACACCTGAAAAGTGCTATCACTACTTGTATTAACACCTACGTCTGATAACACTAGAGAGTGTTGGCAGCACTTGTGGTAACACCATCAAGCTGCACTTACACAGACAAAAACCCCAAGATGTCCCTCCTCGTCATAAGGCACGTGAGAATGGCAACATAAGAAATGAGGTAGATTTGAGAAGTCACTTGAAGCAACAAATGGAGCAGGAGGTTAATTCTGTTGACCTAAGAGTAAGGCTCAGTCATACAAGGCATAAAACCCCTTCTCGTCATAATACCCCTCCTCGGCCTAGGAGCCCTCATCGTCCTAGAATCTCTCCTCGACCAAGGATCCCTCCTCATCACAGATCAGCTCCTCATCCTGAATTGGCACCTAGAAGGGATAGAACACAATCTGGATATGGCGACAATCACCAGGAGCGTGAGGAACATAGTCGAGTGAACGATCAAAGAAAGAAAGAAAGGACCCACCACAGCTCTCATTTCAGCTCAGGGATCATTTCCAGAGAATTACTACTCTTGAAAAATAGACTAGATGATATGGAAATGAGGAAAAAGGAAGTGGATGATGATGATACCAGTGCCACCCATCCTTTCTCCAATCGAATTAATTATCTACCTCCCAATCCTGCTATTAAAGTCCCATGTTTTGAAAAATATGAGGGAACCACCGATTCACAGGACCATGTGCAATATTTTGAAACCACCATGGCCCTCCTCACTAAGGGAGATGATATACTCTGCAAGGCCTTCGCAAGTACCTTCTCCGAAATAGCCCTGTCCTGGTTCCGTGAGCAAAAGAAGGGAAGTATCAACAGCTGGAAGATCATGAGAAGGAGATTTATGGATCACTTCGCTACAGCTGGAAAGAAAAATAAAATATTGACTAACCTTGCTAACATTGAGCAAGGGAAGAATGAAACCACTCTGAGTTATTACAATCGATTCAGAATCAAGGCACATCAGGTTGAGGAGAGCCTGACTGACCGGGAGGTGATAGTTTGCTTTAACTCCGAATTGAGATCCGGGCAGTTGATCTATGAACTTTTTGCCAGAGAGCCTAAGTCAAAATCCGATCTATACAATGTGGCTTACGCCATAGCTATGGCAGAAGAAAAAAGTAAGAAGAGGTCTGAGAAAACAGAAGCAGAGGCAGCTGGAACCCACCAGGCTTCCAATGGAAATGACTACAAGGGGAAAAATAGAACTCGAGCTACTGAAAAAGCCGAGGTTTTTACCCCCCTCACCATGCCCAGTATAGAGATCATGTAGTTGGTGAATCTACCAAATCCTCGACCGCTTGATGAAAGAACTAAATACACCCGTGACAATTTCAAATATTGTGCCTTCCATAAAGACCACGGACACGACACGGAGAAATGCATATCCCTCAAGAGAATGATCCAAATATGGGTAGACGAGGGAAAGATAAATCGCTACGTTATGCAAAAATATAGCAAGCGAAAGCGAAAAGAGGACGACGACGATGATAAGGAAGATGAAAGGGAGGACAGGCCTCCTAGGGCAAATGTTCATGTTATAAGGGAGGAGGAGACTGTCTCCAACAAAAACTTAAAAGGCCAGATCCATGAGCTGAGTAAAGTCTATCACATCCCCACCTGGATTTATAAGGAAGAGGAAGTCATCAGATTCTTTTCTAATAAACTGGCCAGAAGTCGTGCGGCTCGCGAACAACCATTGGTAATCAAAGGGAGGATTGACAACTGTGAGTCCGAGAGACTCCTCATTGACTCGGGGGCCAACCCTGACTTGAGACAAGGAGAGCTATTGGACGTCGATGAATTGATGGAAATAGAAGACCTGATATTAATGGTGAGGAAGGTAGAAGACTTAGAGAAATAATCATGGAAATCTTACAGTTTTGAGACGGTCCAGAAATGGAGCCCGTAGATGAATTGGAGGAAATCACACTCAATCCCAACTATCTGAATCAAAAAATAAAAACCGGGGGCCAGCTCTCCCCAGAAGAAAGGGAAGAAATCATAACCCTCCTAAAAAATTATCTTTTTGTATTCGCCTGAAAGGTCGAAGATATGAGGAGAATCAAGGAAGATATAGATCTCCACAAGTTGGAGGTTGACCCATCTGTTAAACCTATCAAACAAGCACGGAAGATTTTTGCAAATGATAAAGAAGATGCTATCAGAAAATAGGTGCAAAAATTGCTAAGTGCTTGAATCATCAGGGAAGCAACAAACCCTGTTTGGTTGGCCAATGTTGTGATGATTAAGAAAAATAACGGGAAATGGCGAATGTTTGTGGACTTCAAAGATCTCAATAAGGCCTGCCCAAAAGACAGTTACCCTCTCCCCAGAATTGACAAGCTGGTAGACTATATTGTTGGACATAAAACACTTAGCTTCCTAGATGCTTAGTATAGTTATCATCATATCGAAATGGCTAAGGAAGACATTGAAAAAACAGCCTTCCAGGCAGCTGGAGGAATTTATTGATATACTATGATGCCCTTCGGGCTTAAAAACGCGGGAGCAACCTACGAGCGTATAGTCAACATAGTTTTTGGGGAATAGATAGGCCGTAACATGGAAGCCTATATAGATGACATGGTCATCAAGACTAGGAGTGGCAGTCACACCCCTGACATGGAGGAAACTTTTAATAATCTACGAGCAAACATCATAAAACTGAACCCAAGTAAATGTGTATTTGGGGTGACTGTCGGAAAATTCCTAGGCTTTATGGTATTGCAAAGAGGAATTGAGGCAAATCCAGAAAAAATCAAATCCTTAATAGATATGAAGGAACCTACCAACATCAGGGAGGTTCAAAGACTGAATGGAAGGATAGATGCAATTGGGAGATTCATTGCAAAATCTGATGAAAAATCACTGCCTTTCTTCAAAGTCTTGAAGGGGGCCAAGAACTTCTCATGGACATCTGAATGCTCAGAATCATTCAAACAGTTGAAAGAGTACTTGGGATCCCCTCCTTTTTTGAGCAGTCCGATTACTGGAGAGATGATATATGTCTTCCTAGCAGCCACAGACAACCCAATAGCTGCGGTACTAGTCTAAAATGAAGGAACCACACAGAAACCCATCTACTATGTCTCCAAGGAACTATCCAATGTGGAGAGCAGATATTTCAATGCAGAAAAGATAGCCTACGCCATAGTCATAGCGGCAAGACAGATACGAGCATACTTTTCTGTACACCCCATCACTGTGTATACTAATGCGCCCTTGATGAAAATCTTGCATAAGTTGGATTGCTCAGGACGTCTCCTTAATTGGTTCATCGAACTCATTGAGTTTGACATTACATACCAACCTTGGAAGACACTCCTAGCACAGCCTCTGGTCGATTTCATGGTTGAAACTGCCTTCATAGGTGAGCATGACCCCACCTCCCATAAGCGCAAAAAACCTGTGTGGGAAGAATCGACCATCGAGCTCCCATCCAATTGTTGGGTCATATACATCGATGGCTCAGCCACTAAGGAGATAAGCAAAGCTGGAATTGTGCTAGCAAGTCATGATGGGGAGCGCACCATCTAAGACATAATCAGATTTAAGTTCTCTGCCTCCAACAATCAAGCGGAGTACGAAGCCCTGATATTTGGCATTGAGTTGGCTTCCTTCTATGGAGCAACTAAAGTCGCCACGTTCTGTGAATCCCATCTCATAGTCAAGCAGATAAAAGGGGAGTATAGCACTCAAAATCCCATACTTACAAAGTATAAAGACCTCGTCCTAGACATGACAAAAGAGCTAGATTTTTTTTGAAATAAGTCAGAGAGGAAGGGAGGATAATCAAGTGGCAGATGTTCTATCTAAACTGGATACGATTGACGAGGCAGATCCCAAGTCTATCCCACTCATAGTCTTTGCCGAAGAACCTGCCTATGAAAGACTGCAAATAATGCTCCTAAATGGGGAAGAGAGGGGTTGGATAGATAACTACATGGATTTCATTGCAAAGAACCAACTCACAGACGATGAAGCATGTGCTAGACTTATCAAGAAGAAGTCGGTAAGGTTCACAGTGATGAACAGAATTCTCTACAGAAGATCATTTACAAAGCCCCTACTGAGATGCGTCTATCCCAATGAAACAGAAAATCTATTGGCAGAAGTCCACGAAGGCATTTGTGGTGGTCACCCGGGGGCCACAACCTTAGCTGACAAAATCATCATGCTAGGTTACTATTGGCCAAACCTGAGAGATGATGCACAAGCCTACGTAAGAAAGTGTGACAAATGCTAGAGATACTCTGACATCCCTAGACTTCCAGCAGTGGAGCAGACTCTCATAATACCTACGTAGCCATTCGACATGTGGGGAATCGACATCATTGGACCCTTCCCCCCCCCTCTCGCTCGGGGTAATTGCAAATATGTGATCGTGGCAGTCGACTACTTCTTCAAATGGATAGAAGCTAAAGCCTTAGCCAAAATAACGGAGGAAAACGCAATCAACTTCGTCCACGATTTCATTTGGTGCCGCTTTGGGGTTCTACACACTATCATTTCAGATCATGGCCTTCAATTTTCTTAGGCATTCACAGCAAAGCTAAACAGATTAGGAGTCCGGCACATCAAGTCATATGTTAGCAGATCTCAATGCAACGGACAAGCGGAGGCAGCCAATATGTTGGTGCTAACTGCCCTAACTAAGAACCTTGAAGGAAGTGATGGTAAATGGTTGGATGAACTTCATTTAGCCTTATAAGCAGTTCACACAACCACCCGGGGGCCAACCAGGGAAACCCCATTCGCACTGACCTTCGGTTTTGAGGCCATGGTACCAGCTGAGATGGCTATCCATACAAATAGAAATTCAAACTATGATGAGCAAGTCAACAAGGTTAATAGGCTCCTAGACCTAGACCTAGTGGATGTAAGGAGACTAGTTGCTCAGATAAGGATAGTGAACTACAAGCAAAGAACCAAAGCCTATCATGATAAAAGGAGGGTCAACAAGAGATTATTCCAAGTTCGTAATTGGGTACTTAGAAAGATTGAAGCTACTGGCAGGAAGGCTGAACAAAACAAGCTCTCCCCAAACTGGGAAGGCCTCTACATATTATCACTAGTTCTAGTCTGTTAATCTATGGAAATATTATCACTAGTTCTAGTCTGTTTTTATTTTTATAGATTAGTCGTTGTTAGTTTTTTTCCTTCCAAGTAAAGTAGGATTGCAGTTTGATATAATCAGTTTCAGTTAATGAAGTTTTAATTTCCATCAAAGCAAAAGACTAGCAAGAGAGGTAAATCAGCAAAAATCACCTAAGACCTATGACCGAACGACCTTACTCGGCATAGAGAGGTAAAACACTAAAAAATGCCTAAGACCTATATCCGAACGAACCTCCTCGGAATAGAGAGACAAAGTATCAACAAATTGTCTATTACATATAGCCGAACGATCTTACTCGACGTAGAGAGGCAAAGTATCAACAAATTATCTAAGACCTATAACCGACTAACCTTTCTCGTTTAAGTGAGATAAAATCAAAATTAACCCAAGTATCATGCCGAGGAGCCCCTTCTCGGCCTAATGACAACTTGCAAAGATACCAAGTGATTTAAAACCAAACGAACTTCCTCGGTTTTAACTGCTAAATTCCTATGACGAGGAAACCCCCCTCGGTATCCCATGAAAATGTGATACTTGGGAAAAATTATACAAGACTTACATCATTAAACATACATTCAAATATATAAACAAGTATTCAAACAAACGCAGTTAATATCAAAGAAGCAAAAGACGATGAGAATAAAAAAAAAACATTTACATTGATATAAAAGTGAAATACAGAACCCGTATTCTATTACAAAAAAAATGAGAAGAAAACCCCTAAGCATGATCGTCGTTAATGAATAGCTCGTCTTGATTCACGTCGGCTTCAGGGATCGTGATCTGCTCGATTTGAGCCTCCTCGGTCTGCCCCTCCTCGGCCTCCTCCTCCTCCTCATCCTGTATCTTCTCTATTAAAGCATTTAGGTTTTGAGGATCAACTGGAGGTGGGACTCATGCCTCTCGGCCTTCCCCTGTATATTGGGCGAAAATGATCTTGAGGGCATTATCTGAATATGGCACCAAGGCATGGCCAGTAAGAGCTATATCATCGTACGAATCCTGGCAGACAAGACAGGCAAATAAGCCTACGTCGACATGAAGAGTTGGGTCCACCACGACACTTCTGGCTAAATGGAGGTATCCATCGGAGTACATGGTGGCCGCCTTGTCGGCGAGAGCTTGTTTGAAGGTCGAGCTGGCCTTGAACTGGGAGATTGCCTCAAAAACTTTAGAAGGCAAATCAGCCTCTAACTGTTTGAACCGAGCATCTTCTTCCTCGGCGTTTCTCCTCAGTTTGGCTTGAAGCCTTTCAATCTCAGCTTGCCCAGCCTTGGCGGCCTCCTCGGCCTTGACCTGAGCATCTTTGGCTATCTCCTCAGCCTTCTATGCCTCTGCCTTGGCCACTTTTTGGGCATCTACCTCGGCCCTCAAAGACTTGAGGAGCGCCACAGCCTTGTCTTGATCGGCCTTTTTCTTCTCGATTTGGCCTTCAAGCTTTTGCGTGTGCTCGTCGGCCGCTTTGTTCTTTATTGCCTCGTAGGCAGTCATTGTGGCAAGCTACAATAAAGAAAACAGAATTTATCAGCAAGAAATTACAAATAAAATGAAACCGAGAAGGAAAACAAAGTTGTGACGAGATGGTTACCTCGCTCAGAAGGAGGCCCTTTCTGTTAGCCAGATGCTCCCTGCTCGGCTTGGCCTCAATAAAATGTTCGAGAAAATCCTCATCCATTGAATGATGTACTATGGACCATCCTATCTTGAGCTTGGGGCCCTTCCTGGCCAGCACATCCAAACCCCTAATAGTTGGGTAGACGGCTAACTTCTTAGCTACCTGCTCGGCTTCAGTATATGTTTGCACGTGCCGAGCAGTGACCTCCTAGAAGGGAGATTTAGCAATTCGCTTGGAGGGAGGCTTCTCCTGTATGGTGTCCATCCTTAGCCCCTTTTAGGCAGAGCTTCTCTCACCGGCATCAGCCTCCACGGTCTCAGTCAGACCTGCTAGTCTCAGTATCTCCTCAGCATTAGGGGAGGGACTTGGGAACTTTATCCCACTTCAGCTTGGGCCTCTTGCCCGTCATTTCCTTCCTCGGTGGAGGTAGCACACCCCCCACCGGCTTCAAGGGCAACGCCCCAGCATCTTTGGTGGATAAGATATTTTGGCGATGAGCAGCATCATCCCGTCTTTTAGTTTGAGCCAAGGAGCGTGATGTCCTCCTCCTCAACTTCATCAATGCCTGGGGGTCAAGAAGTTCTTCCGACATCTTTATTTCTTGCTCGGAGGTCATATCTGTAAAAACAATAAAGAACAATTAGTAGAATTACGAGGAAGTGTAAAAAGCAGAACAAAAAAGCACGTGTGAAGAAGACGAGGATGGATAAAAATTTACAGCCGACTACACCATCCTCGGCCAAACACTTATCCTTGTAAAGTTTGCATGTGTCACAATGAGAATGAAAATCAAAGCTGGGATGCACCCTCCATTCCGGAAATCTGTTCCCCCTAACGACTGGAACCATGGTCACTAGGCCCTCCAAGGGGCATGGCATGATCCCAGCCTGAACATAATACCTCTGGTCTGCCTAGAGAGTGGACCAGCACAGAGTTCCTACCTCGACAAATTGCCTTAGCCTCTCAATAACTTTCCCACTCTATTCAGGCCTCCATACCTGCTTCGGCATACAAGGGTACTCCGAGGGAGTAGCAAACTCTCAGTCTTGTCGGCTCTCCACTCTGATGATGTGGTTATTCCACCCCGACACCTTGCTCGACATCGGAAAATTTAGTTTTGGTTGATTGGGATCACTCCTTATCACCACAAGTCTTGAATCCTCCTTATAGCTGACGGTGAAGAAATGATGGAAGGCAGACTGACAAGGTTCAAAACCTAAGCTACGGCAAAGGACAATGAAGCCGGTGAGGAACCTTACAACATTGGCACCTAGCATAGCCGGGACGGCTTGCATATCCTCAAGGAATTCAATTATGAAGGGGTCCAAAGGAAGACGGAGTCCCAATTGGAACTGCTTAAAGAAAAAGGGACATTGTTCGTGCTATAATAGAAGTCAGTCACGGCTTTCTCGGATTTAACGGGGACACCAAAAAAGTAACTAATGTGGTACTCGTCCCTCGATACCCCATACCTAGAATGGAGTTCCTCTATCATGGGTTCCCCTGCTCTTATGGGTTTAGGCCTAGGGGTATAAGTCCTACCTCGGCCTGATCCTCCCCGGCCTCTACCTCGGCCCACAGCATTAGCTCCATCGGTGAATGCATCTACGATCCTCCCTGAAGTAGAGGCACCCGTAGGACGAGTAGAGTAGCTCCTCTCCCAGTCATAGATACACAATAAAAAGAACAAGGGTCAAATTTTGGCCAAGGCAAGATGAAAGGACGAGGAAGAGTATCCCTCCTTGTCCTATTAACTAAAACCGAGGAGGGATCCTTACCCAGCAAAGGACGCTCGAGATGCTCAGACTTCAGATAGTAGAGGTTAATGTGATTAAGAATCTCAGTCCAATCGTGGAACAACACAATATTTAGGGACTCAATGTCAAGTCAGTCAATCCTAAACCGACTAGGATATCCCACGTCGGTTCGGGGTGATTGCTACCTCGTCAATATATCCCCGATCTCAATAAGAGACAACATCATCCAAGGTCCATCAATTCGTTGATTAATCCTAAGGTTTTTTGTATGATAGTAGTAGAGGGCATTTGAGTTACTCCTCTAAGTACGAGCCATTTCTAGATACGAGGAAGGCATGAGATCTACTCAAGAAAAGTTTTAACCAAGAGAAACAATGGCGGCTCAAGAACACGAAGAAAAATACCCAAAACACCCAAAAATCAACAAGAAAAATTGCAAAAATTGGTAAAAAGGAGAAGTTTTATAACTGAATCGAACTTGGATGAAGAATACATGAGCCGATCGAACACAAACGAACAAAAAAGAGCAAAGAAATCAAAAACAGAAACTGGCAATTTGAAGCTTGTTATTTCTCTCTCAAACTCAAATGGTGATAAAAGATTGAAATTGAAGGCGGTTTAGGCTTTTATACCCAAATCCAAAACGGGTATGGGTCGAATATCCGAGTAAAGGCACCGTCGCCTCCTTCACAATTAATGTTCTGAAGAGTTTCACAACGAATGTCAGACCTAGATGTACTATACGCGCCCATCATTGTACGAACTAACCAACGGATAATGAAGCACCTCATGACACGTAAGAGCCCGTCCGTATTCGTTTAACCCGAGGTAGAGCAACACTTCCTACTCTGCATAGCCGAGCTAGAAATTCGGGGGCCAATGAACGGTATAAATCGAGGTACGAACGTGGATTCGTGGGCGGGCAAGGCCCAATGTATTGGGCCCAAAATATAATCCATACAAGTCACAATTACGACAAAGGGAGTGTGCATTTTCCCTACATTTGCTCGTCATTCATACTCGTCATTTCCACTATATCGATCTAGTTAGAGCAGAGCGAATAATGACCAAGGCCTAACAAAACTGTATGCCGACGAGGCATAATCATCAATACCGAGCAAGGCATACATCAAAGCCGAGCAAGGCCTCCTTTGAAGACGAGGAACCCCTACTCGGTCTCCATATAATAAGGAAATGGGTTTCACCATCTTTACAATTCTCTTCTTCGGCTCAATGTAGGGCGATCAGGCCATGTACGACGAGAAAACCCGCCTCTAAAGGCGCACATGCAGATTACTAATATCTAATCCTACTCAAATAAGGACTATGAAAAGTTATAATACTCATAGGATTATAACATTATCTCACACGCATTCCTATCCAACATGGATTCTACAATGATATGTCTTTAAATACAAGTCATAATTCACATTATTTTGGTAACATATCTTTTGACTCTAAACTCTTGTCAATTGATTTTTCTATGTAAACAAAAATTCTTACTCTCACGCCGGATAGCATTCGCCGGTGAAGCCCGGAATTAGTTTACATGTTTGTTCTTATTTTTCAGGCTATTAAATCATACAGAATAAAACCTGTCGTTGAATTTGGACTGATACGAACGTTTTTGGCATCATCAACTACAACACTCTCCAAATTTACACTTTGATCTAAATGTCATAGATCTAAAAATAAGGATCTTACAAAGTGACCATAATTATCGTATTTCGAACAAATAGGAAAAAAATTGCCTTAAATTTGATATCTCTGCTTGTTTTTGTGTCCCAGGGTTCAACTGGGGCGGAGAGTATCCAACCTCTGTGTTTAATTTGGGCTATGGGAATAGATTGGGCTTAACAGATGACCATTGCGGGAACGGCGTCACCCGAGGAAACTATTCTTCTCTTAACTATTGATTTTGTGATATTATACTCCCTTTCCTTACTCAGTCTTGTAATAACAGTTCATTGACTATTCAATTTTTTTAATAAATTTTTTAATAAATAGTTTAATGTTAGAATAACACTTAAAAGTGTAAGAAATTATATTTTAATAATTATATATACGTCACTAATATTAATAATATTTACTTATTTCTCAATTACTTTCTCTTCTTCTTTGGGTAGCTCTTTTCTTCGCCTTACATTGGTGGGCAATTTAGGAAGTTAAATGATTTTCAGTTAACAGTTTTATAAATGGGATTATGTTTTTGAGACAAACAAAAATAACAAATGAGACTATTATTATTATTAGACAAAGGAAATATGTGTCTTGTTTTTGTAATTTGGTTAAACTAAAAAGTAAGAGAGATTAAAGGAGAAATATGAGTTCAAAAGGTATTATAATAGAAATCACAAAAGAATAACACAAGACAAAGACTTGGGTGAGAACACTATGATCCGTCTCATCCATGAGACGGGTCGGATTCATGACCCATTACCCGCCCAACAAAGCCAACTCACGCTTCCGCCTAAGTTTTTTGCATATGGGCGGTCGCCCAAGCTGGAATCAGCGGCCGCCCAAGATTGTCACAGCCCACATTTGCCTTGGCCCAATCCTTCAGCCAACATTGCCCATTTGTGAAAAGTAATAGTTACTATAACATAATGTAATGACTGTATGCATATAAAGTAATAGTTTGTATACATTAAAGTAATACATATATACAGAAAAGTAATAGTGTTTTTCCCTATGTTTTCTTCGTTTGACAAAAGTAATACTTATTATAATTAAAATGTAACAAATTTGTTATTTATATATAATAGTATTTGTACATAATTGTAACACATATGTATAGGTATCTATATGTTTTCATGTAAAAGTATTACATTATCTATAGAAATATGTTACAATTTCATCTATCAAAGTGTTACATTTACTTGTATAAACTATTACATTCATATACATAAGTTATTACATTTCAAATGTAATACATATAGTTTGTATTACATTTGAAAAAAAATGGGTAAAAACGAGCTTTTATTTTTTTAAAACAGGTATTACGTTTACTTATGACCAATGTTACTTTATATGTATACAGTCATTACATTAAGAGATGGTAACTATTACTTTTTCTCTGAAAAAAAATAATATAAAAAAAATTAAAAAAAAAATGGCCTATAAAAGGCTGCCACGTGGCGGGTCATGCTCCATGGGTCATGGGTCGACCCGTCTCATGCATGAGACGGATCCTTTGTTCTCACAGGAGACCGGCTCATAACACAAACTAGGTATATATATATACCATTTTTTCATACTAATAACAAATATTTTATTAAAACATCCGTCTCAAAATAAATAATTATAATTACTTTTATTCTTAATAAGAAACAAAAATAAAATGTCAAAGAAGCTTTAACTTTGCAGAATAAGTAGAAATGGATTTGCAGTATTTCTCTTTTAAGGGATGGGTAAAAGTATTGTTGTAAAAGAAACTATTATGAACAATAATAATTTTTATATTCAACTTTTGAATTTACTTTTGAATCCCACCAACTGCAATTTTTAGCACGTTGAATCTTGAAATAAATTAAGTAATTCTTTTACTAAAAAAATTCAATTAAAAAAAAATCGTTCATTTACAGAATAAGTAGGTCGAATATTGTGACTTAGGCTCCGTTTGTTTGGGAGAAAATATTTTTCGGAAAACGTTTTCCCCATTTTACGGTGTTTGATAAGCACCGAAAAATGAAAAAAATGTTTTCCGAAAAATATTTTTCCCACTTTTCTAAGTAAAATAACTTACAAATTTTTCATAATTAAAATATTTTCCGTAAAATGGTAACACCATCACACACACACACATAACTTTTCATAAACATCCATGTTACCCACCCCAAATTAATCACCCCTACCCCATCCCCTCATAAAAAAAATTATTTATATTAATTTATTTTTAATAACTACCCCACCCAACCTCACTCCCCTACTCTCGGCCACCCACCTTACCCCCCCCCACACTTTCGGCTACCCACCCTACCCCACACCTACCCCACCCCTACCCTATCACCACCCTAACCTACCATCATTTTACTATATATATTTCCCCCACCACCCTATCCTACCCCTATCCTATCCCTACCCTAGCATACCCCACACCCACCCACCTCACCCTTACTAATCCCCATCTCCTACCCTACCACACAACCTCCATCACTCTATCCCACCCTATCCTTTTCAACTTATCTCAAATTATGTTTTTATCGAAAAATATTTTTATGAAACAAATGAAAAAATTTTCGCAAAACATTTTCCTTAACAAACAGCCAAAATCATGTTTATCTCATTTTTCGGAAAACATTTCACAGGAAATCATTTTTCGAAAGTCATTTTACGTGAAACAAACGGAGCCTTATATTTCGTTTGTTTCGCGTAAAACGACTTTCGGAAAATGATTTCCCGTAAAATATTTTTTGAAAAATGAAAATGTTTTCCGAAAAATAACATAAACATGTTTTCGGCTATGTTGTTAAGGAAAATATTTTTCGCAAAATATTTTCATGTGTTTAATAAATTAAAGGAAAATTTGTTTCGATAAAAACACAATTTTGAGATAAGTTGAAAGATATAAGGTGATGGAGGTGGAGTGGTAGGGTATGAGGTTATGATTAGTAGGGGTGAGGTGGGTGGTGTGGGGTAGGGTAGGGTAGTGGCAGGGGTAGGGTAGGGTAGGGTAGGGTAGGGTGGTGGGGGAAATATAAAGGATAATATGATGGAAGGCTAAGGTGGTGATAGGGTAGGGTGTGGGGTAGGGTGGGTAGCCGAGAGTGTGGGGGGTAGGGTGGGTAGCCGAGACTAGGGGAGTAGGGTTGGGTGGGGGATTTGTTAAAAATAAATAAATTCAATTTTGAGTAAAAAAAAGTTTGACCGCTGGATTGGGGTTGGTGGGTGTGTGGGTTTGTGGGGATGGTAGGGGTTGTTAAAAAATAATTTTAATATGAATAAAAAAATGTCTGAAAACGATGGAGTTATTAAAATATAATTTTAAAATGAATAAAATAAAATTTAACCTAGAGTTGGTGGTAGTGGGAAGTTGATAAAATAAATTTAAAATGGGGGTGAGGGGGGGGGGGGAGAATTGTAAAAAATAATTTTAATATAAATAATTTTTTATAATGGAATGGGATAGAGGTGGTTGATGTGATGTAAGTAACGTGGTGGTTTATGGAAAGATAGGTGTATGTGTGTGTTACCATTTTACGGAAAATGTTTTATTTAGAAAACACAAAATCTAGGGAGAAACGCGTTTCTCCATAAGTTATGGAGAAACGGGTCCCGACATGTCGCGCGACAATGAGCTAGATAGCCAGAAACCTATGAAAGTGATATCCAGAAACCTTCAAATGAATATCCAGAAACCTTCAAAATGTTTCTGGATATACATTTGAAGGTTTGGATATCGAAAACCTTCAATAGCAATTTCTGGATATGCCCTAACACATTTACGGATATGCACCTAACGGTTTTACGGATATGCACCTAACAGTTTACGGATATACATTTCACATCCTTCGGCTATCAAATACAAAGCTTCCGGATATCAACCTGCAAAGCTTCGGCTATCAAATGCAAAGCTTCGATATCCAGCTTTTCCAAGCTTTTGGTCTTGGCCTTGGGTTTTTTTTTACGGATATACATTTCACATCCTTCGGCTATCAAATACAAAGCTTCTGGATATCAACTGCAAAGCTTCTGGCTATCAAATGCAAAGCTTCTGGATATCCAGAAGCTTTTGGTCTTGGCCTTGGGTTTTTTTTTTTTCTGGTTATCAAATGTAAAGCTTCTGGCTATGAAAAACACGTTTCTCCATAGTTATGGAGAAACGCGTTTCTCAGCAGACGCACTCTTTAGAAAAATACGTAAGTCATTTTACTTAAAAAGTGGAAAAACATTTTACGTTAAACATTTTCTATATTTTTCGATGCTTAACAAAAATCGAAAAATGAGAAAAATATTTTCCTTCGGACGAACTGAAACTTAAACTTTGTGAACGATCTTTTTATCAGACTTTACCGTTTTAATGATTAATCTATATTTTGCGGTCTTTGGCTGCAGATTTAGAGATAAAATGTTTTTGAAACTTCTAAAAAAGGAAAAATATTACACGTGTTCCATTTGTAAAAGGTATAACATAATTTTGATGATGTCTTCTTCATATGGTTGAACTATAATAATTTTTGCCTTTTCAATATTCCTAGTTTTTATGAATTAGTAAAAAAAATCTAAAATCACAATAAAAATCCAAATCAATTTGAATATTTTTATGTACCGTAAATGATCTAGAAAAAAGGAAGCAAAATCAATAAAGTTAAATTACCATAAAATTAAACCTAAACATTAACCTATCAAACAATACAAGTGTTAGGATTGATGTGTTTGAATCGAAAGGTTCGTTCGAATAAAAAGTCCAAAATAAAAAAAAAAATCGAAGATTGATTTGTAGTCCAAAGGACAAATTGCAATTAGGTTACTTATTTTTGTATCACTGTTGCAATTTGATTACAAACATTGAAAAAGTTGCAATATAATTAATAACATTGACATTTTGTTGCTAATAAGTGTAAAAATTAACGGAATGTTAGTTTTTTACAAAATCGAAGTAATGTGCCATGCACTTGATGTTTAAAAGTCATGATGGTCATTTAATATTCATTTCAATCCCAACACCATCGAAACTATCACTATTAGCACCATAGTCACCACCACTCATTAATTTACGTGTTTTTTTAGTTAATTCATATTTTTGTATCGTTTCTGAAAGAAATTGAGCGACTAGGAACAACACAGAAAAGAAAAACAGATTGATGTGAGTCCTGATGCTATCACACTAGTACTAACATCAACAAGAACAGCAGCGGAATTGAACAGTTAAAAACGAAATGAACACAAGAAATAACACTTATCTACAGCAATTCGCTGTAGATAATAAAACTTCTCTTACTAAACCACTTTTGAATCGGTTACACAAATGTAAACTAAGAGAAGATAAAATAATCAAAAATACTCTCACAAAAACACAACTCTTCAGCATATAGAGTCTCAAAAAATCGTAAATGCTAATCAGCCTTTAGCCTTGTATTTATAGCCAAGGAGGTCACGAATTAGGATGAGATAAGATTGAGGAATATATCTTTAATTTAGTCTTCTTTATCTCTTTAACCACTCAAGCAATCCTTTTCACTTTAGACTTCTTTCCTTGTGTGAGAATCCTACAAAAATAAACAAACTACTCACTAAAAATAAATCAAATTTTCGGTTAGTAGGTTAGAATACAAAAACATAATGTTCATTATATTTAACTAGATTAAATAATCAAGAAAGTAACAAAACATAATTTAGTCAACCTTTGACTTGTCAACGTGTGTGAGACTCCACACACTTTCAATCTCCCCTTGTTTTGTTGCTTTCGGTTCAAAAAAAATCTCAAGCCAAAAACATATAACAAACACAAACCAATTTTAAAATGGGAGTTCGAACACTCCCCCTAAATAGCAACTATTAAACATAATCATTGTACCTAATGAATAAAAATAGACATAAAATTTAAATTGTTTTGAAACGCAGGAAACATAAACATAACACCGAAGCTTCACATGAATTTGTCCCAATCTTTCCTTTCCTGGTCCATCTCCTCACGAGTATTCTTCAGTAGCTCCCAACGAAAATCCTGACTGATATCTTGAAACACATGGCTTGAGTTAGCTCCCCCTTTTTAGCAGAAATGCTTTCCCTTGCAGCCAAGAGCCTGTTTCTTCTGGTGGACATCTCCTTGAACTGAACCCTCGCATAAAGCATCGATCTTTCCAAAAACTTGATTTCTTCTGTGTACACATCTACTGAGTCAATCTGTGGCACTGGTGATGCTACCACATCTTCCCCAACATCTGCTAAGTCATCCTCTTCTTCATCATGTACCACAGTAGCAGGATTATCAGAGAATACCACTGGTAAATCTATGGTGCATTTGGAGCATTCAAGGGTTGGTTGTATTCCAAATGGCTCAACTTTTTCACATAGCCTATCATACAGGAGAATTTATACTCCTTGCTTTAAACATAATCCAGAAATCAAATAGGGAAATGGAAGATCCAAGGGTAACTCCTTTTCAGCAAACTGAACTACAATACCAAACACAATTTCACCAAGGTTAAAATCTAGGCCAGTAAAGATTTTGTGGATGAGGTCAGCAAGGGCTAAAGTAACAATGTTCCGGTTTGATGTAGGTTTCCGGTTGAGAGTTGCAATTTTAAAAAGGAAACCACACATGGATGTGAGCATCGTGCACTTATATTGATTGTGCCAGATTGGGTCAAGGCCATTGGAAATAGAATTTGCAACCTCATTTTTGGGGGCCATGGGAGGAATATTTTGTGGACTAAGAGTTTGAAGGAATGAGTTTATCATAGCTGGTGAAAAAGAAATAGTTTTACCTCGAACACAAACTTTCTCAAAGCTTTCAGACCTATGATCTTGAATTGCTTGAAGGAGACTAGCGTAAAATTCACAGACTAAAGAAGGAAAATAGCTAGAGGGATAGGTAACAGTAATTAGGAGACATTTTTCCTTTAAGTATCTGACCATCCGAACATCCTCAAATGTTTGATCCATAACCCATTCCACAATGAATCCTTTCATCCCGAAGAATTCATACCTTTCCAACACATCACTTGACATAAGACTTTCAGGATAACTTACAGTGGTTTTTGAGGCTTTTAGTCTTATGGTACGCCTAGGCATAGGCGTTGAAGTCACTGCAGCTTGGGCCTTTCTTTGGCTTTTTCGTCTTGGTGTTGGTGCTGATGTGATCTCATCATCATCATCATCGTCTTTCTCTGCTTGTAATTCCTCTCTTCCCAGTTTGTACATCTCATCTTCTGCCTCATCATCATCAGAATCCATATGAGTAACTTGAGCAGCAATGGAGGCAGTAGCCTCAGTCTTTGATTTTCTAGATCTGCCTTTTCCCTTCCTTAAATTCATGAGGGCTTGCAGAGGGATGTGCTCATTATCTTCTTCCTCTTCATGTGCACAATCAGATGGCAAATTACCAAAGTACCAGTTTCCACTACCAGGTGATAGCTGAGATGTGATGGCAGAGGGAATGCTAGCAGTGGGTGGTAGTGGTGATGTGATGACATTAGGAGTAGCACCATCAACGTTAAGGGAAGGACTTTTACCTTTAGAGGCCACCAGATCTTTAGGAGTAACAATCACATGAGGAAAAATATCCTCAATGTCATGGGAGGCAACATCCATGATTTCCTCTGTTGAGGCCCTTAAATCCTTGATTTCGTCTGTTTGAGCCCGTCTAGGCACCACCTCAAAATCATCAGCATGAGGTTCATCAGAATCACTTGAATACACTGACAGTTCCAAGTATTTTCTTCGCCTTGGATGGGGCTGTGCAGCCTTTTCGGACGAGCTGTCGGAACTTGTTGCTGAGGGTTTACCCCTTTTCCTTTTCAAATCAGCAGAAGGGTCATAGTCTTCGTCAGCCCCTTCCAAGAAATCAGGCTCAGCCATGTTGGGTCGAACCCTAGGAGTGTATTCTCCCATGTTTGGAGAAAAACCCCTTTGCCTAAGGGACCAGTTGGGACCTTTGTCCATTCCAGAAAACTCACCAATGGACTTTAAATTGCCCTGATTGTCAGCATCTATTACATTATCTGGTGCTCCAGGAAGCGACATTGCTACCGGAGAAGCTTCAGTATCAACAAACAATTCAACTATACCTTCAGTTGGGGCAGCCGGAGACGATGGAGGCAAGACATTGGTGGTCGGAGAGGCTGGATGAGAAGGTGACGCCATTGAACCTGTGAGAGAGTGCAGAGAGATAACAGAGGAAGGAGTTGTGAATTGCAAAGGGTTTAGAGAGAGAGAGAGAACCGGTGAGGGTTTAACGGAGAGGGGTTAGGTTTTTAAATTGATGCGATGGCATGAGTTAATTACCTACTAGGCTAGGGACTCAAGGAAGAAGTTGAGTTTAAATTGGAACTTATTACCTTGGCAATCCGAAATTTTAAATCAATATACCTTAACTCCTTGGACTTCTTTTGATGATAAGGATCAAAAAAAAATTCCTTGTAAAAAATCGAATTCCTTTTCCTTTTTGCAAATAATGTACCTGCCATAAAAACAAAAAAATCCACATACAATATACTCTCCCCTAAACACATGGACATCAAAAATAAAAAATTCAAAATATTTGTTGAGCACAAGATCTTTTAACAGAATTAATTAGGGAACGAAAAAGATTTGTATAATATTTTCACCAAGGACTAGCTTGACCTAAGTTATATCTAAAAGAATGATTCATAATATATAAACACGTGAAGGATAAATCTCAGTATATGTGTGGCATGGGATGTGATTACATCAGGGGACACATCTCCTCTATGAAAGTCAATGAATTGAAATCTTGTCTTGCTTGGCCTCTAGGATTCATCCACCCATTTTTTTTATTTGTGGAAAGAGATTTTTGGGTAGCTTTCACTCTTCTCTACTTTCATGGATAGCCCTCTTTTGAATAATCTTGTCAATTTGACTCAAACTTTCTCTTGAAGTCATTTTGATCACATTGAAATGACTTCATACCATGAGTCAAGTAGTTGTTTCCCTTTAGATTAGGCACCCACCAAGAGACATTCAATATGATAAATTTTGAGTCAACAGTTGTTGACACTTTTTAAGAAGAATTCACAATTCAGAGAGGAGTCGAGTCAAAGATGTAATACAAGTGACCACACTGAGAAAAATCGTGAAATGTATTTTTTTTGTTAGAAATAAAATATACAGGTGTAAGCTCTGATATAATCACACGGGGGATCACATCATCAGATGTCACATAAACTCAAAGACTTCCTTAGGTTAAAAATCTTTGAAAATCAAGGGCTTTGGTGAAAATATCAGCCAACTGTTTTTCTGTACTTATTGATTCCATGCTAATGATTTTCTGCTCAACAAGATCACGAATAAAATGATGTCTAATGTCAATGTGTTTAGTTCGTGAGTGTTAAACAGGATTTTTTGATATTTCTATGGCACTTAAACTATCACAAAAGACAGTTAGAATATCACTTTTAAGACCATAATCCTTAATCATCTGATTCATCCAAAGAAATTGAGAACAACAACTGCCCATAGCTACATATTCCGACTCAGTAGTCGAGAGGGATACACAGTTTTGTTTTCGACTGTACCAAGATACTAAGTTGTTCCAAGGATAGAAACAACGCCCAGGTGTGCTTTTTCTATCATCAGTGTTGCCTGCCCAATCAGAGTCACTGAATCCTACCAGATTTGTATTAGTCTCACGAGTATAGCTTAGCCCTAAATTGACAGTTCCACCAACATATCTAATGATCCTTTTTACAGCTTTAAGGTGGGAAATTTTTGGGCAAGTTTGATATCTAGCACACAGGCACAGACTAAACAAGATGTCTGGACGACTTGCTGAAAGATACAACAAGCTTCCAATCATGCTTCTATACAAGGTGGGGTCAACATTCTCACCATCCTCGTCTTTACATAACTTTTGGGATGATCCCATATGAGTTTTAAGATGAGAGGCATTGTCAAGAGAGAATTTCTTAACCAAGTTTTTGGCATATTTACTTTGTGAAATAAATATTCCCTCCTTATTTTGTTTTATTTGAAGACCTAGGAAATAATTTAACTCACCCACCATACTCTTCTCAAAGGTGATGGTCATACTTGTGACAAAATAGTTTAACATATCCTTGGATGGATCCAAAGACAATGTCATCAACATAAATTTGGGCCACTAAAATCCCTTCTTTATCTTTCAAAATGAATAAGGTTTTATCTAGCTCACCTCTCTTAAAACCCATTTGTATGAGGTGCTCAGTTAGCCTTCCATACCAAGCCCTAGGGGCTTATTTTAAGCCATACAAGGCTTTCTTTAGCTTATAGACATGGTCCGGGCAATGGGGATCAGTGAAGCCTTTTGGTTGCTCAACATAGGCTTCTTCATTGAGAACACAATTTAAAAAAGCACTCTTTACATCCATTTGATGTAGAGTGATGTCCAAATAACATGCAATAGCAAGTAAAAGCCTAATGGATTCTATCCTAGCAACCGCGGCAAAGGTTTCTTCAAAATCAATCCCCTCTATTTGGGTGTAGCCTTGGGCTACAAACCTAGCTTTGTTTCTAGTTATTTGCCCATTTTCATCTGTCTTATTCTTAAAAATCCACTTGGTCCCTATTATATTTTCCCCTTTAGGTCTAGGAACCAAGATCCACGCATCATTTTTTCGAATTGGTTTAATTCCTCTTGCATAGAAACTATCCAATTATCATCTTTCATTGCCTCTAAGACATTCTTAGGTTCAAGATGTGACACAAAACAGCAAGAACTTACCTTGCTTACCTATGCGTTTGTACACAAACAAATGAGTATTTCTTTTTACCTAAGCTCTCAACCTCAATAGATCCCATAAGGTCAGTATGGATTAATTCCAAAATTTCAGAAGTTGAACTTTTATCAATCTTTTTATAAGAGGCGTTAGTTTGCTTGCCCTTTTGACAAGGACCACATACACTTTCTTGTTTAAAATCAAGTTTGGGCAAGTGTTTAACAGCATTGAATCTCACTAGTTCTTCTATTTTTCTAAAACTAGCATGACCTAACTTTTGATGTCAAATTTCAAGATCATTTGTTTTGGAGCAAAGGCAGGATAAGTTGTCACCAAATTTGTAAAAATTATCTTGAGACCTTACTCCGGTGAACAAGCATTGATTAGTGTTATCAAACACTTTGCATTCATGATTGTCAAAATTGAAATATAAATTGTCATCACATAGTTGGCTTATACTAATGAGATTTGCTTTCAAGCCTTCCACATGATAGACATTTTTCAATTTAGGCATATGATAAACACATAAAGTTCCCTTACCCACAATCTTACCTTGGGCTCCTCCCCCATAATTCACATTTCCACATTTGATTGTGGTGTAATTAGTTAGTGATGGATGTGTTTTTACACACCCATTTTACATGTTTACGAACTTATTTTAGGCTCAAAATCCCGGGTTTTATGTTGTTTTAATGTGGTTGTTGAGTGGTTGATGAGTACAGGGCAAAAGTATGATTTTGTGTTGAGTTTTGTCAAGAAAAGGGCAAGGAAATCAAGTTGGAGCGGAGCGGAGCAGGAAAATAATGAAGCAGATTCGAGCTCCAGTTGCTGGCCTCCAGAGCGGCCGCGCTCAACCCAAGAGCGGCCGCGCTCCATTGAAGAAAGACAAGCCAAAAATCCCTGTCCAGTAGAGCGACCGCGCTCACCTGCAGAGCGGCCGCGCTCGTCCCGTAATCAGCATCAGATTTCAGCAACTTATGAAGGGCATTCTTGACTTTTATTCCATTTTGACCTGTGTATTTTGCCCTAGTATAAATACTTAAGCAGCAGATTTTAATAGGACATCTTGAACATTGTTTTGAGTTCTTAGTTTTTGAGTTTTCTAGAGATTTCTTCGTTCATCAACTCCGGATCTCTCAGGTTTTGATGTTCTTTTATTTTATGAGTATTGTTATTTTCGTTATGTCGTTGAGTAGCTAAATCTCTTAGGTTTGCGGATTGGTTGTAGCAATTACTGGATCTTTATGCTATAGATTTCATTATTCCAATTTAATCTCTTTCTAGTTCTTCAAAGTATTTATCTTTAACAGTTTTAAGGTTGCAATTTCATGTTAAGATGACTTTGGCCTTTTAATTATTTGGGTATTAATTCCGCCATTAATTTGGGGATTGATACAATTGAACATTGCTTTGTGGATTAGATCTAATTGAGGCCGTAATAGAAATCAAAAGGGTTTAGATTCAATATTCTAAAGGGCTGAATAATTGTTTGATTGTTGTGTGACCGTAATAGAAAACGCAGCTTGATAATAATTAAAAGGGTTGCAATCCGGGCACCACACCGTCCCAATCCTTACTTTTGTGAATGAATCTTAGATTGAGATTAATGTTTTTAGCAATAAATATAGCATAAAGTGAAAGTAATTGTGAATCCAATCCGTGAATCTCCGTTGTTGATCTGAGTTAATTCGTTACATTTAAATTGCTTTCTTAGTTTTAATTGTTTGCTTCCGTTTTAGAATTAAATTACTATTTAAAATCAAAAATCTCTGGTTACTTTATTCATTGCTTTTCTTTTGCTTGTTTACCAACGAGTCTCTGTGGTTCGACCCCTGCTCGTGCATACTGCTACACCGGTAGTGAGTACACTTGCTCGGTTTTTATTACTAGAGGAATTTTTCTCCATCAAGTTTTTGGCGCCGTTGCCGGGGACTTGTTGCAAGTAAACAAGTAAGTTAAGTAGTGAATGCAAGGTCGTCGTTCTTTGAAGCCTACATTGGTTCCATTGGACGACAACATCAATAGACTTGAGGAAACATTTGAGGGCGATCCCCTCTTTAATCCTCTCTTTTCAGATTCGGACATCGAGTCTGAACCCTCCACCACCGAGGTAGAGGAAGAAAAAGTCGAGATGGCAGAACCACCGGCTCAAACAATGAATGATTACCTGAGACCTAGGGTAGACACTTCTACCTCATGCATAGTGCTGTCCGAAGCAGCAAAGAATTTAGAGGTCAAAGGTCAATATTTTGCTATGTTACCTAGTTTTCAGGGGCTACCAGGCGAGGATGCCTTGACTTTCTTGAAAGAATACATTATGACGGTAGCCCAGTTTTTATTAAGAGAGGGAGTGACCGAAGTTCGGATTAGACTTAAGTGCTTCCCTTACACTCTAAAAGGGGCAAATAAAACTTGGTTAATGATGCTTCCATCCCAAAGCATCAAAGACATGGATCGAGATGCAAGATATTTTTCTCAGAGGTATTACCCACATCATCTCGCAATCTACTTTTAGGCGTAAATTGATGACTTTCACACGATGTGGGGGAACCTCTCCATGAAGCTTGGGAGAGATTTAATATGATGCTCATTCAATGTCCTCAAGCATAATTTTTCTTTACCCTCTTTGAATCAAGCTTTCTATGATGGCTTGAATGATTCCACTCACCTGTGGTGGACAATGCAAACAGAGGCTCTATAGGAGTCAAGACCCCGAGGAGACTAAGGCTTTATTTGAGATGTTGAGTGTTAATTCTCAACAAAAGAGTTCTAGGGGAAAACAAGGGGGTATTGGATTTGATCAAGCATCGATAATTTATCCAAGCAAATTGCTGTTTTAAATAGTAAGTTTGACAAGTTGATCGCTCAAGGCACCTCTTCTAGTGCCAATGTGTTAAATGATTTATGTGCTTACCGTGGTTTAAATTCTCACGCTACTAATATGTGTCCAAGTGGTGTGCGCTTTGGTTGTGATCCTGAACAGGTAAATGCTATGTATGGACATCCCCCAAGGCATCCACAGAACATGCCCTATGGCAACACTTATAATCCAGGGTGGAGGAATCATCCTAATTTCTCGTGGGGAGGTAATCAGAATCCACAAAATAAACCTCTACATCCTCCACCTCCACAAGGGCCATTTGAAAGAAGGAAGGAGCCTTGGGAGGATGCAGTAAAGCAGATGAGAGCTGAACAGCAGCAGGCAGCAAAGAATCATGAAGCTGCTATGAAACAATTGGAGACCCAAATAGGGCAGATGGCTGAAGCTGTTCAAGCCTTGCAGGGGCACAAGTCAGGGACCTTCCTGAGTCAAGGTCACCAAGCAAAGGCCATTACCACACTCCGAAATGGTAAACAGGTAGGTAGCGAGGTAATTTCTTCTTCATCTTCTATTCCACCTCCTGTTATTGAAATTTTTAGTGAGGAAGAAGGTACTAATGAATTGGGGGAGAAATCTAAAGTTGACTCTCCAACCCCCAATACATATGTACCGGCTGTACCGTTTCCTGGAAGATTTATGAGGAATAAAATGGATCAACAAATGTCGGAGTTGATGGACATGTTCTCTAAAGTGAACATCAATCTCCCTTTGTTGAATGTGATAAAAAATATTCCGGCTTATGCCAAGTTTTTCAAAGAAATTAATTCCAAGAAACCAAAGTATGGCAAGGATGAGAAGGCTTTTCTGGGAGAGAATGCTAGTGCAGTGGCACAACAACTCCTCCCACCCAAACAAAAGGACCCCGGAAGTTTTATAATTTCTATCAATATGGGGAACTCGAGTAAGGTGAAGGCGATGTTGGACCTAGGCGCTAGTATTAATTTGTTACCCCATTATATGTATCTTGATATGGGTTTGCCTGAATTGAAACCTACATCCATGGCTCTCCAACTAGCGGATCGATCTATTAAAAGACTGTTGGGGATTGTGGAAGATGTTTTGGTTCAGGTGGACTCATTGATCATACATGTGGATTTTGTTGTGCTCGAGATGCCTAATAGTGAGTGTAGTCGTCGTAATTTCCCAATTTTACTTGGGCGTCCATTCATGGCGACAACAAACACTATTATTAATGTTGGCAATGGAACTCTTTCCATGACTGTGGCCAACAAAACGATTGAAATTTCTGTGCATGATATTATGCAAAATCCAATGGACAATGGGAATTCTTGTAACTTTGTGGAGAGAGTAGATGATTGTGTGCATGAATATTTGTGGCATGATAGAGCATGTGATGAACTTGAGATATTGTTGAATGGCAGTGGGAAAACTAGGGATAATGCGGGTTCCGAAGTAATGGCCATTGAAAATAAGGCCGAGGAACATTATTCTGTTAATGGCCCGTCTCACTCCCTAGGCTACTTCAATGAGAAGTATGCGCCATCAGTTGTGGTTCCATCGGTTCTTGAGTTAAAACCCCTCCCCTATAATTTAAAATATGCTTTTCTAGGGGAGGGCGAGACTTTACCTGTGATAGTTGCCTCAGACTTGACCCTAGAAAAAGAGGCCAAATTAATTGCTGTGCTTTGTGAGCACAAATCGGCCATAGGGTGGACTTTGGCGGATATTAAAGGTATTAGCCCCTCAATGTGTATGCATAAAATTAATCTTGTAGAGGGGGCTAAACCTTCAAGGGAGAGACAAAGGAGATTGAATCCTCACATGGAGGAAGCAGTGAGGAAAGAGGTCCTGAAATTATTAGATGCGGGAATTATATTCCCAATTGCGGACAGTGAGTGGCTGAGCCCGGTTCAAGTGGTTCCCAAGAGGTCGGGCATTACTGTTGTGAAAAATGATAAAAATGAGGATGTGCCCACTAGAGAGGTGACTGGGTATAGGATGTGTATAGATTTGAGAAAGCTGAATGCCGCCACCAAAAAGGATCACTTTCCTTTGCCTTTCATTGACCAAATCCTAGAGAGGTTGGCGGGTCATGCTTATTACTGCTTTCTTGATGGGTTCTCGGGATATAATCAAATCACAATTGCTCCCGAGGACCAATCAAAGACCACTTTCACATGTCCCTTTGGTACTTTTGCCTATAGGAGGATGCCCTTTGGGCTTTGCAATGCACCCGCTACTTTTCAAAGGTGCATGACCTCCATATTCTCGGACATGATAGAGAAGTGTGTAGAGGTGTTTATGGATGATTTTTCGGTGGTTGGAGATAGTTTTGAGGGGTGTCTTGATAATTTGACTATGGTCTTGAGGAGATGTTGCGAGACCAATTTGACACTTAGTTGGGAGAAGTGTCACTTTCTTGTTAGGCAGGGGATTGTCTTGGGCCACATAGTGTCTAGTAGGGGGATTGAGGTCGATAAAGCTAAGATAGATATGATTTCTAAGCTACCTCCCCCGGTCTCAGTTAAGGGTGTTCGAAGTTTATTAGGCCATGCGGGTTTTTATCGGCGATTTATTAAGGATTTTTCACAAATTTGTAAGCCGTTATGTAACTTGCTAGCTAAAGATACCGAGTTCATCTTTGACCAAGACTGTCTAGATGCTTTCACTTTATTAAAAGAAAAACTTACTTGCACTCCCATTCTTTCTAGCCCTGATTGGTCTCACCCTTTTGAGATCATGTGTGATGCATCTGATTTTGCTATTGGGGCTGTTTTAGGCCAAAAGATAGATAAATTACCGCATGTAATCCATTATGCAAGTAGAACTCTTAATGATGCACAGCTTAATTATACCACTACTGAAAAAGAATTTTTAGCCGTTGTGTTTGCACTTGAGAAGTTCCGTTCATATTTGCTTGGGTCGAAGGTAATAATCTATTCTGATCATGCAGCTTTAAAATATTTGTTGAATAAAAAGGATGCAAAACCTAGACTGCTTAGGTGGATGCTTTTGTTGCAAGAATTTGATTTGGAAATAAGGGACAAAAAGGGGTCCGAGAATGTCGTGGCGGATCACTTATCAAGGCTTGAGGATTTCTCGTTTCAGAATAGCAAAGAAGGAGTGATTCCGGTGAATGAAAATTTCCCGGATGAACAACTACTTGCTCTACATGTTCAAGAGCCTTGGTATGCGGATCTTGTTAATTATCTTGCATGTGACATGATTCCTCCTCACTTTACTTATGATCAAAGGAGGAAATTTAAATCTGATGTGAGGAACTACATTTGGGATGACCCTTACTTGTGGAAAATTTGTCCGGATAAGATTGTGAGAAGGTGTATTCCGGAATATGAACAATTGAGTGTCTTGCGCTTTTGTCATGACTTACAATGTGGTGGGCATTTCAGTGGTCAAAAGACTGCTAGGAAAATCCTTCAATGTGGCCTATATTGGCCCACCATATTTAAAGATGCGCAAGATTTTTGTAAAAAGTGTGATAAATGCCAAAGAACTGGAGGGATAGGTAAGAAAGATGAGATGCCCCAAAATTATAATCTTGTTGTGGACATATTTGATGTGTGGGGCATTGATTTTATGGGCCCCTTCCCCTCATCCCATGGTTTTGTGTATATATTAGTAGCTGTGGACTATGTTTCTAAATGGGTGGAAGCTATTGCCACCCGGACTAATGATGCTAATGTCGTTTCAAAGTTTGTGTGTGAGAATATTTTTTGCAGGTACGGGGTGCCTCGGGCTATCATTAGTGATCAAGGAACTCACTTCACAAACAGACTCTTCAACCAAGTCCTAAAGAAATATGGGGTTGTTCACAAGCTAGCCACAGCCTACCATCCCCAAACATCGGGGCAAGTGGAAGTTAGCAACCGCCAAATCAAGGGGGTTCTTGAGAAGACAGTTCGGCCAAACAGAAAAGATTGGGCTTTGAAGCTCAATGATGCATTATGGGCATATCGGACTGCTTACAAAACTCCCATTGGGATGAGTCCGTACAGAATTGTGTATGGCAAAGAGTGTCACCTTCCTGTTGAGATGGTACACAAAGCATATTGGGCTGTGAAGGAACTCAACATGGATTTGAAGAAGGCGGGTGAGAAACGAATGCTTGACTTGGATGAGATCGATGAGTTGAGACAAGACAGCTACAAGAGTGCCAAGCTGTACAAGGAAAGAACCAAGAGGTACCATGATCAGTACTTAAGGCCGAAAATCTTAATGCCGGGTAAGAAGGTTTTATTGTTCAATTCTAGATTGAGACTTTTTCCGGGCAAGTTATGTTCCAAATGGTCGGGCCCTTATGAGTTGGTGAAAGTATTTCCACATGGAGCGGTTGAGCTCAAAGATTTGAAATCCGGAAGCACTTTCAAGGTGAATGGGCATCGAGTCAAGCCCTATTACGAAGGGGTGTCTATCTTGGAAGAAATTGATGTGGTGGTGTTGGTGGATGCACCGAAAATCAACTGATAAATCATTAGCATCATGTCGAGCCAAAGACTTAAAACAAAGGCGCTTGTTGGGAGGCAACCCAACCTTAGGTAACTTTTACTGCTTTCTGTCTTTATTTTCAGTTTATCACTACTCGTTAGCTTTGAATTCGCGTTGGAATTTGTTTATGCAATGAGGACATCGCAAATTCTTAGTTTGTGGGTGGGGGTATTCATAAAAAGAAAAAAAAATTGTTATTTACCGTTTTCGAGTCGTTAGTATAGAACGTGTCGAACTACGGTGACCTGAGCCTATTAATGTGGGTAGTCCGCTCACATTAATGGGGACGTAGGCAGCGAAAGTGCGGTCAAATGTTTGACATATTTTTGTCGAACAAAAGTTGTGTGTCACCCTTTATGGGTCTCTCCGAGTTTGTGGGTTTATAGGGGAGTGTAAATAGTTGTCACCCTCCAAAAATATTTTTTCGTTTATTTTTTTATGTCAATAGATATTACGCTTGTATGTGTGTTTGTGGTGATGTGCAGGATAGCACGCAACTGATCAAAATTGAAGCAGGGGACTTTAAGGCAGTGAAAAGGAGCGAAAAACTGATACAGACTCGCTGCCAGGTTGCGCGGGCGCGCTCGTACATAGAGCGGCCGCGCTTGATTAAAGGAAAAACAGGCGTAACTCCCTGCCAAGGTGCGCGGGCGCGCTCAGACACAGGGCGGCCGCGCTCAATCAATGGAAAAAGGGGAATCAGTTTCTGTCATATAGCGCGGACGCGCTTGAAGGGAGGGCGGCCGCGCTCGAGCAAAAATTACGGGCAAATTGAATAAAACCCTAAACAGATGCTGGCCTTATTCATAAACATCAAACGCCGCCCCTTCTTTTCTCTCTAATATTACGAGCCCTTTCCTCTCTCTCTCCTAAATTCCTCATTCAAACACCCAAATCCCTTCCCTTCCAACACAAAATCAACCTACCCACCATAGATTTACCAAGCCAAACCCAATTCCCTTCCCCAAAAGCCATTAATTCCGGCGAGTCTAAGCAAATTCGGAAATTGAAAAAGGGGGGTTTTTGGTGAATGCAATCTTGTGAATCAAGTGGGTCAAGCTCGTGTTGAAGGTGGTTTGTGGGTGGTTGCTTTGCAAGGTCTAGTTTGTGGGTGTTTTCCGGCCTTCTTCCCAAACTCCGGCGAAATTTTCCGGCAGCTCCGACGAATTTTCCGGCAAGCATTGAAAAGGGTAAGAACCTTGAACTCTAGAATCCGTTTCTTGCTTATTTGTTGGATAATATGTCTACATCTAATCCCAAGCGTAGACGGGGAAACAAAAACCCCACGATTGCACCTCAACCTTTGTATGATGCTAGCAAATTTGTGAGTGTTGAGGCAGAAAATTTTTTTAATGCGTATTCTGCCCGAAGTTTCAATGTGGAAAAGGGCATTGATATTACGGATATGGGATTGGATGAAATTGTAGCAAGGTATGGGTGGATGAATTTATTGGTTGCCCCGGCAGTTGGAGGGAGTAGTGTTTTAGTCCGGGAATTTTATGCAAATGCGTTCTCTAGGAAAGGGGAACATGATATATCTTTTGTGCGGGGCATTGAGGTGGGGTACTCCCGGGAGAGAATTATATCTTATTACAACCTCCCCACTCACGTGCACGCTAACACTTGTTCTTTCTTGCACCTCGAAAAACAAATGATGTACAACCCCAAGGGTAACCTTCATCTGATTGACGACACGTTCGGGGGTTTACCTATTGACCCAACGTTGCCAAAAGGAGTATTGATTGCTTCTAAACTTCTTCCCCCACGGATGAAGTACCTCCATAGGGTTATATGTGAGAGAGTTCTCCCCTCTTCTAGGCCACATGAGGTTGGGTGGCGTAGAGCCGCTTTGATGCACGTCATCTTGACGGGCCAAAACATAGACACAGGCTCAATCATTGCCCATGAGATTAATAGGACTTATCAGCAGATGGGAAAGAATAGTTACAATTACCCTCTCATGATTACGGGGTTGATGGGGCTCAATGGAGTCGATTTTACTAATATCCCTAGGGACATAGGGTTGGAGCCCACCATTACAGAAAGGAAGATTAGGGATAAGAGCCACCCCAAGGGGGTGAATGTGATTGAGCCAGAGGTGGAGGAAGAACGGGGAAGAACAGGGAGGAACAAGAAGAAGAGGAGGATGTTGCCGAGGGGCGGAGCGGATCTGCCGAGGGCATTTACTATCTATCGCAGCGGTTGGAGGCGATGGAGATGAGATTTGATCAGCGCTTTACGACCACTGGAGCGAGAGCGGACCGCTATGGATGATAGGGTACACGCGGTTGATGATAGAGTAAGGCGGGAGATAGAGACGGCCCAAGCATGGCGGGCCCAGCGGGGATAGTAGGTGGGACCAACTCTTGATCGGTTGCCCCCTACTGGTTACACATGGCCACGCACCGCCACAGTTCCCGCCATAGCACTCGGCAGCAGCAGCAATTTCCCAGTGGCACATCCGGACAAGGAGATCAGTGGCAGCAGCAGCAGCAGCAGTTCCCTGGAGGCTCTTCTAGCCAATGGGGTTATCCGCCACCGTGATCGGTTGAGGTATCCCTACCCCCTGAGTTTATAGTTAATTGCATTGGGGACAATGCAATCTTTTAGTTTGTGGGTGGGGGTATCTGTGTTTTATTCTGCTTATCACCATGTTAGTTTAGGTTGTTCTTTGTTTTTAGTAAAAATTTAAAAAATTTTGTTCTCTTTATTTTGGGAACTGTTGGCCTGCGTCTGTGATGATTGAGTGTTATTTTGTTAATCATTATTTTATCTTGGATTTGAGAATTAGGGTTACATTGAGACAATAAACCATGATTGCACCACCTCTCACTACCATTTATCATTGATCATTGTTGTCATTCTAAGTGCCATTTATGGGATCACTTGTGCATTCTCGGGGTCCCTAGAACATGGTTTGCATGATTGTCAATATCACGTCATTAGGCTATTTTGATACATATGGCTTATTCTTTCATCCCTTTTGTATGCCTTCAGCTTTCTACCCTAGTAAATAATTTATTCCGCTAGATCCCCTGTTGAGCCTTAATAGAAAAGAATGGGAAACTTAGACCGTCATTCGTCTTCATTTGATGCTTTTTTTTCTCTACCCTTTTTCACCTAGTGCTAGGATACCTTACCTTTTGGAAAGTGAACTAGGGAATGAATGGGAATTTGTGTGAGTGAAAATTAAATGTGTAAATTGGGGTCAAAGCGCGAAAACAGAAAAGGGGTGTGATATACAATGAAGAGGGAAAAAAAAAAAAAAAAAAAAAAAAAAGAAGTATGCTTTGTATATACATTATGTCAAATGAAAAAAAAAGAAAAAAAAGGAGAAAATCAATCTTGCCCCTCCATTGTGTCACAAGCTAGAAATTAGAAGAGGCCCCAGAAATAAGGGAATGTGTCCAACCCAATATTGTGTATGTATCAAAAGTTTTAGTTTGTGGGTTGGCACAATGGGAATAAAAGGGTGAGCGGAGTGAATTCTCATAGTGAGGAGGGACAAATAAAACGAAGACTTCTTAGTCTCACTTTCCAAGTTCGTATGTCCTTACCTTCTTTTGTAACCGTGAACCGAGCCATGCGATCTTTCGCACTATAACACTTAGAGCCATATCTTCGTTTTCAATATCAAATAGCTTGGTTGACAATTGTGGAAACATGCATATGAGTGTCCCTTTGTGGTTGTATTTGATACACATTATGTTAGAGCATCACTTAGTGAATCCATAAACAATCTTAGAATGTAACAATGGTCTACCATACTTCACTTCATCATTCAGGCCGCGGTGGAAAATTGTGGGTTTTTGCATTAATGTAATGTTAATTGATGATTCATGATAGTATGCTTGTGATTATTTTGTGTGAGGATCTGAGACTGTCTGGCCGACACAATTCCCATTTTGAAGAGAACATCCCAAAAATATTTTGCTTTGTTTTCGTAGTGTAGTTTTATTTTATGTTGGGTAGTTTAGTTTTTGTTTTGTTTTACTCGGGACGAGCAAAAGGTTAGTTTGTGGGTGTTTGATGGATGTGTTTTTACACACCCATTTTACATGTTTACGAACTTATTTTAGGCTCAAAATCCCGGGTTTTATGTTGTTTTAATGTGGTTGTTGAGTGGTTGATGAGTACAGGGCAAAAGTATGATTTTGTGTTGAGTTTTGTCAAGAAAAGGGCAAGGAAATCAAGTTGGAGCGGAGCGGAGCAGGAAAATAATGAAGCAGATTCGAGCTCCAGTTGCTGGCCTCCAGAGCGGCCGCGCTCAACCCAAGAGCGGCCGCGCTCCATTGAAGAAAGACAAGCCAAAAATCCCTGTCCAGTAGAGCGACCGCGCTCACCCTAACCGCGGCCGCGCTCAAGTGAAGTTGTGAAGACCAAAAATCCCTGTGAAGCAGAGCGACCGCGCTCACCTGCAGAGCGGCCGCGCTCGTCCCGTAATCAGCATCAGATTTCAGCAACTTATGAAGGGCATTCTTGACTTTTATTCCGTTTTGACCTGTGTATTTTGCCCTAGTATAAATACTTAAGCAGCAGATTTTAATAGGACATCTTGAACATTGTTTTGAGTTCTTAGTTTTTGAGTTTTCTAGAGATTTCTTCGTTCATCAACTCCGGATCTCTCAGGTTTTGATGTTCTTTTATTTTATGAGTATTGTTATTTTCGTTATGTCGTTGAGTAGCTAAATCTCTTAGGTTTGCGGATTGGTTGTAGCAATTACTGGATCTTTATGCTATAGATTTCATTATTCCAATTTAATCTCTTTCTAGTTCTTCAAAGTATTTATCTTTAACAGTTTTAAGGTTGCAATTTCATGTTAAGATGACTTTGGCCTTTTAATTATTTGGGTATTAATTCCGCCATTAATTTGGGGATTGATACAATTGAACATTGCTTTGTGGATTAGATCTAATTGAGGCCGTAATAGAAATCAAAAGGGTTTAGATTCAATATTCTAAAGGGCTGAATAATTGTTTGATTGTTGTGTGACCGTAATAGAAAACGCAGCATGATAATAATTAAAAGGGTTGCAATCCGGGCACCACACCGTCCCAATCCTTACTTTTGTGAATGAATCTTAGATTGATATTAATGTTTTTAGCAATAAATATAGCATAAAGTGAAAGTAATTGTGAATCCAATCCGTGAATCTCCGTTGTTGATCTGAGTTAATTCGTTACATTTAAATTGCTTTCTTAGTTTTAATTGTTTGCTTCCGTTTTAGAATTAAATTAATATTTAAAATCAAAAATCTCTGGTTACTTTATTCATTGCTTTTCTTTTGCTTGTTTACCAACGAGTCTCTGTGGTTCGACCCCTGCTCGTGCATACTGCTACACCGGTAGTGAGTACACTTGCTCGGTTTTTATTACTAGAGGAATTTTTCTCCATCAGTTAGGAATTCTGTATTACCTGTCATGTGCCTCGAGCACCCGCTATCGAAATACCATGAGCTAGCTATGCTGCTCTTGAGGGAGGTAAAAACAACATTGCATTCCTCATTTTTCTTTTCCATCCACACGAACTGACCAGTTTTTTGACGATGTGAGTGGTGATGTGAGTGCATCCGGGAACTCATCTGAGGAGCATCTTTTCCTAGATCGTGAATTCTCTTGTAGTAAAATGGTCTGATGTGACCTGGTAAAAAGCAGTAGTGGCACACAAATCTCTTTTTCTTGGATGTTGTTTTAGGGTTGTGAAAGATCTTAGGTTTTGAGGAACTCTCTCCTTCTTTTAAAAAAAATTGATTCAAAGCTGAGACCTGTTTTTGAAATTTGAACCATACTTAGAAGCTCATCAAGAGTTGCCTTTCCAGTATTCATTTTTGCAAATTTTTTCATGGCCTCTGTGAGTTCCGTTTTGGTTTTCTCAAGTTCAATGTCACGTTTAGTGAGCATGACCTCAAGTTCGGCTATGGAATCTTTTTGGTTGTCATTTTCAGTAGTGACTTCTTTAAGTTCACCTTTTAAAGTTGAAATTTCAGTAGAGAGTTTCTCATTGACCTTTTAAAAAATGACAATCTTTTCTACACGTTTTCCCAATCGGCATATAAATCAGCATAAGCATCAAGAAGTTCTTGATAACTTCCATCATCGTCTTCTTCATTCTCTGTCTTCTTAGACAGCAGAGAATTAAAACAGTTGACCACAAAGTCAGAAGATATGATGGTAGATGTGACTACATCTGAAGCTACATAATATTGATGTTCATAACTTGAAGGCTAGATTTCCATGATTGCTAAGTTTAGCGTTTCATCTTTGTCCTCACTGTCACTAAGGGTCACACAAAAGCTCATCCCCTTTTTCTTCAGAGTGTTGGCACACTCATTGGCATAATGCCCTAAGCCTTTACAGGCTCTACATTGAACAGTTTCGGATCAAATCTTAGTAAAACTAGTAGGTTTCTTGAAACTACTCTCAGTATCCTCCTTTGATTTTTCAAAAGTATTTGGTTTTTTAGAAGGAAATTTGTTGTCCCATTTATTTTTGAGAAAATATGTAAATTTTTTAGTTAAAAGGGAAACATCTTTGGCTTCCAAATTTGAAGTATCGATTTCATTAGAGATTTCTTCAATCTCTTTTGGTACTTTGGATACATTAGAGAGAGCAGTAGCAAGAGCAACACTTTCAGCTTTATGTTGTTTCTGAATAGATGTGTTCATCTCAAACATGGTTAGTTTACCCACAAGAGTATCTAAACCCATAGTTGTAGTATCATGTGCTTCTTCAATAGCATCAATTTTAATATTAAACTTATCAATAACAGTTCTTAATATTTTGCTCACTAATCTAGCATTTGATATAGGCTCACCTAGGGAGAGACATTCATTTGAGATTTCTCTCAATTTAGCAGAATAGATTTTTATGTCCTCAGTCTCATTCATCCTCAAGTTTTTAAACTTGGTCATGAGAATTTTCAACCTAGTAGCCTTAACACTATCATCACCCTCACAGTGACCTTGCTAAATATCCCAGGCAGTCTTTGCTACATTTTGATTTATTACAAATCTGAACATGTGTTCATCCACATGACTAGATATAGAACCTAGAGCCTTGGAATTATAGTTAGCAAGGGTGACTTCAGCAGTGGTCCATTCTACCTCAGGTTTGAGTTTGTAGATCTTTTCTGAGGTTTCCCCCTCTTCACTACTTTTACTCAACCTTAGGAGGAGTACATGGAATAATAATACTAAGCCACGCTCGTTCATCAATTGCTTTGATGAAGAGACGCATCTTAGCTTTCCAAATAGCATAATTAGATCCATCTAAAACTGGAGGACGGTATTGATTCAAGTGTGATTCCATAAAGACCACTCTTTTTTGGATCTCACTCAGTGAAGTCAAGTGTAGCTCTGATACCAATTGAAAGAAATTGAGCAGCTAGGAATAACACAGGAATGAAAAACAGACTGATGTGAGTCCTGATGCTATCACACCAGTACTAACATCAATAAGAACATCAGCGGAATTGAACAATTAAAAACGAAATGAACACAAGAAATAACACTTATCTACAGCAATTCGCTGTAGATAATAAAATTTCTATTATTAAACCTCTTTTGAATCGGTTACACAAATGTATACTAAGAGAAGACAAAATAATCAAAAATACTCTCACAAAAATACAACTCTTCTGAAGCTTCAATTCTTCAGCATATAGAGTCTCAAAAAACCGTAAATGCTAATCAGCCTCGAGCCTTGTATTTATAGCCAAGGAGGTCACGAATTAGGATGAGATAAGCTTGAGGAATATATCTTCAATTTAGTCTTCTTTATCTCTTTAACCACTCAAGCAATCCTTTTCACTTTGACTTCTTTCCTTGTGTGAGAGTCTTACAAAAATAAACAAACTACACACAAAAAATAAACCAAATTTTCGGTTAGTAGGTTAGAATACAAAAACATAATATTCATTATATTTACCTAGATTAAATAATCAAGAAAGTAACAAAACTTAATTTAGTCAACCTTTGACTTGTCAACGTGTGTGAGACTCCACACACTTTCAATGCTGTAGATAAGTGTTATTTCTTCTGTTCATTTCGTTTTTAATTGTTCAATTCCGCTGCTGTTCTTGTTGATGTTAGTACTGGTGTGATAGCATCAGGACTCACATCAGTTTGTTTTTCTTTCCTGTGTTGTTCCTAGCCGCTCAATTTCTTTCAGTTTCTTTTTTTATTAACCAAGAGTTATAAAGCTACATCATTTTGATTTTAAAGAGTAATTTATTCCTTTCCCCCTGCGAAATGATTAGCATGCCCATTAAAAAGTTATTTACATGGCTCATAACTTTAATTATGTAAAAAATTAACAATTTGTTAGTTTTATACCAATGTACAACAAAATGTCAATTTTAGAAATCGACTTGCCATTTTTTTAATGTGAGAAACCAAATTGCAAAACTGATACAAACATAGGTAACCGAATTGCAATTTGCCCAAGTCCAAATTGGAAAATGAGAAGATTGGTTATTCTGAGGTTGGCACCGCCATGTAGCCAAAGTGACATGACCATGCAACTCATTTCGAAAAAAATAGAAGCCACGGTATTGATCGGCACGTCCATGCTTGTTCCAACGCACGCCAGTGCAAAAACTTATGAACAAACTCGTTTTGGACTTTGGCCTTGCAAGGCAATGCGCAACAAAGGGCATGACCATGAGGCCGAGAAAATCTGATGGGTAGGGCCAGCTGATTATCTTGTTACTCAAAGCTTCTGAGTTGGGGTTTTAGATAGTATAAATACTCTCATTTTTGCATAGCATGATATGATACTTAGTGTGATAGAGATCAATAATTAGAATTTAAGTTAGTTATTTCTTTAGGTTTCATATATTTCTAGATTATTTGTAACATGATATAATACTTAGTGTGATAGAGATCAATAATTAGGATTTAAGTTAGTTATTTCTTTAGGTTTCGAGTAGGTCTCCTGAGAAACGCGTTTCTCCATAACTATGGAGAAACACGTTTTTAATAGCCAGAAGCTATACGTTTGATAACCAGAAGAAAATTTCTGGATATCAGTCTCAAAGGGTTCTGGATATCCAGAAGCTTTGGAACGGATATCCAGAAGCCTTTGGGCGGATATCCGCTTCTGGATATCCAGAAAAAATAGATTTGAAGCCAAATCCAAGGCCAAGACCAGAAATTGCTTATTGAAGGTTTCTGGATATCCAGAAACCTTCAAATGTATATCCAGAAATCATCAAATGAATATCCAGAAACATTTTGAAAGTTTCTGGATATCATTTTGAAGGTTTCTGGATATCACTTTCATAAGCTTCTGGATATCCTTTCAAAGGGTTCTGGATATCCAGAACCTTTGAGACTGATATCCAGAAGTAACCATGGGACAAGGTCATGGCCAATACAAAAAGTTTCTGGATATCCTTTCAAAAGGTTCTGGATTCCCGTAACCCGTTTCTCCATAACTTATGGAGAAACGCGTTTCTCCCTAGATTTTACGTTAGGTTTCATATATTTCTAGATTATTTGTAACAGTTCAATTTTCTCGTCTGTTTATCCGGATTAGGGTTTTGCACAGTTATGAATTTTTGTGATCAAGAATTCGTGCATACATAATTAGAGATTATAATATGTGATTCTCCATATGAGTAATATCGTTCTCCCTTTATTCGTGGACGGAGCAAAGTTGTTAAACCACGTAAATATTTGTGATCCTGTGTATATGTATGTTGTGATCATCATATTCTCTACTGTCTGTTCTAACAACAAGCAGCTTTGAAAAAAATGGTTTTTAAGTACTACGTTCACCACAACAGAAATGATTTCTGATTACTTATAGAATTGTCGCAAAAAATTGCACAAAATCTGGGGAGAAACGCGTTTCTCCGTAACTTATGGAGAAACGGGGCCCGACTTGTCGCGCGACAAGGCTTCTGGATATCCAGAAGCTTATGAAAGTGATATCCAGAAACCTTCAAAATGAATATCCAGAAACTTTCAAAATGTTTCTGGATATTCATTTGATGGTTTCTGGATATACATTGAAAGGTTTCGGATATCCGAGAACCTTCAAAATGAATATCCGAAACTTTCAAAATGTTTACGGATACTCATTTGATGGTTTACGGATATACATTTGAAGGTTTCTGATATCCGTAAACCTTCAATAAGCAATTTCTGGTCTTGGCCTTGGATTTGGCTTCAAATATATTTTTTCTGGATATCCGCCCAAAGGCTTCTGGATATCCGTTCCAAAGCTTCTGGATATCCAGAACCCTTTGAGACTGATATCCAGAAATTTTTTTCTGGTTATCAAACGCATAGCTTCTGGCTATTAAAAACACGTTTCTCCATAGTTATGGAGAAACGCGTTTCTCAGCAGACTTACTCAAAAAATTGGTACTTTTTGAACGTGCCATAAATATTTTGACATATTTTTAAGTGTCGTATTTTAAATAAAAATAAAAATGCAATTACTCGGATTTGAACATACGGCCTTATACATTGGAAATAAGTCTTTTACTACTAGATTAAATTAAATCGTTATTATATATAAATATTTAGTCATGAATCTTTATTATAACATAAAAATTATATTATTGTATTTTCTTATGTTTGTAGTCATTTAAATCTAATATAATTAAATGATACCGATAAGTTACATGAAAAATATGATTAAATTCTAAAATTAAATAAAATTTCCAAGTAAATCTCTTGTTATTAGCGACACATTACATAAAAGCGCCGAAATATAGCGGCACTTATTAAAATTGTCGAAAAATAGAGGCACTTATTAATATTATCAAAAAAGAGCGGCACTTATTAAAAATGCAGAAAATTAGTTGCGCTCAATTTAAAAGTCCCGGAAAGTAGAGCACTTATAAAAGAGTGCCATAAATTTTACGGCACTCATTAAAAAGTGGCAAAAATTTAGCGACATTTAATTAAAAGTGTTGAACATTAGTCATACTTATTAAAAAGTGCTATAAATTAGCAGTAATTTTTTAAAAAAAAACACCAAAAATCAGCAAAACTTTCTTCAAATTGCCGCAATTATATGACATTTATATATTTAACTATAAATAATTGTCGTAAAAAGTCATTTTTGCTAAGATAATATATTTTTATGAGAGGGAGGGAGTATGTTTTTGATTGAGACAAATTACTTCTATAATGTAACATGCTGATTTTTATTTGAGTAGGTGTCCGGAAAATGCGTTTTTCCATAAGTTATGGAGAAACGTGCTTTTTCAAAGGTTCTGGATATCAGTCTCAAAGGTTCTGGATATCCAGAACCCTTTGATCATGATATCCAGAAGTTATGTTAGAATGGGACCAACACATACCAACTTTCTGGATATCAACTTAAATAAATTCTGGATATCAATTTCAAAGAGTTCTGGATATCCAGAACATTTAATATTGATATCCAGAAGCCTTTCAAAATGTTCTGGATATCTAATACAAAGGTTCTGGATATCAGTCTCAAAGGTTCTGGATATCCAGAACCCTTTGATCATGATATCCAGAAGTTATGTTAGAATGGGACCAACACATACCAACTTTCTGGATATCAACTTAAATAGATTCTGAATATCACTTTCAAAGAGTTCTGGATATCCAGAATATTTAATATTGATATCCAGGGAGAAACGCGTTGCCCAAGCCAAGGCCATGGGCCAAGGTCATGGCCAATACAAAATTTCTCGATATCCTTTCCAAAGGTTCTGGATACCCGTTTCTCCATAACTTATGGAGAAACGTTTCTCCCTAGATTTTGGCTTTTTATTTTTATTTTTGTGAAGAGGATCCCAAATATGTTCATATATACTCCCTCCGTCCCTGAAAGATTGTTCCATTTGCCATTTTGACTTGTTTCAAAAAGTATGTCCAATTTCTAAACTTAGGCATGAATATTAGTGCAAATCTACTAAGGTACAAGAAGGTGAAACTCTTCCTTAATAATTGCAAAATATACAACAGGACAATCTTTTAGGGACGGAGGCGTAGTTCATACCTGCGTCTTTTGTTCTTTGTTCGAATAACCATTAAGAGAATGAGTTTCAAGGCAAAATAAATCATTCTTCATCGAATAAACAATGTAAAAAATTAATAGACCCTCCATCCGATTTTTTTTTTTAAGTGATCATATTTTAATTAAAAATAAATTTGAATTATCAAACGGGTGGGTAAAAAAAAAAAAGTAATACTCATTTGTTGTAGAAAAGGGAAACAAGCAGACATGATCAGCATAAATTTCTATAACTATGTTTTGTATTATATTGCGTAAAATAACATATTTAGCTTAGAAATTCAAAGCAAAATCGAAGGAGATCTATGTCCATAAATTTTTATATAATTTAGCATTTAAGTATTAATTTTATTATTAAAAAAGACTTTTATGAAAAGTCTAACGATTATATGATTGTTGCATGAATCTTTAAGGAATAGGCAATTCGATTAAATAATATTCTATCCTTACAAGGTTTTGATTAAATAATAAAAAACTTTTAATTTCATTAAATAAATCATAGAAATTTATTTAAACAAATTATATAACATTTCTATATAAAAAATAATAAGTTTGTGGATAGGGTGAAACTAGGATACTGAGCCCTAATTTCCCTCTACTTTATTTAATGTTGTTCTTTTATCTCAAGGTCCCATTCATTTGTTTGACATAATTTTATAGGATAGTAAAAAGGACCTTTCGTTTGCTTAAATTCTGCATAAAGTTTGGTGGAATAATTAACTAAATAAAGCAAGTGTCTTAACACCAAGTATTACCATATTAAATAATTGATCAAGTGGGGCTACGGATTTGAGCATAGATTAATGATAATGAAAACACATCTGATGTCCGAAGACATAATTTTGATTGGACGATGGTAGCGTTAATCTATATTTAAATAAGAAAAATGATATTTTTAAAGGCGAAACACGACAAATTATGTCTAATCAGCCACTTGGGAGGATAAAAAGGTGACGGAAACTTTAAATTATTCTAATTAAGTAGTTTATCACTTTGGAATAATAATTAACTATTTATCGCAAGATTTTAGGTTAATTCATCTAATGATAGTACCCACAACCCACTAATCCATCATTGTTCTAAATATGAACATAAACAAACAAGTATTCAAATTGGAATACTTATTATTTGTTAGATTGAGCATGAATCAAAATGGTTAAATTTATAGTGTGAAAGACCCTGCTCTAAAATGTTATAATATATTAAAGGCTCATTTAATGTTGTCCACACTAAGTACACATCTAAAAATCACACAAAATTACTTAGCTATCTTCTTTTCATTACAAATTTTATTTTTGGGTGTGCATAGTTATTTTTTCTTGATTTATCAATAATGTGTTGATTTATGCTAAATTTTGAGTCTTCATAATAAAAACATGGAGGAGAAATAGAGAGACACATTGGTATGTACACACCTTTTCTTATACTTCAACTATAGTTAGAGATATATTTTTATAACTAAAACAAAAGAAAAAGAGAAAAACAAAAAAGAAAGGGAACCCTTGATTAGATATCTTAAATATTGAGTTTTCATCTTAAAATCAATTGACGTTAAAGATAGTGATTTAGTATCTGCACATGTAACATGCATTCTCTGATATCATCATAAAGTATGAGATTTTATCTTAAAACTAATTGATGTTAAGGAGAGTAACTAAGGATCTTTATATGTTATATGGAAGATTTATCAGTTTCTGATATCAAATAATATCTCTAACGAGAGAGAGAAGTTTTCCAAGTTGTGGAAAAGTGATAACATTAGCGTATCCAAAAAATTTCATCAATGAATACAAAAAATGCACTAAGTTTCAATAGGAGCAAGATAAAATTATATTGTATTTTTTCTTCTATCTCAACGGGAATAAGTTTCAACAAATTGCAATAAGCCCTCCAAACTTTGGAAAACTTTGCAATATTAAAAAAAAAAAAATGGGTCAATTGCCCTCTTTTGCCCCCCAAATCCGCCACTGAGTTGCACTAGAACTGGCTGCAATCAAAATTTGATTTTAATGCTCTTTTCGTAAACTTTCACATTTACTTTGTAAAAATCACACTATTGTCAGAGATATTATCATACATCGAAAATTGACGAAACATTCACATTTACTTTGTAAAAATCTCACTATTGTTAGAGATATTATTTTTAAAGAGGAAAGGAATGAGGTTATTTTTGTATTATTATAAAGTTATAAATCATTTGAGTGATCATGTGGTTAATTTATTTTCGTTTAATTTGCATTAAAACAACAATAAAATAATTTGTGTTAAAAAACATCCTCTGTTAAATGACACGTGACTTGTACGTGATCATTTAACTGATTTTTCTAACAAAATTGGTTAAAAATCCTAAAATGTTAATAAAATATGAACTTTCGATCCTACATTGTAATTAGTGATAGAATAAGACATATATTAGAAACACCTCCTGAATTTTGGGTCCCAAAATATCATTTGCCCATCCAATATTGGTTGATCGTGAAATTTGATTTTGACACAAAGATGAATTGCAAGAGATCTTCCTGCTAGAAGACAACTGGATTGGATTGGATTGGATTGGATTGGATTGGATTCAACCAATACCGGGTGCTATGAAACTTTGCTAACTTTCTTGCTAATTTTCTGACAATGTTAATGTATCTTTTTAGGATTGGTACAAGAAATTGGTAGCTAAGAAACCTAACTTTTTTTTTAATGTTAATACGAAAATATTTTGAACAAATTTTTTAATTTAGTTTAAGGGTTTATTACAAAAAAAAAAAACACATTAAAAAAAGATGACATTTACAAAAAAAAATGTAAGATGGAAAATTACAAAAAAAATTACTTTTTTTTCTTTTTTTACAAAAAACTTTTTTTTAAACAACTAATAACTGAAATTATCAGTTGTTTGACCAAAAATGATAAAAAAAAGAAAAATCAATTTTTTTTTTTTAAATTTCGAATTTATGTGTTTTTTTTTTAATTTCCATCTTTCTAAAGTAGTTTTTTGTAAATGCCCCTTAGTTTAATTATCCTAATAAATATCTAAACAATGTTATGAATAATATATTTAACGGCGTATTAATAACAAGTTTTTTTATTAGAATAGTTAAATTAATTTAAAATTATTACTCAAATTACCTTCGTGTGAACAAAAAAGTAGAACTTTTAGTCGAGGACAAAACTAGTGCATTATTTATTTTGATTAGGAATTAAGGTTTTTTTTTTTTTTTTTTTTTTTTGACAATGTCCTAAGTAGAAGGTGTGTGTGCACGTGCACGTGTTATTCCAATGAGAACCTAATTAAAATAGTTATTAGAAACTAATAACCACCCTTATATTAAAATAAATCAATGATTTAGATTAAATGTCACATAAAAGGGGCGGTGACCTTTCGTAATTTTTTGTTTGTTTTTATGAATGGAAAGGGTGGTAATGTTAAACGCGCAACAATTTTTTGTGATTTACGTTGTAAGTGAGCGAATTGAATGCAGTAGCTAATTAGCTACTGAATTCAATGTGTAATTTGGATTCATTAGTTAATTAGCTAATTGATCAAGTCTATTTTGAATATTGCACTTGAATTCAATAGCTAATTAGCTATTGAGTCCAAGTGTATTTGGTTTCCGTTTGAATAATGCAATTGGATTAAATAGCTAATTAACTTATGAATATTTGGATTCATTAGCTAATTAGCTACTGAATCGAATTGCATTTTGAACGTCATTTTTTGATTCAATAGCAAATTAGCTAATTAACTCAGTATAATTTAAATTAAGTAGCTAATTAACTAATTAATTGAAATGTATTTTTGAATATTACAATTGGATTAAGTTACTAATTAGCTACTAAATTGAGCACGCGCTCTCATTAACTTCTTGTCATTTTATAGCTTCGTCCTCGTCTATATCATTAATTGCAAAATTGTCACCGTAACTATTCTATTAATTTATAATTTGAACCCTTGATTTACATCTAATCTAACGGTTATAATTGTTTCCAAAATTCCTATTTAAATTAGGGTCCATTTGAGCACCTAACTATCTACACACACATATATACTTTCTTCGTCTTATTTCAAATTGTAAAAAGAATTGTTGGACACGGGATTTCAGAAAAAATATATAATATTTGTGTTGTGAGTATAGATAGTAAAATTTCAAATTGTAAAAAGAATTGTTGGACACGAGATTTCAGAAAAAATATATAATATTTGTGTTGTGAGTATAGATAGTAAAATTTCAAATTGTAAAAAGAATTGTTGGACAAGAGATTTCAGAAAAAAATATATAATATTTGTGTTGTGAGTATAGATAGTAAAGTTATAATTATTAATGGGTAGAAAATAGTAAGTACTTAGTTGGCAAGAGTCTTAAAAGTGAGTCCTATTAATCAAAAATATTATAAATTTTCTATTTTAAACCTTTGCAATCTTAAGAGTAACATCTAACATGACAAATTTAAGCATTTTAATAATATAAGTAAATAAATTTCTTAATGATCTCACAATAATACCTTAGGAGGGTTAGTGTGGATTAGAATTTGTTGTTTAATGAGGCAATTTAATAACTTCACCAAAATCTAACATTTATTTTAAAATTAAAAAAATTTAAAAATAATTATTTACCTAAACACAAAGAGAATAGTAGTTTGGGCACTTATAGTAATCCTTCCATTCCAAAATAGCTATTGTTTTTTCAACTAAATTTTAATCCACAATTACTCTAACTTCTTTGAGTTAAAAACATTTAAATTTCACATGTATTAATATATTGTAAATTTTACATTTTATTATGAGTAAAGTAATGTAGATGAAAGACAATAATAAAGATAAATTTAATAAAAAATATAGTATGAAACTTGAAATGGTCATAAAAGATAATTACTGTAACCGATGGTGATAGTATGTCATACTCCCTCCGACCCATTTCATACTTCAACATTTTGAGATTGCACGCAAATTAAGAAAAAAGGTAAGTGGAGAAATTGTTATGAGCATAAAAGTAAAATAGGAGAGAGAATGAATAGAGGGAATAGTAAATTTGAAAATTGTTGTGGGTATAAAAGTGAAATAGGAGAGATAATGAGTGGATGAAATAATAAAGATTCTTTGTTATTTTAGAAAAGATAAAGCTTTAACGGGACACCCATTTTGATAAAAAGGTGAAACTTAAAATGAGACGGAGGGAGTATATTTCTAAATTTCAACTTACTCGTGCTTGTCAACATCTATTGGAATGCATGATTTTGAAAGGAAGTAATATAGGTGTTTGCAACTTCTTATTATTATTATTATTATTTTGATATTCAGGTTTTCAGTTTTGTCGAATTTATTTTGGATCACCAGCTATCGGCTCCTCGAAGTCCTGACGGAGGTAAATCTCGAGATATACCCTATGCAGCCAGGGTGACAGCACCCCTTATACTCCTGATCCCAAGGGAGCCCTCCTACGTACAAGGCATTTACATCACTCTTATATCACCAATAATTTGACTGCTCCAGCTGCTCCTGCCATGATTCGAATTCGCACGCTGAGGTCGCAAGCCCAGCAATGCTGCTTCTTTAACTGCGCGGATGTGCCCCCGTGGGCTCCTAAGAAACCTGAAACACATGATAATTCCACATAATAATTCTAGTGAAAATCGAACATCGGACCTCCTCATAAAAAAGTAGCACAGCATACCACAAGACCAAGGGCCTTAGATTTTGCAACTTATTATTTGCCTCTAACTCTTCTTCTTGTACTTTCCACAAATTCTACAACGGATTATATTTGAGATAAGAAACCTGAAACACATGATAATTCCACATAATTATTATTTGCCTCTAACTCTTCTTCTTGTACTTTCCACAAATTCTACAACGGATTATCGTGAGACGGGGACAGTATATTATTGTGCATTAATGTGCCCTAATTTATTGGTGGGGGACTCTTCTCCTTCTTAGGGTTTCGTGAATTGAAATAGCCCCACAGCCTTATCTCCCTTCTTTTGTGCTGTCCTAAAAATGCAAATCTTCCACTTTCACCTACTACTAACCTACTACTACTGATAGTCTCATATAACAGTTTAAGACTTGACCTACTAACTCCGAAGAAAATATTACTCGTACTTTCTTTCTATTTTAGTGTAAATTTCATGGCTGCATTTTCTTTTAAAAAATTGAGAGAAAATAACAATATTATTAACAACGGCACATAATTAAGATGACACATAATTAAGAGTTGGCTCTTCAAACCAATTCGAAGATCAATTTATAAAATGGGACTGTCGCATACGAAAACAACATTTCTTTAATTTTAGTTACCCCATTATACCACATCATGTAATTCTTCCGAAATCCGATATAAAAATTGAATTAACATTTTTAGGTGATTCTCTATTTATACATATAAGCTTTGGGAGGGGGGATAATTTGAATCACTTCGGATTATATCATTTTATGTTATTAAATTGATTTTTTTATGAAATTATGATAAAATCTTTTATTGAATCTTAAAATGTATAATTATGAAATTATGATGATAACTAAAATTTTATTTTATTGGGCGAATAACATTTTGGGCCCCAAATTTTAAGGGGTGTTCATAAGATAGGCTACATTCTATCACTAATTACAATATAGGGTCCAAATTTCATATTTTGTTAACGTTTCAGGATTTTTAACCAATTTCGTTAGAAAAATTCGTTAAATGATCACGTGCAATCCACGTGTCAGTTAACGGAGAATGTTTTTTAACACAAATTCTTTCGTTGTTGTTTTAATGAAAATTAAATAAAAATAAATTAACCATATGATCCCTCAACTGATTTATAACTTTATAAAATTTCAGAACTATCCTTATATAAAAAAGCATTACCCCTGCGCTGCCCTCTCACACACATACTTTGTCCCTATCTCTCTCTCTTTAACTTTCTCTGTCTACCCCATCTTTTTCATCCACTTCAGTGATCAAAGAGGACTGAGCGGTGGCAGGAAGGCCCAACAATTGAATGGCCCTTAGAGCTTCAGCCCCCGCTAGGCTCCCCCGTCTTTCCTCCACCACTTCACCACTCATAACAACCTCCTCATTTTCTCCCGTTAAATCTCCTCCCGCTGGCCATGGTCTTCAACTGAAACATGATTCCTCCTTCTTGCTCCTCCCTACTACAACCGCCCTCTTTCTCCTAGCCCTCTTCACCACCACTCTCAATGAAGCCAAAGCTCTCACCCTCTTCAAAGAACAGATTGTCTCATCTCTCACTCAAGTAAGAAAAATCCCCATTTTCTATTTCAATTCCTTGATCAATTACCACTTCAATTCCTTGATCAATTACCACCCATTTTTCTAATTTGACATAAACAAACACTTTTAAGATGATTATGTAACTTTTATTGCCTAATTTTAGCAATATCATTTTTAATATATTGATTGTTTTGGGGGTAATTTTGTAGGTGGAGAAGACAGTTGATGATGAAGATGATAGTGGAGGGTGGAGGTGGGGGGTTATGATGGGTGAGCTAATGGAGGTTGGTGGATTGGAAGATAAGGAAGAAGATGGGGGTAGAGAGAGAAAATTAAAGAGAGAGAGAGAGAAAGTGTGTGTGTGTGTGTGAAGGGGAGATGAGGAGAAATATTTTTTTTGAGTACAAGGGTATTTATGAAATTTTATAAAGTTTTAAATCAGTTGAGGGATCATATTGTTAATTTATTTTCATTTACTTTGCATTCAAACAACAACAAAATAATTTGTGTTAAAAAACATCCTCCTTTAAGTGACACGTGACTTGCACGTGATTATTTAACGAATTTTTCTAACGAAGTTAGTTAAAACCCCTTAAATGTTAACAGAATATGAACTTTTGACCCTATATTATAATTAGTGATAGAATGGAGCCAATCTTAGGAACATCTAAACTTTAGAGTCCAAAATGTCATTCGCCCTATTTTATTTCGGTTACAATTTAATCAAGTTGATCAAAAAAATTGAAGTGTGATTATCATTAGACATAATTGTATTTTTTTTTAGTTGACTATCAAATCTTTAACTATTTTGTTCTCAATGAAATAAATACTTTTTTCCATTTCAATTAATGCTCCATTAGATTCTCTAAACGAATTAGCACTCTTTTTTTGTTCCAATGTGAATACTGATTCCATAAGACACAGGGCACTGACATAATAAACTATACTATACATATATTCATATATCAGACCCAATTTTAAGCATGTGCAAACACATAATAAACTATACTATACATATATTCATATCAGACCCAATTTTAAGCATGTGCAAACAGTTCAATCATAAAGTGCCTAAAAATTTTAAGGGCCTCAAAATTTTTAAGTTCAGTATATATATTATAGACACCAGACATATTAAAAAGGAATATACTTGCTCTGGTAGACTTGATGGTAGACTTGATGACTATCAAAATGCAAATGACTTGAGTTCGATTTTTGTGCACTACATCTATGTTGTACTTTTTTTTTCTTTTTTTCTACTTGGTTGTTGGTTGGGCTAAAATTTTTAAATATTAAGAGCCTCAATATTTATATTTAGAACATTATCTCTATAATTATTGAAACGGGCATGATTCATGTATGTTGATATAATCAACTATACTATACGTATATTCATATACTCCCTCCGTCCCAATAAAAGCTTCACTAATTATTCAAAAGGGCGTCCCGTTAGAAGCTTCACCTTTCCTTTTTTGGCAAAGATTCTTTACTATTTTCTCCACTCATTTTCTCTCCTAATTCACTATTACACTCACAATACTTTTTAAATTTACTATTCCCTCCACTAATTTTCTCTCCTGATTTTCGAATTACACTCACAACATTTTTTTTTCCACCTATTTCTTTAATATTTGTATCCATTTAAAAGGGTGAAGCACTTATTGAAACGGAGGGAGGGAGTATGTGTATAGGATAGAGGGATTGAAGAAGGGTCACGTGGAAGGGAAGCTCCCCGAGCTTTACCGTCAATTTAGGGTTTGACTGGTTCCAAAATGAAAGTGACTGCTACCTCGTGGCCCAACAGCTGCAAGATGAGATTGCCTCTAATTACTTGAACACCTCACGTGGCACACCACCCTCTCTTTCTTTATTTCTTGCTTAGGTAAGTGGGAATATCTATAATATAAATATAATATAAATGGTAGTTGTCCATCTCCATAATAATATGAACAGTACTATGAATAGTGCTAACTGTCAAATTTTCCATTTTATCCTTATTAAGTTGTCCTTTTTCCATTTTGCTCTTAAAAAAAGAAAAATGTGTCCTCGGACACGGACTTAATTAAAAAAAAAAAAATGTGTCCTTGGACACGGACTTTTACTAGTATTTATTTAAGAAAAAGAAATAATGTCCTGCCACTTTTCTAGATTTGGGCTTGTGCAATTTAACTTTATATAATAAGAAAAAATTGAATCTTTACACTTGCATCTCTAGTACTAAGTGAAACTTAAACCCTTGCTTTGAACTACAACTTGCAATAGCTATATTACGACTAAATGGTTTGGATCCAAGAGTAATCCATTTTGAGCATGTAATGTAACCAAATCAATCTTAAAGCCTAAAAGAAATCACCAATATATATACTCCCTTCGTTGCGCTTTAAGGTTCTGAGTTTGACTTTGCACGGAAATTAAGAAATGAATAAATTTTCAATAAAGAAAAATTATTAAAGTGGATAGAAATTAGAGGAGAGAGAATATAAAAGTCAAATGTGTGGTAGGGAATAGGAGAGAGAATGTAAAAGTTAAATGTGTGGTAGGGAATAGGAGAGAGAATGTAAAATATTTAATAGGAGAGAGAATGCGTGGAAGGAATAGTAAGTTAATGAGGGTATATTTGTCCAAAATACTTGTCATTTATGGAAAGAAGTAAAGTAAAAAACTTAATTTGAGACAGACTAAAAAGAAAAATAAGAATCTTAAATCGGGACAGAAGAGTACTTGATTATTCCGGAATGTGTTGACCGGGCTCAAATTGGACATACCGATTCTTGGCGTATTACATTTCCTAACGTTGTCCCATCCAAATGGGGGACCAATGGGAAACTGCCGCATAGCCCAGATAAATGTGTTTTACACTAAATCAAGTACTCCCTCCGTCCCGCTAATATTAGCACACTTTCCTTTTTGAGCGTCCCGCTAATATCCGCACACTCCCAAAAAGGAAACTTTATATTAATAAAATATTCACCCAATCCCACTCATTCTCTCTCCTACATTATTTTAATACTCACAACACCATTATAATTTATTACACCCTTCACTCATTCTCTCTCCACTCATTCTTTTACACTCACAACATTTTATTAAAATATCATATTTCTTAATTCCCGCGCAAACAGTGTTTGTGCTAATACTAATGGGAAGGAGGGAGTAAATAAAAGATCTCTCTCACGTTTGAGCGAGACTATAAATACCCCTCAGATCCTCTCACAAGGTATGCTAACTCGTACACTTAAATCTTACTATTCCAGGCATTCCAAGCCTTCTTGCTCAACTTAAGATTATATCTGAGGCTCTGAATTGAGATCAAATTCCAATTAAATTAACGATGTTCTTTATTTGTAGGTCGATTCACTCTTAAAAAAAAAAAAAAAAAAAAAAACTAAAAGGGCATTTCCCCTTAAATTGTATTAATATCAGAAACAATAAAAGAAAAATACAAGTAGGGGACCATAATATTTTACCTCAAAAAAAAAAAAAAAAAGGGGGTAAAGAGATTAACTCATTTACCCCCTTTCTTCTTGGGTCTAACTTTGAAAGATTTATGCTTTCGCGAACAGAGATGGAACTATAATCAGATGAAGAAAAGTATACTTCTTTCATTTATCAACAGCCTATATATACAAGCTAGGGAACATAGAAAATATCTAAAACATTGAATGTTAGTTACATTGGAATTAACTATACATGGAACATTAAGCTAGATAATACAGTGTATTGACTTGAGTTAATAATTGGGATAAGTATTATCCTTTACATGCTCCCGCAAGACGGACGATCGTTGGAAAAGACCGATCTTGAACAAAAGAAAGTGAAATCGGGTACGAGGTAGGGGTTTTGTGAGAGCATCAGCTAATTGATCACCTACTGATATATTTTGAACGCGTAATGCACCAAGTTGTACTTGCTCACGAACAAAATGAAAGGATAGAGCAACATGTTTCATGCGGGAGTGAAAAATAGGATTGGCAGAGTAGTGAGCAGCTCCAAGATTATCACAATAGATGACAGGAGGTTGTGAGAGTGTAATCCCGAATTCCAAAAGCAGATTGCGAAGCCAAAGAAGTTCAGCAGAAGCGTCAGCAACAGCTCGAAACTCTGCCTCAGTGGATGATCGTGCAAGGGTTCTTTGTTTCTTAGAGGACAGGGCGAGAGGATTACGACCAAGGTAGACTAGATATCCGGAGGTGGAGACATAGTCATTTTTGTCGCCACCCGCCGGGCGTCACTAAAGGCATGGAGAGTAAGTGGTGTGTCACGAAAGAGTTGGAGACCCATGTGAAGAGTTCCATGAAGATACCGAAGAATGCGTTTTAGGGCAGTCCAGTGAGATTCTTGTGGTTGGTGAAGGAATTGAGCTAATTTGTTGACAGAAAAGGAGATGTCAGGTCGAGTGAGGGATAGATACTGTAGGCTACCAACAATAGCACGATAGGTGGTAGAGTTATAAGGTGGGGACGAGGGATTGAGTGTGAGGGGAGGGTAGACTGCCATTGGAGTAGGACTGGGTTTGGAATTGTGCATGTTGTAACGACATAAAAGATCATAAATGTATTTGGATTGAGAGAGTAGAAGGCCTTGTTTATTGGGCGTGACTTCAACTCCAAGGAAGTAGGATAGTTGACCAAGGTCTTTGAGAGAAAAACGATTGGCAAGGTTTGTGAGAAAAGTGGAGAGAAGAGAGGAAGAAGAGCCTGTGACAATGATATCATCAACATAGACTAAAAGGTAAAGGTGATGAGAGTTATGTGTATAGAGAAATAGAGATGGGTCAGCGAAGGAGGAGTGAAAACCATAAGAAAGAAGATAGGATTTGAGTTCAATGTACCAGGCCCTAAGGGCTTGTTTAAGGCCATATATAGCTTTGGTGAGACGGCATACATGAGAAGGAGTGCCTTCATTAACAAAGCCGGGTGGTTGAGTCATGAAGACGGTTTCCTGAAGGGTGCCTTGAAGGAAGGCATTATTAATATCAAGTTGGCGAAGAGACCAACCTTGACTAAGAGCAAGAGAGAGAAGAAGACGAATTGTGATCGGCTTCGACGATCTGGGCTGAAGGTTTCGTGAGTAGTCGATGCCGGGTTGTTGATGAAATCCTTTGGCTACGAGACGGGCTTTCAGTATTTCCGAATTGTATTATTCGGGTTATATTTAATACGAAATACCCACTTGCAACCGACAATGTTATGTGCTTCGGATGGTGGAACGAGGGTCCATGTATTGTTACGAGTAATGGCATTGTATTCTTCCCGCATGGCAAAGACGCCATTGAGGGAGGAAAGGGCTTGGTTGGTGGTGGTGGGTAGACTAGTGGGTGAAGGAAGTGTGGCAAAGTTAGCATATTTGGGGTTGGGTTTTACGATATTATTAGATAGACGGGTGACAATGGTGCGGGAAGGTGGTGGAGGTTCGGTATGTGTGGAAGTTGTGGTGGTGGCTGTATTTGGAGAGTGGGCGGGAGATGAGGTAGGGGCAGCAGGGGCAGTGCGAGGAATGGGAGAGGGCTGTTCAGCAGTGGGAGTGGTGGTGGTGGGGTTTTCGGGTGGTGGGGTGGGTGGGTCAGAGGGGAGGTCATTTAGTGGTTGTGGGGAGGTTGGAGTAGGGTTATTAAGGGGGGGAACGGATATGGGGCACCACTCGGCTGTGGAAGGAAGCGGAGGAGAAGATGTATTGTTAGTGAGTGTTTGATATAGAAATTCTGTTTCAAGGAATTTTACATGACGGGAGGTGTAGACTCGAGAGGTGATGGGATCAAGGCAGTAGTAGGCACTTTGTGTGGGTGAGTAGCCAACAAAGATGCAAGGAGTTGATTTAGGTTCAAGTTTGTGTTTAGTATAAGGACGGAGCCATGGGTAACACAAACAGCCGAAGCTACGGAGTTTAGTGTAATTGGGAGGATATTTGAAGAGACGGAGAAAGGGAGAATCATTTGTGAGAGTAGATGTGGGTAGGCGATTGATGAGATAGGTGGCAGTGGTGAGAGCATGGGCCCAGAAGGTAAAGGGAAGTTTAGCATGAGAGAGTAAGGTTAAGCCGATTTCAACAATATGGCGATGTCAGCTGCTCGGAAAGCCATTATGTTCGGGAGTGTGAGGAGGAGATGTGAGGTGAGAAATGCCAGACTGAAGTAGAGATGGAGTTATTTTTATGTATTCACCTCCATTGTCAGAGTAGAACTGAGTAATATCTTTGCGGAAATATTTTTCGACGAGAGCCTTGAAGTGAGTGAAAATGGTGAGGGTGACAGATTTATTTTTAAGTGGGTATAGCCAAGTGTATTTAGTAAAATGATCAACAAATATTACATAGTATTTGAAATTGTCATACGATAAGATGGGAGAGGTCCAAACATCCGAGAATATTATGTCAAGAGGAGCATGAGATTGAAGAGTAGATGTAGAAAACGGAAGTTTATGACTTTTATTGATGTTGCATGCATTACAACTAGAAAGATGACTAGAGGAGATTGGTAAGGAGAATTGCTGTTTTAAAATAGAAATTATTGGAGCGGCAGGATGACCAAGTCGGTGGTGCCATGATGATAAAGAGTTGTTGATGCTAAGGTGTGCTTTAGCGAAGGACGGATACCAAATATAAACGCTATGGTTACTTGTTCCATGGATTAGAATTTGGTTGGTCGACCGAGCCTTTATAAGAAAAGAAGAATGTGAGAATTCAATAAGAGCATCATTATCTTTGCAAAATTGAGAGACAGAGAGAATATTTTGAGAGATGAGAGGAACATGAAGAACATTATTAAATTGAAGAGTAGAGTTAGAGGAGGAAAGAGAGAAGGAACCTATGTTTGAGATTGGTAGGGAGGAGACATCTCCAATAAGTACTTCATCATTCCCATCATAAGGGCTGTGAAGCGAGAGGTTGGTAAGGTCGTTTGTTATGTGGTGATTAGAACCACTATCGACTAGCCAGGAAGTGGGTGGAGAATGGATTAGGGGGCGGATGGCGGTGTTGACACTCAGTGGGATCGGGTGGATTAGTGATGGTTATTGTTGTTGCGATTTGGGCGAGTGGGGGTGGGGGGAGGGGGAAAACAACAGTGGGGTAAGCTTTCTTGAATTGGTTGCATTGGGAGACGATATGCCCTACCTGACGGCAAAACTGACATTTGCCTTTGAAGGGTTTTGTGATGGAAGGTCCGCGTGGAGTGGGTAGGAGGGGAGGGGTGTGGTTGGTCCGTGGAGGTTGGGAGCTAAATGGTGCAGATTGGTTGTAGGCGGCAGAGGGATGATAGGCGGCATGGGCAGTGGCTGGAAATGGAGAAGGTAGTGTTTGTTGTTTAAGAGTGAGTTCGTGATGGATTAGCTTTTCATGGAGAGCTTCAAAAGTGATGGGTATGTCTCGGGCGCGAACGGAATCAATGACAGGCTTGTATGTGTCGTAGTCTAGACCTTTGAGAATCTTGGCAATGATATCTTCATTGTCCATGGGTTTCCCAAGGAGAGCAAGTTTGTCGGTGCAAGTTTTGATTGAGTGCATGTATTCGAATATGGATTGAGATTGTTTGGTGAGGGAGTCGAGGTGGTCTTTGAGTTGGAGGATATGACCACGGGAGGGGTTGGTATATGTTGTTTTGAGGATGACCCAAGATTCGTGAGAGGTTTTAGCTTGGTGAACTAAGGGAGCAACATTGGAATCGAGGGTGCCAAGGAGAGCTCCAAGGATGAGACTATCCTGGCGGTGCCAAGTTCTGGAGGCGGGGTTGTACTTCTTGGTGTTGTTGACTATGATGGTGGCAGGAGGTGTGGGGTGGGTGCCATCCACATACTTGAGTAGGTCGAGACCAAAGAGAATGGAGGTGATTTGAGCAGCCCATGTGAGATAGGTGAGGGGTGTTAGGGCTCGGCAGTGAGAGAGGTTGACAAGAATGATGGGGTGGTCAGGTTCATCAAGGTTTGGAATGGTGGTGCTGGGATTTGCCATTGCAAAGTTTGAGAAGAAAAAAAAAAGAATCGTTCAGGGCTCTGATACCATATAATCAGATGAAGAAAAGTATACTTCTTTCATTTATCAACAACCTATATATACAAGCTAGGGAACATAGAAAATATCTAAAACATTGAATGTTAGTTACATTGGAATTAACTATACATGGAACATTAAGCTAGATAATATAGTGTATTGACTTGAGTTAATAATTGGGATAAGTATTATCCTTTACAGGAACAATCTTCATGGTCATAATATTTTTTTCCTGTGGATCAAACCATTCTTTTCTCTTATGAACACTGGGGCCCAAGGAGAGATAATCACCCCATCAACAATGTCCCCCATATTTATCACAGAGAAAGAGTCTGATAATTCAGACAGAGATAGAGCATCAACTTCTGTACTAGATTAATGGAGGGAGAATAGCATTAATAAACCCTTGATTGGAAGGGAAAAAAGGTTTGGTTTGGTTGGTTCGGTTTGGTTTGGTTTGATCTAGGAGGAACATACCACAAATCAAACCGAAGCATGTGGTTTGCCAATATTTGTGTCCAAACCACTCATACTTGAAAATCAAACCAAACCACATGATTTGTTTTGGTTCAGTCACAAACCGCGCGCGGTTTGAATCGAAGCACATACATACCTACTGTTAGGACCTAACTTTGATCAATGCCATAGTTAGTTGGTTTTGATAAAGGAATATATAGAACAGGGTTTATATCAAAAGATGAAATCTGTCAGTAATGGTCCTTCACTCTGATAGCTGTGAGTCTGACAGTTATGATTCTGCTTTATACATTGGTTACAATCAATCAATTACATGAATCATATTCCTTCTCTAAGCTATCAAGATCATCAAGTGAATCTCAATCCTTATTAAAGATCAATTCTGATAGCTAAGCCTTGGTATGATCTGACAGCTATGGCTTCAGTCCTTCAGACAGCCATTACTCTGTCTCATACTTTGATGCCAAAATATCAACCAAGATGGATCCTGTATCTTCACAACTATCAAGTTCACCTTTGAAGACCATTGAAGACCTTCTGGAAGCCTACAACTCAATCTAGCTCATGAAGACCTGCAAGTGGACAAGTGGGGCCAAGACTCATTAATGAAGCTGCAACAGTCATATTCCAACGGCTACATTGAAGGCTATAAATAGAAGAGTTCAACCTCTGCACAATACACCCTTTTTGAAAAACTCTCTTTTTCACAATCCAAAAACCTTTCCCTTACACCATTACACACCTCCTGTAATCCAAACCTTACACACCAATCCCTACCCTTCAAACACTATTCCAAACCCAAACCTTCACCCTTCAACCCCTGTTTCTTCAACAACAAACCTTAGTGTAATAAGTTTATGATTGTAAAACATCTAAGACTGTACTTTAGGTGTATTAGTTATTTTGTAAACACTCAAGACTGTACTTTGAGTGTATTTGTTTTGTAAATCTTGAGACTGTACTTCAAGTTGTAAAAACACTTAAGACTGTACTTTAAGTGTATCCCTAGTTGACTGTACTAATTAGGAAGAGGAAGTTCAAGGAACTTGCCTAATCAATCCTTGTAATTCTTGTTGATTAAGATTATAATAAATTGATCTCACTTGTCAGTTGACAGTGGGGGTGGATGTAGGAGGAGTGAACTTTTAACCACTTTAAATCTTGTTGTGTTATTACCTTTTCTGCAAACACATTCACAAACTTGTATTATTTCATTGTGTTCATTGTCCTATCATTATTTCAAGCCTTACTTATTCCGCTGCACAACTCAACAAATATCTGACAGCTAAGACAAACCATAGTTGTCTGATCATTTGCATATCAAACAAGGGCCTTTCAATTGGTATCAGAGCTTGTCTTCACATTCAAAAGTCTAACAACTTGTGAAGGATTCTCTTCAAACCCACCATGCCTCAACCAAGGAGAAATAATGAGAAAGACATACCACACATTGATGACTGTGGATCTTTTGAGATTTATGCATCAAAAATAAAAACATACCTTGATGCAAACAGTATATGGAACTGGTATGTTCTAAATAATGAAGTGTCCTACCCAACTCAAATAGATATCAATGGAGGAGCTAGTACAACGAAATCCCCAGAAGCATGGTCTGAATCTGAAAAGCAATTAATCAGTGCAAATCTAAAAGTCAAAAACATTCTTCAGAAGAGTGTAAATGACTCACTAGCACAAGAAATTGCTAAGGAACCAAATGCCAGATCAGCATGGGATCTCATTCAAACTAAATTCACTAAACACACCAGTGTCAGGACACAAAATTTGTATAACTTTCTTAAGCAATTAGACAACTTCAAGTTCTATCCTGGAGAAAAAGTGAGTATTGCTCAACCAAGGTTTAAAAACCTTGTTAGATCTATTGCTGACCATGGAAAAACCTTTGAACAGCAAGATCTCTGCCTCAAGATATATTCCAATCTTCCACAAGAATATGAAAAGGTAGCATTACCTATCAGAGAAGGATCTGAATGGAGCACAATGACAGTTGAACAGTATTTTGGAAAGCTTGAAGCTTATGAACTGGAAGATATGATAAAAATTCAACCAGTTCCTACCATTTCACAAACTTTAGCTTTAACTGCTCAAGAATCCGCCCACAAGCCAATCACTCACCAAGACATTGAGACCATTGTCAACAATGCCCTTCAAAAGATAAACATCAGCTCCAAACCTGTCAGTAAACAGATCTCTCATGAAGACATTCCAAGTCTCATATCCATGGCTGTCAGAAATGCCATGAAATTTCAAAAGAAATCTTTTGACAAAAGGTACAATCCTTCCACATCTAATGCTCAACAAGACAACTTCAAGAAGACTGTTGATTGCTTTAACTGTGGATAGCAAGGACATTACTCATCTGATTGTCCTGAACCAAGAAAACCTAGGGAAAATCAGATAGCTAAGAGATTGACCTACTCAAAAGAGATCATTCACAGTTCCAGGTGCAACTGCTTCAACTGCTCCAAAAATAAAAATGACAAAAACAAGGAGCAAGTTATGATAGCTGATTCATCAAAATTCAGTGATGAAGAATATGAGTCCAGTAATGACTCTGACAATGAAGGAGAGGAGGCCATGCTATGCTTTATAGCTGAAGATGAGGAAGAATCAGACAATAAGGAATAATTGGAAGCACTTACTGCTGCAGAAGAACTAAAAGAGGTACATGATTTTAATTCTTTAAATATTGATGGTTTCAAACAATTAGTCTGCACTCTTTTAATTCAAACCAAGAAACAAAAACTATCTTTGCTTCACTGGTCAATGAGAACCTTTTTCAATCCTCAACCATAGACACCCTCACAAAAACCAATTCTGAGCTTGAGAAAGCCTGTCAAGGGCTAAGAGAACAATGCTTCATGCTTGAAAAACAAAACATGGATCTGACAGCTGAGACATCCAATACTCAAGAAAACTGTCGAAGACTCATAAATCTTGAAAAAGAGAATGATGCTCTTAAAAAGAAAATAGATTCATGGAACAAGTCAGGCAAAGCATTATCCCTTTTCACCTACAACCAAAGACATCCTAGTGACAAAACAGGGATTGGTGCTGACAATCCTACACTAAAGATGTACACTCCTCCCACTGGTGAAAGGGCCATTGAAAAAATGGTTCTAGAAAACCTAAGCTCTGGCAGCTATCAAACTCAAACCTATCATGTTCAAACCAATGGAAAATCAAAGGAAATCTTGTTTGGTCCTAGTCATTCAAAGGAAGGACCAAGTAAAATTCAAGGAAGCAAGTATATTTGGGTTCAAAAAGGGGCCAATATACAGGAAAAAATTAAGCTGCAAAAATGTGCTAGACAGCCAAGCCCTGACAGACAGCCAAGCTCTGACAGACAGCCAAGGCCTGACAGACAGCCAAAATCTTCCAAACAACAAAGAACCCCAAGGCAACAAGGATTCTATAACAAACATAGATACACCAAACAACAAAAACCTCATTGGCAATACTCAAATGGAAGAAGGCATGCAAATCAAGATGACTCCCCCAGATCATCCTATCCAAATACCTTTCAGTTTCAACCCCAATATAACAACCCAAACCACTTCTTCAATCCATCCCAATCCACTGTCCTTACTCCTTACATGATGCAAATCATGTCATATTACAATACCCTAAACCAGTTCTTCAGAAAAAGATCAATGAACAAAGCTAGGGTACCAAAGAAAAACTAATCCTTTGGACACAAAAGATTAAAAAGGGTACCATAAAATTTACTTTTTGTTTTGCAGGTACCTAGGAAAGGACTCTGGTATTTAGATAGTGGTTGTAGTAGACATATGACCTTCAATAAAGACTGGTTGCAACAATATATCCCTAAAAATGGTCCAAATGTAACCTTTGGTGACAATTCCCAAGCTAAGTTCAAAGGATCAGGAAATCTTATTACTAAAGATATCATTTTTACAAATGTGTCTTATGTAGAGGGTCTCAAACACAATTTGATTAGCATAAGTCAAATCTGTGATAAGGGATATCATGTTGTTTGCACTAAGGATCAATGTACTGTTAAAGACAAAAGCAATAAAGTCATTCTGACTGGATCAAGAAAAGGAAATCTCTACTGCTTAAACCTAGAGATTGTGGAATCCTCAACTGCTCACTGCCTTTTGTCTTTTAGTCAATCTGATATGTCATGGCTATGGCACAAAAGATTGGCTCACCTTAACCATAAAACCATCTCCAATCTTGCAAATTCAAATCTAGTCAGAGGTCTTCCAAAGATCCCATTCAAGAAGGACAAACTTTGCAAAGCATGCCAATGTGGGAAGCAAAAGAGATTTTCATTCAAGCCCAAGACCAAATTGGACACCTCAAGACCTATTGAACTACTTCATAAGGATCTTTTTGGACCCATAAGAACTAGATCTTTAGGAGGAAAAAGATACTCCCTAGTTGTGGTTGATGACTACACAAGATTCACTTGGATCATTCTTCTTGAATCCAAAAGTGACACCCTTAGCTGTCTAACAAAACTGTTCAATAAAATTCAAAATCAAAAAGGGACATCCATCATCAAGATCAGATCTGATCATGGAATGGAATTTGAGAACACAGGAGTAGAAGAATATTGTGACTGCAAAGGTATTGATCATAATTTTTCAGCCCCAAGAACACCCCAACAAAATGGTGTTGCTGAAAGGAAAAACAGGACAATTTGTGAGCGGCAAAGAAGAACAATGCCGTTGTAACACAATCTCCCAAAGTATTTTTGGGGTGAAGCTGTCACTACTGCTGTGTATGTTCAAAACAAGACACTAATCAACAAATTCCATAAGAAGACTCCATATGAATTATGGAATGACAAAGTTCCTACCATTTCCTACTTTCACAGTTTTGGAAGTAGATGCTTCATTCACAATAATGGCAAGAACAATTTGGACAAATTTGACTCCAAAAGTGATGAAGGAATCTTTCTTGGGTATTCTAATACAAGCAAAGCTTATAGAGTTTACAACAAAAGAAGACTTGTAGTAGAAGAATCAATTCATGTTGACTTTGATGAAAATAATGATCAAAGTGTGACTGAATTGTGTGATTTTGATGAAGTTTTAGGAAACCCAGATAATCTCCCTGAAGCATCTCCTATTCTTGATTCAACTATTCTCCATCATGAACAAGATTCATCAAATCTTCCATACATGGTACCAAGAAATTCATCTGACAGCTATCATGTGCCAGACAGTCATCATCTCTCTGACAGCCATGAACCATTTCATGCTCATCATCAACCAATCCAGCCAACCAAGTCAATAGCAAGCATTCCCACAACCAATCCAATTGATGAGGAAGAAAATACTCAATTAAATGGTCATTCCTTGACTAACATCTCTCAAAATTCTTCCTTAACAGACAGCCAACCCTTAGCTGACAGCCATCCAAATTCTTCAAGTTATCCATCTACTAGCCATCTTCCATCCCCATCCAATTATCCTCTTTCTCCTCCCAAAACCAATGCTGAATCCACCATTACTCACATCATTCCACCCAATAAAGATATTTTCATCAGTCTTCAAATTGACAAAACAATAGCCTGCACAACATTCCTTTTATCATGAGTGCATTCATATCCCAATTGGAACCAAAGAAAATAAATGAAGCACTCCAAGATGCTGACTGGATAGAAGCTATGAAAGAAGAATTAGAACAGTTTGAAAGGAACAAAGTATGGCAACTTGTTCCCAAACCAAGAAATCAAACTGTTATTGGAACAAGGTGGGTTTTTAGAAATAAAATGAATGAGGAAGGGACTGTCATCAGAAACAAAGCCAGATTGGTAGCTCAAGGGTACAGGCAAGAAGAAGGCATTGATTATGATGAAACTTTTGCCCCTGTTGCCAGACTGGAAGCTATCAGACTATTCCTTGCTTTTGCATCATCCAAAAAGATGAAAGTCTATCAAATGGATGTCAAAAGTGCTTTTCTTAATGGAATATTAAAAGAAAAGGTCTATGTCTCACAACCCCCTGGCTTTGAGCACCCTAAGTTCCCTGACCATGTATTTAAGCTTGATAAAGCTCTATATGGACTCAAGCAAGCACCAAGGGCATGGTATGAAACTTTGTCAAAATTCTTACTTGGCAAAGGATTTACCAAATGCCATATTGATAATACCCTGTTTATCAAGAAATATGGTGAAGATACCTTGCTCATTCAAGTCTATGTTGATGACATAATTTTTGGATCTTCAAATGAGTCACTCTGCCTAGAATTTGGAAAAACCATGCAAGAACAATTTGAAATGAGCATGATTGGTGAGCTCACATTCTTCTTGGGACTTCAGGTGAAACAGTCCAGTGCAGGCACATTCATAAATCAGGCCAAATATACAAGAGACATGATCAAGAAATTTGACATGCAAAATGCCTCTCCTGCAAAAACTCCTCTCTCAACCACCACCAAACTTCATGCTGACATTGATGGTCCAAGTGTTAATCAAACACTCTATAGAAGTTACATTGGATCCCTACTATATGTAACTGCTTCTAGGCCAGATATCATGTTCAGTGTGTGCCTGTGCAAGATTTCAAGAAAATCCAAAAGAATCACACATGGCAGCTGCCAAAAGAATTCTTAGGTATCTAAAGGGAACTCCAGATTATGGATTATGGTATCCATGTGAAGCTCCTTTATTCCTAATTGGATTCACAGATTCGCACTATGCCGGATGTAATTTGGATAGAAAATCCACAAGTGGTAGGCTGTCAGGTTTACGGGTTCAAGAATAATTTCTTGGTCCAAGCAAGAAACAAACCTCGCTTGCTACTTCCACAGCAGAAGTGAATATGTGGTCAGCAGGACATTGTTGTTCTCAAATTTTATATCTCGAAGTCAACTTCAAGACTTTGGAATTGTTGTAGACAATGTTCTTATTCTGTGTGACAACTCAAGCACCATTGCAATGACTCGAGAATCCTGTTCAAAGATTCAAAACTAAACACATTGGAGTCGACACCACTTTATTAGAGACCATGTTGAAAAAGGTCATATATGTCTTAATAAAGTTGGAACAGAGGACAATGTTGCTGATATTCTTACAAAAGCAATGGATGAAAAAAGATTTGAGCTTTTAAGAGCTATGCTTGGAATGATAAACTTGCCAAAATAAAAAGTTTTTTTTTTCTTCATTAACAAAAAGGGGGCATACAGATAGAGCAATGTCACAAGTGAAGCCCGACAGCCTATCCCCTCAAAATATTCCCCGATAGCCATCTACCGACAAATGCCTATCGATGCAAAAGACAAGGAAAAACAAAAAACATACATAAAACAACCCACAAAAACTTCCTTAAACACAAAACAACATCCGTATCCAACTCCTCTTCAAATCTTCACACCTTGGGCCGACATTCCTAGGAAATGTCACCGTCTCTCCCGAGATCCACCACTCCGCACTCATTCCTTCATATCTGGCCTCCTGAGTAGACTGCAAGGTCTGATGGTACCTTTGCAACCATACTGGATGCCTCTCAAGAAAGGGATCAATTGAAGTAACTGAGTACTGAAGAGAAGGACTAGCTCTTCTTGGCCACCATTCTTCTACAGCATCATAAGGTTGAAGCAAACCTTCCAGTGGTGTCACAAAGCCGAAATCCCTGTAATAAATACCATTTTCAACTCTAGACTCATCTCTCTCCACAACCGGAACTCGACAGGCTAAAACAAACTATAATCTGGTTGAACGGATGTGATATAGTTGAGGAAGGAGATACATGTATCTCCGAAAAGTTATCACCTCTACCCTCCAACAAACCAACCCCAGGAGAAAGTGAATCCTGCTCACACCGTAGACTACCTCTCGTGCTCAACCTTTTGCTCGACGGCTAAGCCCCTCTCAATGGTCATGCGAGCCCTATCTTGCCCAACCAATTCTCCTAGTGTATAGACCCTCTCTGCCTTACCTTTTCCCTTGCTAGACTCACCCTGATCAACCCTAATATTTTTCCCAAAAATCCTTATCCCTTCTCCATCTCTACCATCAACCTTCTCTCTGACAGCTATCTCTTTGATACCATAATCCTGCTCTACTCTCTCTCTCTCTCTTATTTTTACCTTTGTCACTCACCACCCTTGAACTTTCAATCACATTGAAAGACACTCTTTCTCTCTCCCTTTCATCTCCCTCCAAATCATCCTCATGACTTTTCCCAAAAACCAGTTGTTTAGCTGTGTGAGCCATTTTTTTGGGATTGAACTTTGAAGAAAATCTACCTATCTGTGTTTATAAAACAAACTGAATGAGTTTCATCAAACATTGTCATTGTTGTATAGGCAAATTGATCCATAGCTATCTCAGACAGCCATCATCATTCAACTTAGACTTAACTGTCAAAATTTTTATATTCTCTGACAGCTAGGTTAAAGCAATTTTTTTTTTCGGTGATTTGATCGTGTTAATTGCTCACAAATATCACTTCCCTAGCCTTCTCGTTCTCTGCAATATTCTTGAAAAATGGAATGTTCTTCCCATGTTTTGTGGGATTTAATGGCCTCAACGTGGGGAAGGGCAAAAATAACTGTTCATATGAACAGTTACTAAACTTTGAAATCCCCAATGCTCATTAAAACCCACTCTCCACTCATTATTTTTTCTCTCTCTCTTTTTCAAAACCAAAACTCCTGTTTCATTAACTCTCTGTTTGTAATCCGTCTCTTTCCCTCACTAATCTACCATCAAATTTCTTCAACCCTAACTCATTCAACCATCCATGGCAGAATCAAAAGCAAACTACCCAGATGCTCACAGCTACTTCATTAAACCTAGCTTTTATGATTCTGAAGTTGGGGCACTCATCAAAGAATTACTTGAAGTCAATGAACTGCTTGATTTCATGGGAGCCAGACCACCAATTTATGAAGAACTATGCAGGGAGATTTACCTTGTGGGAAGGAGAAACAAGGAAGACAACTCAATAACTGCCACCATTGACAATACTGAGATAACCATTACTCAGGAATTGGTCAGTGAGGTCTATGATATCCCAAACAAATCAGATGCTGTGAAGAACATTTGGGATAGAGGGTCAGAAAGATTGAAGACTGTGTATGAAAAATTCCTTGGTATTAAAGTCCCTGACTTCAAGAATGTACAGGACAAGACAATGGTTAAGGACAAATCTGATATCTTCAAGTCAACCCTTATGGATGTGGTCAACAAGGCCATTGATGGCAAGCAATCTTCTTTTGACCAAATGGGAGCAAATGAATGGAAGCAGATGCTGAGCCTAATGACTAAAGACACAAACTGGTGCACAGTTCTACTCCACAACTTCTAGCTAGCAGCTTCAACCTCTTCTCTAAAATTCAAGAAATAAGGTGGAAAAATGAATAACTTTAGATTCATGAGTGGAACAGTCCAGTGCAGGCACATTCATAAATCAGGCCAAATATACAAGAGACATGATCAAGAAATTTGACATGCAAAATGCCTCTCCTGCAAAAACTCCTCTCTCAACCACCACCAAACTTCATGCTGACATTGATGGTCCAAGTGTTAATCAAACACTCTATAGAAGTTACATTGGATCCCTACTATATGTAACTGCTTCTAGGCCAGATATCATGTTCAGTGTGCTCACAAGGTGCAAGATTTCAAGCAAATCCAAAAGAATCACACATGGCAGTTGTCAAAAGAATTCTTAGGTATCTAAAGGGAACTCCAGATTATGGATTATGGTATCCATGTGAAGCTCCTTTATTCCTAATTGGATTCACAGATTCAGACTATGCTGGAATCTGGATGCAATTTGGATAGAAAATCCACAAGTGGTAGCTGTCAGTTTCTGGGTTCAAGAATAATTTCTTGGTCCAGCAAGAAACAAACCTCGCTTGCTACTTCCACAGAAGCTGAATATGTGGCTGCAGGACATTGTTGTTCTCAAATTTTATATCTCAGAATTCAACTTCAAGACTTTGGAATTGTTGTAGACAATGTTCCTATTCTGTGTGACAACTCAAGCACCATTGCAATGACTGAGAATCCTGTTCAGCATTCAAAAACTAAACACATTGAAGTCAGACACCACTTTATTAGAGACCATGTTGAAAAAGGTCATATATGTCTTAATAAAGTTGGAACAGAGGACAATGTTGCTGATATTCTTACAAAAGCAATGGATGAAAAAAGATTTGAGCTTTTAAGAGCTATGCTTGGAATGATAAACTTGCCAAAATAAAAAGTTTTTTTTTTCTTCATTAACAAAAAGGGGGCATACAGATAGAGCAATGCTGTCACAAGTGAAGCCTCGATGCCTATCCCCTCAAAATATTCCTGATAGCCATCTACTGACAGCTATCGATGCAAAAGACAAGGAAAAACAAAAAAAACATACATAAAACAACCCACAAAAACTTCCTTAAACACAAAACAACATCCAGATCCAACTCCTCTTCAAATCTTCACACCTTGGCTGTCAGACATTCCTAGGAAATGTCACTGTCTCTCCAGATCCACCACCTGCACTCATTCCTTCATATCTGGCCTCCTGAGTAGACTGCAAGGTCTGATGGTACCTTTGCAACCATACTGGATGCCTCTCAAGAAAGGGATCAATTGAAGTAACTGAGTACTGAAGAGAAGGACTAGCTCTTCTTGGCCACCATTCTTCTACAGCATCATAAGGTTGAAGCAAACCTTCCAGTGGTGTCACAAAGCTAAAATCCCCAGAATAAATACCATTTTCAACTCTAGACTCATCTCTCTCCATAACTGGAACTCTGACAGGGCTAAAACAACCTATAAACTGGTTGAACAGATGTGATATAGTTGAGGAAGGAGATACATGTACTCCAGCAAAGTTATCACCTCTTCCCTCCAACAAACCAACCCCAGGAGAAAGTGAATCCATGCTCACAGCTGTGTACTACCTCTCAGGCTCAACCTTTTGCTTGACAGCTAAGCCCCTCTCAATGGCTGTCTGAGCCCTATCTTGCCCAACCAATTCTCCTAGTGTATAGACCCTCTCTGCCTTACCTTTTCCCTTGCTAGACTCACCCTGATCAACCCTAATATTTTTCCCAAAAAGCCTTATCCCTTCTCCATCTCTACCATCAACCTTCTCTCTGACAGCTATCTCTTTGATACCATAATCCTGCTCTACTCTCTCTCTCTTATTTTTACCTTTGTCACTCACCACCCTTGAACTTTCAATCACATTGAAAGACACTCTTTCTCTCTCCCTTTCATGTCCCTCCAAATCATCCTCATGACTTTTCCCAAAACCGCTTGTTTAGCCGTGTGAGCCATTTTTTGGGATTGAACTTTGAAGAAAATCTACCCATCTCGTGTTTATAAAACAAACTGAATGAGTTTCATCAAAAATTGTCATTGTTTTATAGGCAAATTGATCCATAGCTATCTCAGACAGCCATCATCATTCAACTTAGACTTAACTGTCAAAATTTTTATATTCTCTAACAGCTAGGTTAAAGCAATTTTTTTCGGTGATTTGATCGTGTTAATTGCTCACAAATATCACTTCCCTAGCCTTCTCGTTCTCTGCAATATTCTTGAAAAAGGGAATGTTCTTCCCATGTTTTGTGGGATTTAATGGCCACAACGTGGGGAAGGGCAAAAATAACTGTTCATATGAACAGTTACTAAACTTTGAAATCCTCAATGCTCATTAAAACCCACTCTCCACTCATTATTTTTCTCTCTCTCTTTTTCAAAACCAAAACTCCTGTTTCATTAACTCTCTGTTTGTAATCCGTCTCTTTCCCTCACTAATCCACCATCAAATTTCTTCAACCCTAACTCATTCAACTATCCATGGCAGAATCAAAAGCAAACTATCCAGATGCTCACAGCTACTTCATTAAACCTAGCTTTTATGATTCTGAAGTTGGGGCACTCATCAAAGAATTACTTGAAGTCAATGAACTGCTTAATTTCATGGGAGCCAGACCACCAATTTACGAAGAACTATGCAGGGAGATTTACCTTGTGGGAAGGAGAAACAAGGAAGATAACTCAATAACTGCCACCATTGACAATACTAAGATAACCATTACTCAGGAATTGGTCAGTGAGGTCTATGATATCCCAAACAAATCAGATGCTGTGAAGAACATTTGGGATAGAGGGTCAGAAAGATTGAAGACTGTGTATGAAAAATTCCTTGGTATTAAAGTCCCTGACTTCAAGAATGTACAGGACAAGGCAATGGTTAAGGACAAATCTGATATCTTCAAGTCAACCCTTATGGATGTGGTCAACAAGGCCATTGATGGCAAGCAATCTTCTTTTGACCAAATGGGAGAAAATGAATGGAAGCAGATGCTGAGCCTAATGACTAAAGACACAAACTGGTGCACAGTTCTACTCCACAACTTCCAGCTAGCAGCTTCAACCTCTTCTCTAAAATTCAAGAAACAAGGTTGAAAAATGACTAACTTTAGATTCATGAGTGGAATACTAGAAGTTCTGATTCCCAAGCTCAATCCTCCACTACACAAGAAATGGGTGAAGACTGTAAAGCTGTCAGAGACAAAGTGCTTCAATGACAGAACTTTTGTATTAAAACAAAAGAAAGGAGCTATAATGAGAGGTGGAGATGATGTGAGCACTAGAAGCTTTATTGAAACACAAGAAAAGATGTAGGAAGAAAGAAGAAAGAAGATTGAACATTGGAAGGACTTGGTAGCATTGGCTACAAGTAGGAGAATAAAGAGGGGTGTACAATCCAATGTTAAGAAGACAGGGCTGTTGAAAAAGACTGTGGTACCTCATGGTGATAAAAGCAAGAACAAGGCTGTTCAAGTGGCAGACAGTGAAGGAACCTTGTCTGACAGCCATGGAAAAGATGATGAAGAAAGGGGTGCTATTGACAGTCATAGGGATGACACCATGGGTCAAACTGATGCTGGTGATGCTGATATAGATCCTCAAGAGCTTCAGGCAGCTATTGACATGTCCAAAATTCTGCATAAAGGCAAACAACCTCTGACAGCCATCCCTACCAGTGTGTTATCACCGCATCCAAGGTACAATCTTCCTCATCCCTTCCCTCTAAATCTTTACCACAGAAAAGAAAGCCAGAAAAGAAAGCACCAAAACTCAAGAAAACCAAACTAAATACCCCTTCCCCTTCTCCAAAATCCACAACTATCAGTCCAATAGTTAACAAGTCATCCACACCTAGCTCTGATCATCTGTCAGCTATAGAAGCAATCCTCAATCTCAATGAACCATTAGAAAAGCAACCGTTGAGGGGGAACACTGATGATAATATCCTCTTTGCCCAACCTCAACTGTCAGCCAAAATTTTGAGAGCCATTGATGCTATTGAGTTGGATGGAAACCCCAATACTGAAAAAGCTGCTTTCATATTTCTTGATGAAGTTCTAAGTAAAGAAGAGACAAAGATAGCCTTAGATGAACTCAGGTCTAGGTTCATGAAGAAAAATAGTAGATCAGGAGAGTCATCTAGCAATCCCAAGGTGATAGCTATGGATGTAGATACCCAAACCATCCCTTCTATTCCTGAAACTGAGCCTGTGAATGAACCTGCCCCAAATGTTGAAATTGATAGGGGGAATCTTGATAAGACAACTGAGGTTATTCACATTCTTAAAAAGGTAGGAGTTGAAATTGATCCCAATTCAGTCTCAAAGGGAGAAACAATCATGGATGCATGCAAGGGACTTGTATTTGATGGAACCCCAGACAATGAGGCAGCCCTTGAAACTATTCTTGAACAAAGGAGAAGTCAGGGCAGCCTTAAACCTCCTAAAGTCTCAATTTAGAGCTGATCTCCTCAAGCAAGGTCTTGGTCAATCCTCTGATTCAATCCCAAATTTTTCAACTCATATCTCTACTCCTCCCAAGCCAATTTCTCCAATCCCATAAATTGAAACTGTTGAAACCTCCCCTCATAGTCCAATCATTACTGGACATGACCAAGATGTGTTTGACAGTGAACCCATCCTTGACAGTCCTGACAGTCCTCCAAGCCATTCCATTCCTCCCACTCTAAATCAAGCCTATCTTCCCAAGAAAGAGCCTTGGATGCTTAGCTGTGGCATTGATTTTTCTATCCCTTCCATCAAGGCAGCAAGGACAAAGTTGGCCCATGTGACTCATATCCCAGAAATTGCAAACCCTTTTACTTATCCTAAATCCTGAGAGCTGTCAAGAAATGGTCTGATTTTGGTGGCAAGATACCTTGCAGGATTGGTCTAGCCTTCACCTTGTGCATTGAGCTTGCAAAATCATTTTTTCACTCACTGTTTGAACAAAAGTGTGCTCTTATGCTTTTGATAAGCAAAAAGGTCAAAATCTTTCTTCCAACCTTAAATCCAGGCATTGAACCATATCTTTCACCCCCTATCTCTGTTGATCCCATAATCTTCAACTCTCCCAATGACAACTCACTCTTCATGAGTTTGATATCTATTCCAGAGATCAAAAAGTTCTGAGAACCAATAGCTGTCAGCCAAAACAGAGCCAATATTGTTATTGATGTCTCCTCAGACTCTGACAGTGATGATGATGATGATGATCCTTCAAGCCCATTTCAGGAATCTCCCATAAAAATTCCATCTCCTACCATTACCAACCCTCCTCAACAATCCACTAAAAGTTCCCCTGAAGCTCAAGCACCAGTTCAAACACAACCAGGTCCATCCAATGTGCCCAAGAAAAGCAAGAAAACAAGGAACAAGAAGAAGCATTTGTGGGGCACAATGAGAATAAGAAATGATCAAATGCCTCTTACAAGGGCTCAACTGAAAGCAAAGGAAGATAAGTTCTTCAAATATGATGAGAGGATGACTTGGGAATGGAACAATGAGTTCTATTACAGAGGGGTTGAGCCAGATATGAGAAGAGAGCTGGAGGAAGAAAGAAATGAGCTCATATCAGTCAGGTAAGAAAGAGAAGAGTTCTATGATCAACTGGCTGATGACTGAATTGTATTACTGTGGAACTTTTTTTTTGTGTTTGAAACAATCTGTTTTGTTTGGTTCAGTATTTATGGATGTAATATGTGAACTTCTTTCATTTTGAGTTAATTCCAAGTATTTCAATCTCATTCATATTACTTGTGAATGTTGAGAATCCCTGAATTACTTCTTTCATTAATATCTTTCTTATCATTAACTGTGAAGTCATGTTCTAAATAGATCTTCCTTTACCAAAAAGGGGAAAATTGTTAGGACCTAACTTTGATCAATGTCATAGTTAGTTGGTTTTGATAAAGGAATATATAGAACAGGGTTTATATCAAAAGATGAAATCTGTCAGTAATGGTCCTTCACTTTGATAGATGTGAGTCTGACAGTTATGATTCTGCTTTATACATTGGTTACAATCAATCAATTACATGAATCATATTCCTTCTCTAAGCTATCAAGATCATCAAGTGAATCTCAATCCTTATTAAAGATCAATTCTGATAGCTAAGCCTTGGTATGATCTCGACAATATGGCTTCACCCTTCGCATGCCCATTACTCGTCTCATACTTTGATGCCAAAATCTCAACCAAGATGGATTCCGTATCTTCACAAACCTATCAAGTTCACCTTTGAAGACCATTGAAGACCTTCTCGGAAGCCTACACTCAATCCAAATTTCATGAAGACCTGCAAGTGGACAAGTGGGGCCAAGACTCATTAATGAAGCTGCAACAGTCATATTCCAACGGCTACATTGAAGGCTATAAATAGAAGAGTTCAACCTCTGCACAATACACCCTTTTTGAAAAAATCTCTTTTTCACAATCCAAAAACCTTTCCCTTACACCATTACACACCTCCTGTAATCCAAACCTTACACACCAATCCCTACCCTTCAAACACTGTTCCAAACCCAAACCTTCACCCTTCAACCCCTGTTTCTTCAACAACAAACCTTAGTGTGATAAGTTTATGATTGTAAAACATCTAAGGCTGTACTTTAGGTGTATTAGTTATTTTGTAAACACTCAAGACTGTACTTTGAGTGTATTTGTTTTGTAAATCTTGAGACTGTACTTCAAGTTGTAAAAACACTTAAGACTGTACTTTAAGTGTATCCCTAGTTGACTGTACTAATTAGGAAGAGGAAGTTCAAGGAACTTGCCTAATCAATCCTTGTAATTCTTGTTGATTAAGATTATAATAAATTGATCTCACTTGTCAGTTGACAGTGGGGGTGGATGTAGGAGGAGTGAACTCTGAACCACTTTAAATCTTGTTGTGTTATTACCTTTTCTGCAAACACATTCACACACTTGTATTATTTCATTGTGTTCATTGTCCTATCATTATTTCAAGACTTACTTATTCCGCTGCACAACTCAACAAATATCTGACAGCTAAGACAAACCATAGCTATCTGATCATTTGCATATCAAACAAGGGCCTTTCACCTACCCTAAGACAGATTGAGGGTGTGCAATGTACATTTGTCTGCATTGTATATTGTACAATACAAGCGGTAATCGGTGATGGATTTAGGATTTTTTTTTTGTGTGAAAGTCAATTATTATTATTTTTTTTTAAATATCAACATTTAAATCCATCCTTTTCTAAATGTATAAAAAAAAAAACTAAATATTGAAATATTAAGATATGTAATGGAAAATTGCATTTTCATTATAATTTATTAATATGACAATTACTTGAAAATTTTAATTCCTTTTTTTTATAATTCGTTAAATAATTGCCACTACTTGGTTAAAACAGGTAAAAAATGAAAAATATGTAACATTTAGAAAGGAAAAATGTGAAAGAACCTGTAGTAAGGTTAACACTAAAAGATTGTGATAGTTGAAGTTAGCAAAAGGTTAACTGTCACGTTTGTAAGTGCATAATTAAAAGATTGTGCATCAAAATAATTTAAGTGAATAATGAAACAATAAGTATGAGTGATTGTGTGTATAAAGAGAGAGAGAGAGAGAGAGAGAGAGAGAGAAACACGACAATTCAAAGTAGCTTGAAATATAGCAACTTATCCTATGTCCACCCTTTACTGTATTTGACAAGTAAATCAAACAATTAACTATAATATTTCTATTTAAATAGTTATGAAAACGTGAGTTTTTTTTTTTTTTTTTTTTTTTTTTTTGGAACAATCATTGTTTTCTTATTTTCGAAATATTATCAAATATGGTAAGTAGATTTTGTGATTTTCATGAAAGAGTTATTATATTTTACTTTGACTAGGAATTTGTAAATAAAGTAAATATCTTTTATTTATTTACATAGTTTTATATTAGGACTAACCTACTAAGAATCTATTTATTTGTGAGTGTGATTTATGTTTTCTTGTAGAATTTGAGATCTCACAAAGAAAGAGTGTTGATTGCGTGAAGACCTTCTCCATGGTGCATATAAATACAAGGCCATCAGCACAAGAGAAGACACGAATTTTGAGAGAGAAAAATACTTGTTCTTCACAGTTTTTCAACATTGTTGTTTTAGGCTGTGAGTGAATGTTGTGATATACATCCGCAACTCACATCTAGTTTTTTATTGAGTTCTTTGTTTTACTTCTGATTAGAATAGGTCCTACTTGGAAAAGGGAAATTGTTCTTGTCATAGAAGGTGATTAGAACTCATTTAGTATTTTAGTCTTTTAGTTTTTCACTTATTCTTATTTTTGTAAGCATCAAAATTTTAATAGTGAAAAGTTGTTGGGCGTAAGCCTAGTTTGCTGATCTCAAGATCAGTAAGTGTATATAACCATTGTGTTATTATTTTATTCTGTTTTTATTCCGCTGCATCATCTGTGGATGTGTGGACAGTTGTGAGACACATCTGTACTCACATCTGTATTCTGTTGCGTGTTTAAAGCTTCCTAGCTACACGAAACTTTCAATTGGTATCAAAGCTTACTCTCGATATACTACTGAGTGTTGATCCAGAAAGTGTAGTCATTATGGAATGTCAAAATCACCAAAACAGGCCTCCTGTCTTGGATGACACTAATTATTCCCTTTGAAAGTCTAAGATGCGAAATTACATCAAAGGTATTGATGAAAGAGCTTGGATGTGTATCCTTGTTGCATGGCAACCTCCTACTCTGGAGAAGAAGACTACTTCTGGTGTTGGTGAGTCTACTTTCAAAAGAAAACCTGAAGAGCAATGGACTCTTGATGAAATACATGCTGCTAACTATAATTCTAAAGCAATGGGTACTATTTCCAGCCATGTTTCTGGGAATATGTACAAGCTTATCACTAATGAAAGTGTTGTTAAAACGGCTTGAAATATTTTGCAAACACAATGTGAGGGAGCACCAAGTGTGAAAGCTACTAGGCTTAGAATTTTAATGGATAGGTTTGAATTACTTCGAATGGAAGAGACTGAGAACATTGTTTCATATGATGCTAAAATTCATAAAATTTCAAATGAGTGTACAAGTCTGGGAGAATCTATCTCCAATGCAAGACTTGTGAGTAAAATTTTGAGGACCTTACCTGAGAGATTTAACATAAAAGTGGTTGTGATTGAGGAAATAAATGACACCAATACCGTAGGTCTAGATAAAATAGTTGGGATTTTGACTGTATTTGAGCTAAACCTTGAAGCTCAGAAAAAGAACAAGTCCATTAGCCTTGCTCTCAAAAGTGCTGCTGCTCTTCCAAAAGAGCTTGTGGATCTATCCTCTGAGATTGACAAATCAAATCTTAAAGAAGAGGATGTGGCTTTTATTTCCAAAAAAATCAGTTCCATACTGAAAAACAAAAGGATGAGTAAGTTTCCCAATAGACCTGCTCCCAGTGCTACTGAAAAGCCAAAACCTAGCACTGAGAATGGATTCAAGAAACCAAGCTTTGACAATAAAAAATTCTCTGAGTCTGTTCAATGTAGGGCATGTCGTGGCTTTGGTCACTATGCCAATGAGTGTGCTAACACACTTAAAAAGAAGGGAATGAGCCTAACTGCTACCCTTACTGACACTGAGGATGAAGAAGAAGTAGCTAACATGTCTGTAATCAATTGCCATTCTGTGTTTAATGCTTTTTTTGCAGAAACTGATGAAGGAGTTCCTGAAGAGACTATGAATGTGGTCTCAGATGTGTACACATCTGGTGTTACATCTGACCTAATGCTGAACTGTTTCTCTGTAAAAGGAGATTCTGAAGATGAAGATAGGGACATTCCCTATGAGGAACTCTTTGCAACCTACAAGGAGCTGCATACAGACTGGATAAAGAGGATGGACAAGATTGAGATACTTGCAAAGGTAAATAAGTCTCTTTCTGATAAATTAGCTGCCTGTGAAGATGAAAATGCTAGACTTTCAAAAGAAAATGATGATAAAAAAGATACCATTGTCAAACTTGAAGTCCTTGTGACCAAAAGAGAAGTTGAGCTTGAAAAATTCAAAAATGAGTGTGATAAAGCTGAAAACACTTTTATCAAGTTAAACAAAAGTAAAATGAAACTTGATGAAGCTATCTTTATGGGTCAACTTAATAAGACTGGTCTGGGCTTTGAAATTTTTTTTGTAAAGTGAGGCTTCTACTTCAAAAAGTGTGGAAAAATCAAGTTTTAAAGAAAAATCCTTTTTGAGGGAGAATAGACCTAGGAAGAGACACTACATCTGTCATTATTGCTTTGCTCTTGGGCACATTAGACCCTTATGTTACAAACTTAAGGCTGACAAGAAATCTGGTTACTTTAATCAGCCTCAGATGTGTGAGAAGATGTATGCAGATCCGAACACACATCCTGGCAATCTGAGACCTCTGCACCACAAAAAGAAAGCTGTAAAGCAGTGGGTGGCCAAACCAAGTGCAACCTGCAATGTGGTTTATTCTTCCCTCAAGAGTACTGTCTCTGGCTCTTGGTATATTGATAGTGGGTGCTCTAGGCACATGACTGGGAACTAAGATGTTCTCATTGACTATGAATTAATTAGTGGGGGGAAAGTGAACTTTGGTGGAGGTGCTCAAGGAAAAATTGTTGGGAAAGGAACCCTAGATGTCAAGGGTCTCCCAAAATTGCACAATGTGTACCATGTGGAAGGCTTGAAAGCCAACCTGATAAGCGTCAGCCAACTGTGTGATGATGACCTTTATGTGAAGTTTGATAAAAACTTGTGTGAAGTGTTTGATAAGAACAATAAGTGTGTGTTTACTGGTCCTAGATATGCTGACAATTGTTACCAATTTGGTGACAATCTTTCTTGCCTAAGCTTAAAAGCTAATGATGTCAATCTATGGCACCAAAAATTAGGGCATGCTAGCTGTAGAACTCTGGAAGAACTTCAAAGTTTTGAAGCTGTTAAAGACCTCCCTAAGCTGAACCTCAAGAACCCTGATGTCTGTGGTTCATGTCAAAAGGAAAAGCAAACAAAAGCATCACATAAAAAGGTCCAACAGTGCTCCACATCTAGGTGTTTAGAGCTGCTTCATACTGATTTGATGGGACCTATTGAAGTAGAAAGTTTTGGTAGGAAAAAGTATACCTTTGTGTGTGTTGATGATTATTCTCGGTACACTTGGGTAATGTTCTTAAGAGAAAAATCTGAAACAATTGGAGAATTCAAGAATTGGTACAAAAGGGTTAGAAATCTTTATGGTCTTAAGACTGTGAGGATTATGTCTGACCATGGCACTGAATATGAGAACTAAATGTTTACTGCCTTTTGCAATTCTAAGGGAATCACACATGAATTTTCTGCACCAATCACTCCACAACAAAATGGAATTGCTGAAAGAAAGCATAGAACTTTGCAAGAAATGGCTAGGGTTATGTTAAGTTCTAAAAACATGTACAAGAAATTTTGGGCAGAAGCTTTGAACACTGCCTGTCACATTGGCAATAGAGTGTTCCTTAGGATTGGTAGCATTGTCACTCCTTATCAAATCCTTCTTGGAAAGAAACCCATTGTGAAATACTTTCATGTGTTTGGGTGTGTTTATTACATTCTCAATGATAGAGAATATTTGTCCAAATTTGATTCAAAGAGTGATAAAACAATTTTCATGGGCTATTCCACTAATAGTAGAGCTTACAGAGTTTTTAATCTCAAAACTAAGACCATTATGGTATCTGCTAATATTGTTTTTGATGACTCACTTGATCTTAACCTCAAGACTGCTGAGGATGATGTTTCAGGTTGCTTCTTGGGTGGAAGGATACGAGAAGCTTAGTCTTGGAGAATTAACAGAAACTGCCAGTGCTGAAAAACCTGTTAAACCTGCTAAGGATGTAACCAAGGATGTGGACACATCTGCATCCACATCTGAACCCACATCTACTCCCACATCCACTCAAAACCCTGAAATTGAGGACAGTTCCTCTGAATCTGATCAGGATGATGCTCCAGAAGATAATGTGGATGGGTGTGTGGATAGATCAAGGGATATTCCCTCTAAAATTCAGAAAAATCACCCCACTTCACAAGTTGTGGGAGATGTGTATGCTCAAGTGAGAACTAGACAAAAGGACAAAGTTGACTATAGAAAGATGGCAGGTTTGTAGAGTTGCTCCTCAGCATACTCCCAGGTAAGTTTTTGCTGTTTTGTTTCAAAGATTGAACCTAAGAATGTTACTGAAGCATTGAAAGATGCTGACAGGATTTTTGCTATGCAAGATGAGTTGATTTAATTAGAAAAGAATGAGGTTTGGACTCTTGTCCCTAGACCCTCTCATGGAAATGTCATAGGAACCAAATGAATTTTCAAGAACAAAACTGATGAGCAAGGTGTGATCATTAGAAATAAAGCTAGGTTAGTTGCTCAAGGTTACACTCAAATTGATGAAGTTGATTTTGAGGAGACATTTGCTCCTGTTGCAAGGATTGAGTCCATTAGGCTTCTGTTAGCCATTGCTTGTTATCTCATGATTACTCTTCATCAAATGGATGTTAAGAGTGCCTTTCTAAATGGGGTATTAAATGAGGAAGCCTATGTTGAACAACCTAAAGGCTTTGTGGACTCCAAGTTTCCTAACCATGTGTATAAGCTAAAGAAGGCTCTGTATGAGCTAAGCAAGCCCCTAGAGCTTGGTATGGTAGGTTGACTGACCATTTGTTTTATCTAGGATTCAAGAGAGGTGAGGTTGACAAAACATTGTTTGTGAGGAAAAACAAAAAGGAGATTCATGTGTCACAAATCTATGTGTATGATATTGTGTTTGGGTAAAACTCTGACCCTATGCTAGCTGAGTTTGTGGATAGCATGACTTCCACATTTGAGATGATTATGGTAGATGAGTTGAATTATTTCTTGGGCTTACAGATAAAACAATTCAAGGATGGCATGTTCATCTCTCAGTCTAAATATGCCAAGAATCATGTGAAAAAGTTTGAACTTGAACATTCCTCACATCAAAGAACACCAATGGGATCTTCCCAAAAGCTGAGTCATGATTCAGATGGTGATAGTATTGACCAAACCCTATACAAAAGCATGATTGGAAGTCTGCTTTATCTCACTGCAAGTAGGCCTGACATAATGTATAGTGTGTGTCTCTGTGCAAGATACCAAGCTAACCCAAAGGTGTCTCATCTTAAAGCCTTGAAAATAATCATTAGATATGTGAGTGGGACTGTGAACCTAGGGCTGCATTATTCTAAAGAGACAAACACCAATTTGGTTGGCTATACAGACTCTGACTGGGCTGGAAATAGTGATGATAGGAAGAGTACTACTAGTGGATGCTTCTACCTAGGAAATAACCTTGTGTCTTGGTATAGTAGGAAGCATAATTGTGTGTCTTTATCCACTGTTGAGGCTGAATATGTAGCCCTTGGAAGTTGCTGCACACAACTACTTTTGATGAATCAAATGCTGAAAGATTATGGATTAAATAGCAAAATTTTGACTGCTTTTTGTGATAACAAAAGTGACTTGGACATATCTAAAAATACTGTCCAACATTTTAGAACAAAACACATTGATATTAGACATCATTTCATTAGGGATCTTGTAGAACAAAAAATTGTGTGTCTGGAATTTGTTGAGACTGAAAATCAATTGGCTGATATATTTACAAAGTCATTAGATTTGGAGAGATTTTCCTCCTTGAGGAAGTCTCTTGGTTTGTGTGATATCTAAGGTTGTGAGCACAAATATATCTCACATCCTCTAACACATCTGTATATTAGATTAACAAAAAAAATCATGCATTAGCACAAAATTTCTCAGTATGGTCACTTGTGAGTTTTCATCTTTGACATTGATCTGATCACTTAATTGTGAGCACTTCCTGTTCTTGTTATTTTTTGATGACTTGATATAATCTTACTAGATATCTCACAGTGGGTGCTTAAACGAAACAAAAAATAGTGAGAAACAACTGCTTCACCCTTAGTATGAAGCCATACCATTATGATCAAGTGATTCTCATAAGAAATCTTGAAATCAAACTTGCTAAGATCATTGGGAAAAAAGGGCTATCTTTGAGATTCAAGTAAAGTGAAAGCTACTCACAATACAAATATCTACAAGAAAAAATGGGTGGATGCATCCTAGAGGCTTTGCAGATTGGATTATTGCTCATTGACTTTTTGTAATCTAAATGTGTCCCCAAATGTGACTCACATCCTATGCCACATCTATGGGCTGAGATTTTTCCTTCATATGTGTGTTTGCATCATGCTAGACATACTGCATTTTTTAGGTCATTTAGGAGCTTTGTAAATATGCTAGTTAGTTTATTTTCTTTCTTAATTTACTCCTTGGTTTAACAAGTTTTTGTTTTCCCAAAATCTCACATGAAAAGGAAAGGTGTGTATCAATTCTTATTTAAAAAGGTTGGACAATTTTGAAAGGGATTCAGTTTTGAAAAGATATGGCTGAAGAATTTTGTTTCCATAAAAAATCTGACAAAATCTTGTTTATTTTAATCCCTAATTTTTCGAAGGTTGTTGTGTGTGGTAATCTCAAAGGGTTATAGCCGTTGGAGCACTTCTAAGATATTTAGGATGTGTGAAACCTTTTTGAAAAAGGATTGTCTGATTAAATTGGAAAGGGGGAGTTGTGAGTATTTATTAGGGCTCACATTCGTCCCACCCCCATAAACCCTCTGCTAAACCCTTATTCTTCCCTCGTTATTGCTCACAATCACACACATTGCAATTAATTTTCATTGTACTGTTCAACCTAACCCTGTTTTGCAGATTAAATGGCCTCTCATGATCAAATTCGTGAAGAAGAAATACTTGACATTGAGCCAATTTCTGTGGCCATAGCTGAAGCTCCCATTGTTGCCAATTCAGCAATATTCAAACTTTTTGCTGAAATTCCTCCTCCCTCGTCCTCGTCTGGCTCATCCATGGAAGCTCCAACAGCGAAATCACCCACATTGGAACCCTCGAATGTTCTAATGTCTTCCAAAAACCCTAATCCTCCAACTTCTCCGGTTTTACAACCATCAGTTGAACCCTCTGTTTTGACCTCAGTTCCAGTTGTTGAAACCCCTTCAACCAAAAAGAGGAAGCTAACTCCCTCGAAACCCATGGACCACTTTGTTAATCCAGCGCCCCCAAAGAATCTACGTCGATCGCACAGGGTTCGTAAGCTGTCAGAGGTTGACAAAGCCAAAAACCTCAAGAAACCTGGAGGTAAACCATCTTCTGCCATTGTTTGTGATGAAGAAGAAGAAGAAGAGGAAGACCATCCTCTTATCAGAACCAGGGCTCAACCATCCAATGCTCCTCCCTCTGTTGTCATCCCTGCTACTGCTGTTACTCCTTCTGATTCTATTAAACATGTTGATCCTGCTCCTGTTGTAGCCCTTACTACTTCTACTGATCCTACCCCTGTGATCCCAACTTTTGCTGCTCCTGACGCTGACACTACTGCTGCTGAGCCTACTCTCCTGACTAATATCCTCATGGAATTGAGAGGTAAGAAGAAGATGGCTGCTACTAACTTAGAGCCAATTGCTAAAGATGCTGATGACTCTGAATCTAGCTATGAGAGTGATGATACTGCCTCGGATGAAAACTACAAACTGGGAAGGGCTGAGCTAGGACAAGAAAAAGAGGATCAAAACATTGATGCCTCCTCTGGTGAAGAAACAGAAGCTGAATCTGTAAAAGTGTTCTCTCCTGTCAAGGATGTGCCTGCAGATGTGCACACATTCAGGCACACATCCACCAGAAACAAAGCTGAAAAGGGTAACTCTAAATCCCTCTCCATATCCCCTGCTTTTAAACCCTTATCTACTAAATTTTTATCCAAGGATGCATCTGATAGATTTGGCCTGATTGTGAATAAGGCCTTCATAGTTGAGATGAAAAGGGATAGAGACACTTTCTCTAAATTGGGAATGGATAAGTTTTTTGAAGAGAAAGGTTTATTTTTGACTGTGGATCACCCTCTCCCCTTCTATCCCAAAATGGTTTATGAGTTTTATGCTAACTTGACCAAAGGGTTAGACAGACTCTCATCCTCCTATTCTGTTTATGTGAGAGGAAAATTTGTTCCTTTCTCTCCTTCTGTGGTCAATGATTTGCTTGGGTTAGATAATTCTTTAGATCAAGTCTGTGATGTTTCTGAGGAAGACCTAGTCTCTACTATCACCCAAGGTAAAGTGTCTTCTTGGCCCATTAAGCCAAAAGATTTGAGTAGATGCTCCCTTTCTTCCCTTTAGTGTTTTCTCCATAATCCTTACTGCCAACCTGTGCCCCTCAAATAATAAGACCTCGGTTACTAGGGTGCAAGCTGACTTGCTTTATAGGTTGGGTGCTAAAAAGAACATCAATTTTGAAGATTTCATTTTTAGGAAAATTTTTGGTTATGGAGAATCCCCTTCAAAGAAATGGTCTTTGCCCTATCCATCTCTCATCTCTCAAATTTTGGTTGCTCAAGGAGTTAAGCCTGAAAAAGGTGAAGATAGGATTGATAAGTTTGATCTGTTTAAGGAGACCTAAACCCTCTTAGATGCCAAGCGAAGGTTTTTTAACCTTCCATTGGGTGTTGTTCCTGAAATTACTTTACCTGATATGGGCACATCTGAACCCACATCTGAAGATCCATTTGCTGCTCAAATGAAGGACCTGGATGAAGAAATAGCTGCTGCCGAAGCCATGACCCTTGCACTGACTGATCAACTGCAAGCCTCCAAATCACATGCAGACAACCTCAAAGCTCTAAAGGATAGACTTCTAAGGTGGCATGCAACTCTTTCTGCTCAAAAAGAGGGAGAAGGGACTAGTGGTGCTGAAGAAGCTGCTGCTGCTGCTGGTACTTGGAGAAACTGGGAACTTTAATTAAGGGGAGAAGACTTGAAGAATCTTTTTGCTTTGGTGGTTAAAACAATTTTAATTTTAAATTTCTGTTTTAGCTTTTAAACAATGGTCTGTAATAACTTAAAACAGGTTGCTGCTGAATGGTTTGTTTTTGCTTTTAATATTATGAACTGCTAGTTTTTGCTCTAATCTGTTGTATGCAGTTTTTGTGTGTGGATGTGTAAACACATCTGTACACACATCCATTCAGGGGGAGTCTGTGCTGAAAAGGTTGATCTAAAATGATCAAATCATAAATATTTGGTTTTGACCAGAAAGTCCAAAATAGGGGGAGATTGTAAACGTGAGTTTTTTTGGGAACAATCCTTGTTTCCTTATTTTCGAAATATCTTAAAATATGGTAAGTAGATTTTGTGACTTTCATGAAAGATTTATTATGTTCTACTTTGACTAGGAGTTTGTAAATAAAGTAAATATCTTTCATTTATGTACATAGTTTTATATTAGGACTAACCTACTAACAATCTATTTCTTTGTGAGTGTGATTTATGTTTTCTTGTAGGATTTGAGATCTCACAAAGAAAGAGTGTTGATTGCGTGAAAACCTTCTCCATGGTGCATATAAATACAAGGCCATCAGCACAAGAGAAGACACGAATTTTGAGAGAGAAAAATACTTGTTCTTCACAGTTTTTCAACATTGTTGTTTTAGGTTGTGAGTGAAGGTTGTGATATACATCCGCAACTCAGATCTAGTTTTTCATTGAGTTCTTTGTTTTACTTCTGACTAGAATAGGTCCTACTTGGAAAAGGGGAAGTGTTCTTGTCATAGAAGGTGATTAGAACTCATTTAGTATTTTAGTCTTTTAGTTTTTCACTTATTCTTATTTTTGTAAGCATCAAAGTTTTAATAGTGAAAAGTTTTTGGGCGTAAGCCTAGTTTACTAATCTCAAGATCAGTAAGCGTATATAACTATTGTGTTATTATTTTATTTCGTTTTTATTGCGCTGTATTTTCTGTGGATGTGTGGACAGTTGTGAGACACATCTGTACTCACATCCGTATTCTGTTACGTGTTTGAAACTTCCTAGCTACACGAAACTTTCAAGTTACAAAAATTGCCTAGAAAAATGCTATGAATTTTCTCTTCTTAATTTGACTACTAATTAAGGATGCCTTTAGACATAAATAATTGTATCTATTGGGTTTGAAACAGTCCTGAAGGCTTGGAAATAAGTTTTATCTTCTCCAGGAACTTTATATATAGGTAGTTGACCAATAATAGTTGTATGAAAGTTTAGCGTAGTAGTTAGAAACGTTGGAAATAAATCATAAAAATAAAAACATAAAAGTACAGAGGATCAGATGTGTACTTAGATCTAAATCACAACTAATTATACAACCGATAATACGTGACGGAAATTTAAAATACCCAAAGATTAAACGTTTACATGTTTACTGGTTCAACCCCAAAAAAAAGACTTTAAGAATAAAAAAAAAATTTACTATTAAAAAGATCTGATTACAAAATGAAAAGCTAAATAAGTGAAATAAGAAAATAACAAAAATACTCAACAAGTTATAAACTACCACTGATCAGTGGACGATCTTCCTTGTGTAAGGGAAGTAAGTCTCGATAAACAGCTTACAAGAACTAGCATAGAAAAGAAAGATATGTGTCCATAAGACACAACTTTACACACAACATAAAACAGTACTCTCAATATTTCAAATACAAAAGTCTTTTTCTCCGATTTCGATCCGTAGAATACGTAAGCTCTTCACAGCAATGTGTCGGTTTTTATAGATGCTCAAGTAAATCAGTTGTGTTAAGTAAAGAAAACAAAGATTGACACTAATAAAAAAATAAGATTTGTAAGATCCTAAAAGTTAGGTGTCAGAAATATATCTACACATAAATATTAAGACATGAACTAATTAAAAATCATAACCTACCTGGTATCTAAATCTTGTTGTTAAGAAAGAAAGTCAAAAATCTAGTTATCAAAAATATTCAATTATATTCCATTCCTTAAACAAAATAAAAATAATCCACTATAAATAACAAAGAATAAGAATAATGGATATAAGATTAAAATATGATGATGGATGGTAAAATAATTTATAAGTTTCTACATTGTAATTTATGTACTAAAAGAATATAATATTTCAGTTAAAAAAGACAAATGGACATGTGATGTCTTCTCTATCTCTTTTTGTTTGTGTTTTTCTTATTTTTATTAGTAGCAATTGTACGGCACATAACAATTGATGCTATTTTGGACCTAAATATTCTTAGTTTATATATTTTACATCATAAAAAGTAAATTTAAAGTATAAACAAATTACCATCGTAATCGAATGCTAAGCTTCTATGATACTTAATTGTAATATATTCATAGTTTGACTTTGTAGTTGTGATAAATGATTATGTTTTGAGTACTGTATTGTGGGACATTTCATTTTTTATTAACTTATTGTGATATTCTTCTTATGTTATTTTCGATAAAATTTGAGGCTGCTACATTTTTTAATTCCCTAAAAAGCAGTATACTCCCTCTGTCCCAATCCAGTGTAAATTTTTGGTCAATTTTGACCAACTTTGACCAATAATTTAAGGCCATAATAATGATCCTAATAAAAATCAAAAAAATGTTATTGTTAATATTATTAAGCGTGATACAATAACAAATTTCTAAATTTTTATTAGGATCATTATTATGGCCTTAAATTATTGTTCAAAGTTGGTCAAAGTTGACCAAAAATTTACATTGGACTGGAACGAAGGGAGTATTTTACATGCATTAATAAATGTATGGAGCTTTTTTCACTTTTATAGGTATATCAAATAGTCCATCTTTTTTTACGTTAATAGCCCAATATTGGTTTTTCTTACGTTAAAGTTAAAGGGCAAATCCCGGTGTGCCAAGCAGGGGTTGGGAGAGGGAACCATTTGCTCGAGTCTTTCCCTGACAATTGCCAAGAGGCTGTTCGCCAAGGTTCGAACCCGTGACCTTATAATCACCAAATGAGCAATTTAACCGTTGCGTCAAGGCTCGCCCTCTATTTTTTCTTACGTTTCGTATCAATAATTCACTATCAAAATAGAAGCTTTAAATGATAATTGTCTTCTAAGAAACAATATTTTTCAGAAAAATATATTTTTAGTATATTGTAGAAATAAGTATGATATTTATACAAATTATAAGAAATATACATGTCTAAAGTACAAAATAATTAAGTTAAATATTGAAAGTACTAATTTTTGCATATAAAATTATATTTATTAAAAAATATTGGTGTTATTTATAATTAAGTATAAATAATTTTGATTCTAGACAAAAGTATTTATATATAAACTAATATTTTACTTAGAAGTATACTCCCTCCGCCTCACTCCAGTGTGGACTTATTTCCTTTTTGGGACATCCCACTCCCTTGTGAACTGTCCAAAATGGCAAAGAATCTTTACTATTTCACCCACTCATTCTCTTTCCTACTTTACTTTTACACTCACAACATTCTCTCTCCTAACTATTCCTCCCACTCATTCTCTCTCATATTTAATTTTTTCATACTTACACACACCTCCTCCACCTATTTCTCTCTCCTACTTTTTTTTAATTTCCGTGTTCAAAAAGTAGGTCCACCGTGGAGTGGGACGGAGAGAGTAATAAATAAACTTTCTGCCAAAATGACTTCAATGATCATGGCTTTACCTACAATTTAGGTTGCTAAAGTGATTGTCTATGAATTTGCCTTTTTTTTTTTTTTTTTCCTTTTCTTAGTTTAGGAGGTGCAAAAATAAATTAATCGCAAACCAAAAAATAAATTGCGTGCAAAAACTATTAGTACCTTGGAAAATTGTATAGGAGGTGCATTGGTGAAAAAAAGTTGCAATTGAGGTAGACTCTAATGCTATTTAACCTCGAGAAAATCAAGTCAATAATCAAACAAGTTGAACAATTGTTAAAACTGATTTCAAACAATACTTTTTTATGAATTCAAAATGTGAATTCAGATTTCAGGGTTTTAAATAAAATAAATAAAAAATACAAATTTTGGGGAGAGACGTCTTTCTTAGTCATTAGGAAAGACGTGTTTTTAAATGTGCGATTATATTTTTGTAAATAAGTGAAAATCTGTATGATTTGACATTTTTATAAATAAATAAAATTTCGTGCTCGTTGGTTCATTACCAACAAGCTATCTGTATATCAAGCTAAAAGGGTTATGGATATCCATAATATTTAAGATTGATATCCAGAATGTTTGGTGCACGTTACGTTCATTACTAACAAACCTTTTGTATATCAAGTTCAAAGAATTCTTGATATCATTCTAAATATCAATATTAAAAATATCAAGATATCAATATTAAATCCTTATGAATATGAATTAAAAAGATATGAATTAAAAAGCGCATTTGAACAATACCATAACCAATAAATCTTATGTATATCAATCTCAAATGTTCTATACATCCAGAACCCTTTGACCTAGATATCCAGAAGGTTTGTTGCTCATAAACCCAACATGTAGCAAACCTTTTGAATATCAATGGTAAATGATTCTGGATATCTAAAACCTTTGAGGTTAATATCTATAACCTTTAAGACTGATATGCAGAAGGTTTTTTATTAAGTGTTAAATGATGGTCAGTGATAGTGTTTATTTATTTATATCCAGAATTCATTAATATTGATATTCACAACCCTTTGAGGTTGATACTCAGAAAGTTTGTTAGTCATATACTTAGTCACAGCGTTAATTCTCATCGCACGAAAAGTTTTTATTATTTACAAAAATGTCACCGTGCACGAAGTTCTCGTATTTACAAAAATATTACCGCATATTTTAAAACACCTCTTTTTCAATACTTAAAAAATACCATTCTTTCAGATGACGACTCAATAAAAAATACCTCAGTCTCAAAAAATTTTATTGCAATCAGTACATTACTCTACAAGCTCACCTTGTCCTTTGTACCCTACCTCAACAATATACTCCCTCCGTCCCATTACAAACCACAAACTTTCCTTTTTGGTCGTCCCATTACAAACCACAAACTTCCTAAAATGGAAAGGAATCTTTACTATTCCCTCCACTCATTCTCTCTCCTACATTATTTTAATACTCACAACACCATTATAATTCACTATTTCCTCCACTATAATTCACTTTTCCTTAATTCCCGTATCTACAGTAAAATTCCCATTACTAATGGGACGGAGGGAGTATATATACTCCCTCCATCCCACTGCAATTGATACTTTTAATTAAATTTGATATAACTTTGACCATTAATTTATATAAAAAATAATGATCTTAATAAAAATCTAATAATTGTTATTGAAAGTATTATCAATCGTGATACAATAATAATTTTTAGATTTTTATTAGGATCATTATTTTTTATATAAATGATTTTGTCAAAGTTTTTTCAATTTGACTAAAAGTATCGCTCGCAGTGGGACGGAGGGAGTATACTCAAATGAGAATCTAAATAAAATAGGAATATGGAATCAATTATCACAATTATATAAGCTGCAATTAATGGTTCAGATTAAATTTTTATTAAAAAAAATGTGATAACATTTTTGTAATTAATAAAATAGACGAGGATGAAAATGTAAAACGGTAATCAATAAATGAGAGCACGCATCGATTTATTAGCTAATTAACTACTGAGTCTATTTTGAAAATACAATTGGATTCAGTAGCTAATTAGTTATGAGATTCGAGTGAAGTGTTCAAAATACACTTCTCTTCATTAGCTAATTAGCTATTAAATTCAAGTTTATTTGGACATTGCACTTGGATTAAAAAACTAATTAGCTACGAAAATAAATGCGTTCAATTACAACGTAAATAACAAAAATATCACGACACATTCACAAAAAATGAATAAAAAATTACAAAAATGCCAGTGCACATTTTTATGTGATATCTAATTTAAACAATTGATTTATCTTAATCTAAAGGTGGGTATTGATTGCTAAGTATATACTCCCTCCGTCCCGGACCTATGTGCTCGGTTTGACTTTTCACGTAAATTAAGGAGAGAGTATTATATTGAAAGTGTTGTGAGTGTGAAATAAAATAGGAGAGAGAATGAGTGGAGGAAATAGTAAATTATAATGGTGTTGTGAGTATTAAAATAATGTAGGAGAGAGAATGAGTGGAGGGAATAGTAAAGATTCCTTTCCGTTTTAGGAAATGTGCACGTAGGTTTGGGACGCCCAAAATGGAAAGTGTGCACGTAGGTATGGGACGGAGGGAGTATATATATATATGTATATATATATATATATATATATATATACTCCCTCCGTCCCGCTAATATTAGCACACTTTTCTTTTTGGACGTCCCGCTAATATCCGCACACTCCCAAAAAGGAAACTTTATATTAATAAAATATTCACCCAACCCCACTCATTCTCTCTCCTACATTATTTTAATACTCACAACACCATTATAATTTATTACACCCTCCACTCATTCTCTCTCCACTCATTCTTTTACACTCACAACATTTTATTAAAATATCATATTCCTTAATTCCCGCGCAAAATAGTTTGTGCTAATACTAATGGGACGGAGGGAGTATATATATATATATATATATATATATATATATATATATATATATATATACTCCCTCCGTCTCACAATACTTGACACACTTTTTTATTTTGGGCGTTCCACTGATAAGTCACACTTTCTAAAATGGCAAAGAATCTTTACTATTCCCTCCACTCATTCTCTCTCCTACATTATTTTAATACTCACAACACCATTATAATTTACTATTCTCTCCACTCATTCTCTCTCCTACTTAACTATCTACACTCACAACACATCAACCTTTTTACTTTTTCCTTAATTCCCGTGCGGAACAGTAACTGTGTCAAGTATTACGGGACGGAGGGAGTAAATCACACCATTGTTTTGAACAGTGGTGTGAATAGTTCCATCCGCGAAAATGACTATTTTGCCCTCACTAATTACTCCCTTTCCCATTTTGCCCTTAAAAAAAAAAATTAAATTAATTTTTTTTTTTAAAAAAATAGTTTTAAAAAAATATATTATAAATCACACCATTGTTTTGAACAGTGGTGTGAATAGTTCCATCCGCGGAAATGACCATTTTGCCCTCACTAATTACTCCCTTTCCCATTTTGCCCTTAAAAAAAAAAAATTAAATTAATTTTTTTTTTTTTTTTAAAAATAGTTTTAAAAAAATGTGGCCTTGGACACGGGTATATTTTTAAAAAAAATTAAATTAAAAAAAAAATTAAAAACAAAAAACGTGGCCTTGAACACGGGCTTAGGCTAGTATATACTGTATATATATACTCCCTCCGTCCCATGTCAATGGACACCAACTTTATGGGTGTGGGAATTAAGGAAAAGTAGGAAAGAGAAATAGGTGGAGGAGGTGTTTGTGAGTATGAAAAATTAAATAGAAGAGAGAATGAGTGGGAGGAATAGTTAGGAGAGAGAATGTTGTGAGTGTAAAAGTGAAGTAGGAGAGAGAATGAGTGGAGGGAATAGTGAATATTCTTTTCCATTTTGGACAGTGTCCATTCACGTGGGACGTCCCAAAAAGGAAATAAGTGTCCATTCACGTGGGACGGAGGGAGTATACACTACCTCCGTCCCAAGTGATTGAAGTATTTATTTATTTTTTCGTCTGTCTCACGTGAATGAAGACCGTCCAAAATGGTAAATTTTTTGCACTATTACTCTCACTCATTCTCTATGCTATTTTACTTTTATACTCATAACACCAATTAACTTACTATTCCTCTCTCTCATTCTCTCCTATTTTTATTTTTATAATCGCAAATAGGGATGGCAAAGGGTTCGGCCAAACCTGTACCCGACCCCCAAAACAAATGAAGTTCCCAAACCCGCCCCTTCCGACGATAAAAAACCCGGACCTGACCTGGAAAAAATGTTGCTAGCCTTTTTTATTGGATTTGGCCCAAATATTTTCATCAGCATAAACCCAACAACAGAATCCTTTTTATATAAACTTGACTAGTACATGCCCGTGTCCAAGGACACGGGTTTTGTTTTTTGGTTTTTTTTTTTTTTTTAATTTTTTTTTAACTTAAAAAAAAAATTATTTTTTTTAAATTAAATTTTTTTTTAAAGGGCAAAATGAAAAAGAAACAAATATATGAGGGCAAAATGAAAAATTTGCCACTTGAAACTATTCATAGTACTATTCATTGTTTAGTTGGCATGGTGCCATTTATAATATAGATATAAACAACAACAGTGTAATTAGAAATATGTAGAAGGCTACAAGGGTGAATCAAACTATGCGGATTTGGTCGGGTCGAGCCGAACCAGGTCGAGCCGAGCCGGGTCTCGAAGGATTACCAAACCCGGGCTCGAACCCGTCGAGTTTTGGAAAATTGTTACCAAATTAGCCTCGCTCGGGCCGGATTAATTCGGAAACAGGTCGGGTTTGGTGAAATTGTCGTCCCTACACGTAAACACATCCTCCCACTAATTCTCTTTCCTAATTTTTCTTAATTTTTGTGTCCACTTTTCTCTACTCAAATAGGACGGAGGGAGCATATATATATACTCCCTCCGTCCCATGATAATATATAAACATTTCTTTTTGGGCGTCTCACAATAATATATACTTTCCTAAAATGGAAAGAAATCTTTACTATTCCCTCCACTCATTCTCTCTCCTACATTATTTTAATACTCACATCACCATTATAATTTAATATTCTCTCCACTCATTCTCTCTCCTATTTTATTTTCACACTCACAACACTTTCAATATAATATTTCCTCCTTAATTCTCGTGTAAAATCCAAAAGTCTATAAAAAAATGGGACGGAGGGAGTATATATATATATACTCCCTCCGTCCGCTTACATGGTTCACACTTTCTATTTTGGGCGTCCGCTTACATGGTTCACACTTTGTTTCTTTCCTAAAAAGGAAACCTTAAATCACTATTCTCTCCACTCATTCTCTCTCCTACATTATTTTAATACTCACAACACCATTATAATTTACTATTCCCTCCACTCATTCTCTCTCCTATTTTATTTCACACTCACAACACTTTCAATATAATACTCCCTCCTTAATTAACGTGTAAACAGTAACTGTGAATCTTCTAAGCGGACGGAGGGAGTATATATTATGAAAATCTAATTTTCTAACTACTTAAAAAATTAAGTTTTAAAATGCAAGTTGACATTATTATAAATATCGGCAACTTATTTATAAAACATGTAGTGAAAAATCAAAAATTACCAAAACTTATTAAAACATTGTGTTATAACAAATCTATGTGAAATAAAGAAAATAAATCAATCACACAACACAATATATGTGGTTCACCAACTTGGTTGCGACCACAGGCATAAGGTAAGAATATTATTATCAACTGTCAATCACCAAATACAATCTCTAATCTAATGCACGAACTTATTTATCACAAGAATTCACAACTGTGCAAATCTTAAAGTTAGAGAAACAAAAAGACAAGAAAACCCTTGAAACACCTATAATTATTGATCTCTATCACACTAGAAATTACATCATCAAAAAACTGCTATGGAATAGGGCTTATTTATATGGCCTATTCCTAACCCTGTAGGGTTTTCTAATCCTGCATCCTGTTGTGATCAGGCCTGAAACCTCATAGGGCGTGATCACCCCGTCCGCCCAAACAACTCTTGCGTGATCGCCCTAGAATGGGCGCGATTTCTCCACCTCGACAGTGACTTGGCGGTCGCGCGCCCCATGCTCGTGCTGTCGCTCCAGCTTCTTGTCGCATGAATTACCGATTTGTCCTTTGTTCAATCCTCTAATTTGTTCCCAAGTTATATGGCATCAAATGCAACAAATCTTCACCTTGAAATCTAACCTCCCGATCACAAAATCAGAACTCCCCTCTGCCTCAAATGTGTTATGCCAAGCACCAAATTTGTCCTCCGGACAATCAAAACTGTATCTTGCTAGACACCCAAATTGTGTTACGCCGAACACCAAAACACTTACTACAACATTTTATCAGACCCGTTCAATAAGTAAACAAATGTGTCTGCTAGACACCCAAATGTATCCCCCTGGACACCCAAACTGTGCTGCGCCAAGCACACCAATGTGTCTCCTACACACCTAAATGTGCCACTGCAGTAGGAAATCAAAAATAGCCCTAACCGGCAATAGGGGAAATCCAGTCGACATTGGATCTTGCCAACCCAAACAGATGAAGCTGCGATATCCGTGGAATCCCAAACAGTATGTACCATTTCCTTGATTCCTTCCTCGCTTCCCTATTGTGTGTGTTGACATACTAACTATGGCTTGCCAAGTTCAACTCCACTTTGAGTAACTTGCTGCTCCACCTGTTTGTCAACACCCCCCCACGCGAAGCCATACAACATGCTTTCTTCAGATGTATCTATATCATACCCTATTTTATACGATGCTCGACATCCAAACCAAAAAACGTGGATCATTGGAGGACATACAAGGAACCTTGTTTTACCCCTTTTAAAATTACATTTGAATCCCTACAAACATTTACTGCTCCTCCTTCATCTTTGAAAATGTATCCCATCTTGTCTAGTCGACTAAGCAATATCATATTCATCGCTACTTCAGGAACATGTCTAACCTTGTTCAATGTACAGAACTTACCACCCAAAGTTCGCACCCTGATGGAACCCATGCCAACTACGTACCTTGCAGACAGAACCATTAGCATTATAAATATCACCCCCTTCCGTCTCCTAGTATGTTGCATGCGTGAACACATATGATAAAAAGTCCCAGAATCAAGAATCCATGTATCTATCATACCTTTGTCTTCTTCGGTTACTAGGGAATAGTCCTCCTCATCGTCTTCTGCCATAGCTGTAATTGACCCAAATTGCTCGATTTTATTCAACTTGGGACATTCACGTTTCCAATTCCCCTTTTCCTTCCAGTAACTGCAGACATCTCCAAGTCTTGGACCCCTTTAGAACAACCTTTGTTTATCCTACCTTGGTCCCTATTGCCTTCTGTAACCAACCGAGCTGACTGAGATTCTGTAGATAAACCGTTTGCCTTGCGGCGTAGATCTCTGGTCTTGAGATTATTCTTAACATCTTCTAAAGTAATCGTATCCTTACCACTAATGCAGGAATTCACAAATTCGTAATATGAAAGTGGTAAGGAAACACACAACATAAGAGCAGCATCCTCATCTTCAACCTTAACATCAATATTACGCAACTCAAGTAATAAAGATATAAATCGGTCTATATAATCCATGATGGGCGTACCTTTACATCTTCTACTTCAGATTTAACTTGTTGGTCAATGATCGTGTTAGATACATATCTTCCAACGCAAGCCACAGAACCTTCGAAATCAGTATCTGCAGTATCCGCCAGAAAATCATCATCTAAACACCTGATGATTTTAGAGTGGAAACTGTCATCTAGCGCAATCAGATCTGTTGCTTCCTTCTCAGCTGCCTTCCCTGAACCCTTTGTTTTTACACCCGCGACAACACCTATGGAAACTGCTACTGCTTTGCCCTTTAAATCCTGACGATTCCTGATGCCAGCAGCCACCAGAGCCCACAAACCCTTGTCTATCAACAAGACCTTCATCTTGATCTGCCAAATAGAAAAACTATTCTTCCCATTGAACTTTTCAACTGTTGATTCGATTCCCAACTTCTTCTTCTGCAACGGAAAGCCCTTAGATCTTTATCAACCTGACTAGCTCTGATACCAGTTTGTTATAATAGATCTATATAGAAGACAGAAAATAAATCAATCACACAAATCAACGATATACGTGGTTCACCAATTTGGCTAAGTCCACAGGGGCAAGAACATTATTAACAACTGGTAATTAATCACCAAATACAATCTCTAATCGAATGCACAAACTTTTTTATCGCAAGAATTCACAATTGTGCAAACCTTAAATCTAGAGAAACAGAGAGACAAGAAAACCTTTGAGACACTTATAATTATTGATCTATATCACATTAGGAATTACTTCATAAAAAAACTGCTAGGGAATAGGGCTTATTTATACTGCCTATTCCTAATTGAGGGTTTTCTAATCCTACACCAATTCTGTCGTTATCAGGCCTGAAACTGCCTAGGGCGCAATCGCCCCTGCCTAGGGAGTGATCGCTCCATCCGCACAAACTTTTTTATCGCAAGAATTCACAACTGTGCAAACCCTAGATCTAGAGAAACAGAGAGACAAGAAAACCCTTGAAACACTTATAATTATTGATCTATATCACATTAGGAATTACTTCATAAAAAAACTGCTAGGGAATAGGGCTTATTTATACTGCCTATTCCTAATTGAGGGTTTTCTAATCCTACACCAATTCTGTCGTTATCAGGCCTGAAACTGCCTAGGGCGCAATCGCCCCTGCCTAGGGAGTGATCGCTCCATCCGCCCAAACAGCTTTTGAGCAATCGCCTCAAAATGGGCAAGATCATTCCACCTCGACAGAGACTTGGCGCGGTCGCTCCAGCTGCTTGTCACATGTATTATCGATTTGTCTTTTGTTCAATCCCTTAATATGTTCCCAAATTATATGACATCAAACCCAACACATTGTTACTCTTATCACTAAAATTGGTACTCAATAACACTACCATTAGAATTCAACACATTCTTATCGGCCCATACTCAAAATACTATCACTAGCATTAAAAATACTGACACTAGCGCTGGCAATATGAGTGATAAAGAGCTCATTGTATATGTTATTAAGTATAAGTACATGTGTTTCGTTAGCTTCGGTGAATGTGTTATTGAGTGTTTTTAAAGAATGCAAGTGTATAAGTTAAATAATGTCAATGTTAATTGTTAAAAGATTGTCACGTGTTGTGTTAAAGAGTGATAGTAGTGTTAAAAGACTGTGAACGATAATATTAAAAGGCTGATAATTGTTAATGATAGTGTTAAAAAGTGTTAATATTAGGGTTAAGAGTGCTTGAGATATGTTAATAAGTTTCAATTATCTACAATGACAATGTGCCTTTTAAAATAAGTTTTGATTATATACAAAAATATCAATGCACATTTTAAAATAAGTTACGATTATTTATAAAATAAGTTACGATTATTTAAAAAATTATCACTACGTATTTTAAAATATTTTTTCCTTCGAATTAGAAAACATTGAATTTACCTAAGATTTTGACTAACATAAATAAAAATATAAAGCACACAATTAGAAAATAAAAATTACTTTGTACTCCCCCATCTACATATTTATATACTACACCTTCGGCCGTTGAAAATGGCAGCATCTTCATATCAACTCTCCCCACTCTCTATTTCTATTGGCTCAACCCTTGAAACTCTTCCCTCAACAACCATTTAAATATTCATCTACCCACAATATTTTTCTACTTTAAATATTTCTCCATTATCATACTTTACTTTATTCAATTCAATTCAATCTCTCTCTCTACTGTTTCCCTTTTGTTCTTCTTCCCCCTTAAACTATCTATATGGCTGGTAATTTAGACTTAGGCTCAACTTCTCCTTTCAGCATCCAAAACCTCCATAACCGCCCGGATCTCCAACTTCAGATCCCCAACGCCGATGTTGATGATGATGATAACGCCACCAACACCCCCGGCTCCGGTGATGTGGTTGGCCGTCGTCCACGCGGCCGTCCACCGGGGTCCAAGAACAAGCCGAAGCCACCGGTGATTATAACCCGGGAGAGCGCTAATACCCTGCGGGCACATATTCTTGAAATTAGCAGCGGCTGCGACGTTTTTGAATCTGTCGCTAATTATGCTCGGAAGCGCCAGCGTGGGATTTGTATAGTTAGCGGGAGCGGGACGGTGAACAACGTTAGTTTAAGGCAGCCGGCGGCGGCTGGCTCGGTGGTCACTTTACACGGGAGGTTTGAGATACTTTCTTTGTCGGGTTCTTTCTTGCCGCCGCCAGCTCCGCCTGGTGCCACTAGTTTGACTATTTATTTGGCAGGCGGACAAGGGCAGGTTGTGGGTGGAAATGTTGTGGGTGCCTTGATTGCTTCCGGGCCGGTTATTGTTATTGCCGCGTCTTTTACTAACGTTGCATATGAGAGATTGCCGTTGGATGAGGAGGAGCCGTCGAGTGGTGGCGGCGGAAGTGGTGGTGGTGGAGGTGCTAATGGTGGTGGTGGCGGCGGTGCAAACCCTTTTCCTGACCCGTCAATGGGGTTGCCGTTTTTTAACTTACCGCTAAATATGCCGAATGTGCAGCTGCCGGGGGACGGTGGATGGAATGGAAACACAGCAAGCCGGCCACCGTATTAGAGGTCATAATCTGCATCCTTTGTACAATCAAGTTCTTTTCTTTTTTTTTTTAATTAAGTTTAAAAAAATTATTTTGTAATTTAATTACTTAATATTGTGTTAATTATTCACCCATATTTAACTTGAGTAATCTTTGATTTGTGAAGATCATAATCTAGTTGTTGCTCTTTGTGGAAGTCATGAGTACTTTCTTTAGTAATATTCAAAATTACTTCTTCTCTTTGTTTATTTGTTTAAAGCAACTTGTGCAATAAGATGAATAATAAAGTTACTGAAGAGACATTAAAAGAAGTTTTTAATTAATTTCCTAATATCTTTTTGGGTTGTCTCTTTAAAATTGATTCTTTCACTAGTTAAATAGCATTTGCATCAAAATATATAATAAGATATTATAAAATAATAGATAAATCTAAATCTCTCCTATTTTATCAATGAATGTTTTAAGATATTATAAGAGTGACAAATGTCTTTGGAACATTGTGGCAAAAACATAAACTTCTACAAAAATCATTTTTTACACTAGTTTAGTTGCATATCTTTTGTCGTTCCACGTGTTCAACCCAAAATCATTATAAAATTGCATGAGAAGGCTAAGATTATTTTACTTCTCTTTTTAATTTGATTTATCTATTAATCTTTTTCTTTTCTTTTAGGGGCCTCAAATATAAAAATATATATATATATATATATATATATATATATATATATATATATATATATATATATATATATATATATATATATATATATATATATATATATATATATATATATATATATATATATATATATATACTCCGATCCCATTACAAATCGGAAAGTTGGTCAACTGGTGACCATCTTTGACCAATAATTTATGAATATCTAGATATTTTTTTGTAATTTTAAAAATTGTTATTGCTTCACCATTAGAAATACTATCAATAACTTTTTTTAGAATTACAAAAAAATATCTAGATAGTCATAAATTATTGGTCAAAGATGGTCAACAGTTGACCAACTTTCCGGTTTGTAATGGGACGGAGGGTAGTATATGGTTTTGTTAGGATATCCATCATAGGAGTATCCTAACAAGTGGCCCATTATTTTTGGACAAAAATGTTCCTCATTTCTCAAAGCAAGTATATATATGATGAGGGCAAAATTGTAATCATCAATAACCTATTTTTTTTCTTGAAAGAGTCGTTCTCTCTCTCTCTCTCTCTCTCTCTCTCTCTCTCTCTCTCTCTCTCTCTCTCTCTCTCTCTCTCTCTCTCTCTCTTACGCCGATCTCTCCATTCCTCCTCCGACGTACGCCGGCGACATCACTTGCAGATCTTGATTAGAGACGAAGGGGAGGAGGTGTGTTGTCGCAGTTGGGGAAGGGTTGATAGGGGGTGGAGAAGGTAGATCTGGAAGAGGGTGGTCGGAGTGGGAGAGGGGTCGTCGTCGGTGGGGTGGGATGGGGTCAGATGGATTGAAGGGGACGAGTCGCCGGAAAAGGGGGATGGGAGGCGTCGCCGGAATATGGGGAGGGCAGAGGTCGCCGGCCGGACCAGTGCGAAAGTAGAGAGAGAGAGAGAGCGAGAGAGAGAGAGAAAGAGAGGCAAGTAGAGAGAGAGAGAAGAGAACGACACTTTCAGTAAAAAAAATAAAAATAAAAGGTTATTGATGATTACAATTTTAACCCCATTATACATTTGCTTGCTTTGAAAAATAAGGGGCATTTTTGTCCCAAAATAATGACCACTTGTTAGGATACTCCAACAACGGTGGGTATCCTAATCAAACCATATATATATATATATATATATATATATATATACTCCCTCCGTCCCATTAGTATTAGCACAAACACTGTTTGCGCGGGAATTAAGAAATATGATATTTTAATAAAATGTTGTGAGTGTAAAAGAATGAGTGGAGAGAGAATGAGTGGAGGGTGTAATAAATTATAATGGTGTTGTGAGTATTAAAATAATGTAGGAGAGAGAATGAGTGGGGTTGTGTGAATATTTTTTAATTTTTTTAATATAAAGTTTCCTTTTTTCCTTCAATATTAGCGCCCAAAAAGGAAAGTGTGCTAATATTAGCGGGACGGAGGAGTATATATATATATATATATATATATATATATATATATATATATATATATATATATATATATATATATATATATATATATATATATATATATATATATATATATATATCACTCCGTCCCACAATAATATATAAACTTTTCATTTTGGGCGTCCCACAATAATATATGCTTTCCTAAAGTGGAAAGAAATCTTTACTATTCCCTCCGCTTATTCTCTCTCCTACATTATTTTAATACTCACATCACCATTATAATTTACTATTCTCTCCACTCATTCTCTCTCCTATTTTATTTTCACACTCACAACACTTTCAATATAATATTTCCTCCTTAATTACCGTGCAAAACCCAAAAGTCTATATATAAAAAGATGGGACGGAGGGAGTATATATATATATATATATAGTCAAACGTTAAGCTGTTGATCGATAGAATTAAGAAAGTATTCAACATAAGTCTTTGCAAGAAAACATTTGTTTAATTGTTGGGGTTATCTATGAAGTTTTCTATTAACAACTAAATGATAAGACAACTAAGAAGAAACATTTTCAAGATTAAAAATAACCCAAGTTGATAAACTACCTTTGATAAATCAATTGTGTGTGTAGTAGGACGACCATCTTCTCTCTCTTCTCTCTCTCTCTCTCTCTCTCGTTTTCTCTCCCTCCCTCTCCCCTCCCTCCCCCATAATTGTATAGTTCCAATGATTAATTCTGAAATGTCCAAAAACTTGGATATAGATGTATGTTTTCTTGTTTCATGGTTAGGACATGAAAACTCATAAATCTTGTCTAGCTTACCAACCAAATAATTGAAGCTAGAAATGGATAACTCTCTCTCTCTCTCTCTCTCTCTCTCTCTCTCTCTCTAGTTTAATGTCTTTATTAGTGACTTTTTCCGTTTGCTTGGACAAAAGTGAAGAACTCCTCACACTAATACTAATGAATTCTAGTGTTTGTACTAGACACCGAAATATATCATATACTCATTCTTTCTTCTGCGTTTATATGCTTGTATTTATCTCCTTCCTCTCTTCTTGCACAAGTTAAAAGCATAATACTCCTACATTGTTTGGTAACATCATGATATCATAGCTCATCATTATCGAGTTTCTTTAAGTTCTTAATTAGCTTTGTTGCTTGCTTGCTTGCTTTTTCAGAAATCTATATATTGAACCTAATTTTGCTAGAAGTATATAAAGTATTCCCATTGTCTCGGAATGATGTTTCTACATTTTTTTTCACTTTAAAAATTTAAAAGAACTATGACCAGTAATTTTAGGTTAATCTTATTATCTTAACGTTTGTTATTATAAATGTATTATAAATACGTACTCTCAATATCAGGTTGTAAATTTCTATTATAATAATCAAAAGTAACATAAAATTATTGTTTAAAGTTACTTCAATACAAAAAAAAAAAAAGTGAAAACATCACTCAAGGATGGAGGTAATATTAGTAAAATCAATACCAACGAGAATAAATATGTATTAATCTGTAGCATTAGCATATAAGGAAGTTTGATTTACATTATACTCCCTTTGACCCTAAATGAATTTTGAAAAAAAATATCAAATTTGATCTTTGATCAAAAGTAATTTAAAACTTTTTTCAACATTCATTTAGGGAGATAGGAAGTAGAACGCATGTGGATTTTCATCATTGCGGGGCGTAGACATAATGAACAAAACATGGAACATCGCCCTCCTTCGTTTTCGCCTCCATCTTCCTAACTTCTTTGAATTCCATAATATTTATGGTCCTGTAACCTTCTCTTTCGCTTCAACTTTCTTTTCCTCCCTTTTCTCGACTACTTTTAGAGGAACGATTTCCACGTGTTAGTGCACCCTCTTCTGCATGTACCCTATAATCTTTCCGAACTCAATGATTCCTTCGGTCTCAACTATCTACGCTTTTACGTCTGTTTTCACATTATGTATACCTGAATTTAATTTCTCATTAGCAACTATATTGATTTACATAAATATTTGTTTAATTTTCGTGTTGGGTTAATTTCAAATCTTTTGCCTGCTATTTATTTGAAAATTGATTCAAACTTTGAATGTGTATGAAGAGAAGAAAAGTGGTCGTGGGTGAAAAAGGTTCATAATTGATATGTACATACTTAGAAGTTGATAAAGTACTTTAGAAAATACCTTTGTGCATGAGTAACTTTCTCCGCAGATCATGCTCACATTTCTCACAATGCATGAAAGCTTTTTTTTTTTTTAATACAACAAGAGTTGTTTTAGTAAAACATACAAAATATTTGGTTCTCCATTTCATTAAAAGAAATAAATAATACACTCATCCCAAAATATATTAATTTTTATTAACAATAAAAATAGTATTCATTTTGATACGACGGAATAAATATTATAAATTCTTAATATTAGAGATGGGTCATAATTAAGTAGCGAGAGGTCCAAGGGTTAGCATGGACTGTACATTAAAAGAAATGTACAAGAAAATATAACAGTACCTTTCTGGTTTCCTTTTCCTTGACAGAAGTGTCAGCCTTGATCACCGGCTCCTTTCACTGTAATTTCCTACTCCATTTCTCTATTCTTTTTTTTTTGCTCGGCAACAAGAAAATTTTATAGATTAATGAAGTTACAAAAGGCTATAAACCATTTCTCTATTCTTCCATGAATCTTCTTTGTATCAATGGCTCCTTTCACTGTAATTTCCTACTCCATTTCTCTATTCTTTTTTTTTTTCTCGGCAACAATAAAATTTTATAGATTAATGAAGTTACAAAAGGCTATAAACCATTTCTCTATTCTTCCATGAATCTTCTTTGTATCAATGACTCCTTTCACTGTAATTTCGCCTTTCCCAAACGTGGCATCCACACTCTGAACTCCTACATGATCCATGTGATGATCGATCGATGATGATGATAAGGTTCTTTTACAAAACAATAATCAAGTATGAATACTGTATGCGATAATCCCACTCGCTCATGTGTTGCTCACTCCGGACGAATATACCAAAAGATATTATTGAGCTATTTACCTTAGATAATTATTGTTTTATTTAGTATTTATCTTTACCATTGTTAGATGTGATTTTTTATTCTTAGAGTAGATCTTATAGGACTCTTTTACAAAACTATCACTATATATGAAAGTAATGCACAGAGGAAAGACTCATGTTGAGAGTCACAAACACACAATCTGTGTTCTATCCCATTCTACTCTCTCTCTCTCTCTCTCTCTCTCTCTCTCTCTCTCTCTCTCTTATAGTTACTTCTATGGCTTCCTTTTGTTTTATATGGTATAGAGCCACCGGTTCATGGTGGCTTGATTACTTCTTCTACTTTCGCTATTTTTTTTTCTTTAATATACTTTATTTCTCTTCCTTTAAAATTAATATTTTTCTCTTCTTAAAATTATTTTTTCTATATTCTAAAAATGTGGATGACTTTTAGTACGATCCCGTTTGCTTTGATACGTTACCATCTTCCTATGTTGTTTGTCAATTATGCAATAATCAATAGATTGTTTGCATCGTATTGAGACAAGCAATACTATCCATACGTCTCCTTCTTTTTCTTCATCGGATTGGTATTATCCGAAACTAAATGAATCTCTAGATTCAAATATCAACAATACTTTTTCTCATTTTTCAGCATCAGATTGGTTATATCCGGAACAAAATGAATCCTTGGATTCAAATGATTGTTTCTCCACCGTAGAAGAACAATTAACTAATGTTAATGAGTCATCTTCTTTTTCTTTCTTTCCTACTTCAAATTGGTATGTTGATAATCTTCTTGATCAACTCCATTGTCTTCAGAAACTTCCGTCTCAATCTCTGGCAAACTACTTTTCTGAAGCAAAATTGATTTTTTATACTTTTACCAGAGAGCAGGGAGTCCAATCTCCGAAATTGATCTTATTATTAAGTTGATAGTAAATGGACTTATCCATTATACAATAAATTTATCAAATATTATTATTTTCGAAAATAAAAAATCCCTTTTGATTTTCTTCTTGATTACCTAATTCACTACTAGAAACAGTGGGATTAGTGACCACGGAATTTTTCGTAAGTATTACCCACGGAATTTTTGGGGGTTACCCACGAAATCTATTCCGTGGGAATTATCCACGGACAATCCGTGAGTAAAATGTGTTATTTACCCACGGACAATTCCGTGGGTAATATCCACGAAAATTCCGTGGGCAATGGTTTATTGCTTATAAATATAAATATATAATCCATTACCCACGGAATATCCGTGGGCATTACCCACGAAATTATCCGTGGGTAAGTTTTTACATTACCCACGGAAAATTCACGAGTAAAGGGGATAATTTACACACGGACAATTCCGTGGGTAATATCCACGGAAATATCCGTGGGTAATTTTTTATATAAATAAATCAATCCAGACCTAATTTATTTCTGTCTCTTTACTACGATTCATTTCTCTCTCTCTCTCTCTCCTCACTTCTCACTGCGGCGACATTCGAACATCGATCTCTTTGTTGTTGTTGTTGTAGCTTGCGGCGAGCACGATCCTCCCGGCGGCCTCCATTCTCCGTGATTTCGTCGACCTTCTCTCTCCCTTCCGGCCACATCCGACCACTTCCGCCGTAAGATTTGCAGCACCCACGTAAAAAAGGTACTCACTCTTTCCATTTCATCCTTCAATTTTGAACTGAAGTTAAATAATTTGATGATTTTTGAGAGCTTAAGGCCATTGCCGTTTAATTTCATTAGGAATTTAGGTTATGATTTATGAGCACACGTTTTCCATTCTGTTGGCTCTTGTTGTGATATCCTCCTGTTAGGTAAATAGAGGGTGAATAATGCTTCATCCTGACAATGACAGAAATGAGACGGGTAAACTGTTTGAAAGTACTGAACTGCCTCCATTTCGAGCAGGACTTTGGAAGGCCATTACCATTCATCACAGGCGACAAAAAGGTGATCGATTGCTCGGATTCGAAAATCATGGAGCTGCTTTCTTTAACTTGCAATTAAGCAGCCGTTCTTCGCAGTCTTTTTCTTCTTCCAGTATTCAGAATGTGGTCTATGATGCTCAAATTAGACAAAAGGATGAGATTATAGCAAGCCTGACTGCGAGTGTCAACACCCAGGTTAAGGAAATGGAAGAGCGAATGGAGAAACGATTGCTGCAAGAAAAGGAACAATTGCAGCAAGAAAAGGAACAATTGCGGCAAGAGCGGCAAGAGATGGAGCAAAAGATGCAGCAACAAATGCAAGAAATGATGAAATATATGCTCCAACAGCATCAGCAAATGACTCCTAGTGGTAACGTATCTAACTCTTCTATTGGACCATACCTAAATTCGAATGAAACTTTAAGTGGAAGTGGGCGTACGGGTGGTCGTGGTGGTAACAACACTCAGAGTCATAAAAGTTGAATTTGACTTGTTTTTATTTGGTTTGGAGTGGTAACTTAACTATTAGACTTTATTTTTTGGTTTGTAATATGCTATAGTTTAGAGATTTGTACGATAATGTTTTATTTGGTTTGAAAGACATTGTTTTATTTGAGATTGTGTATATTGTTTGTTTGGATGGTGTGAATGTATATATTATGGGATTTGATTTTTGGCTTTTACAGGTGATTTTTTGAATTTTCAAATGTTTTTTTTTTAAATTCTGATAAAATTACCCACGAAAATTTCCGTGGGTAATAAACATTTTTTTTTCAATTCTGAAGAAATTACCCACGAAATATTCTGTGGGTATATTTCTTCATAAAATAATATTAGTATTTACCCACGAAAAATTTCGTGGATATATATATAAATTTTAATTTTTTAAAGAATATTACCCACGAAATATTCCGTGGGTAATATGTAAAATAATTACCCACGAAAATTTTCGTGGGTAAATTCAGGAAGGTTTCGTTGGATAAATTTTCGTGGGCAATTTTCATTTATTTACCGACGGAAATTGATGATATCGACCGATATTCTGTGGGTATTATTCACGGAATTTTTCGTGGGTATTACTCACAAAATTTTACCCACGGGCATCTGACGGACAAATTTCGTGGGTAAATGAATATTATTCTAGGAATTCCCTAATTACCCAAGGAATTTTTCGTGGGTAAATGTCCTGTTTCTAATAGTGTTTGATAAGGAAAAACGTTATAGGTAGACATCTTCTACATGGGCTCCTATGTAGGGCCATCCAAGTCTCCTGTTCCTCCAGTCCACAATGGAACCTACTCCTCTCCTTTGGACCGGTCTGCATGGCCCAATTCTTCAATATCTGATTTAGCTAGTGTAGGCCCTCATACAACGTTACCTGCTACAGTTGTTATTAAGCCAGTACCCCCTCACAGCCCACCGATTGCCCAAGGCAGTTCTTTTCTTCCAGAAGAGCAGATTGTTCTCTCCAATAAGTTACCCGAAAGAAAAGAAAGAGTGAGATTTTAGGTAATATTAACTTTTCTAATTTGAATTCAATTAGTAAGTTTGGTAAATAGATTTTTATAACTTTTATATTAAAGATTTAAAATCATATTTGAAAAAGGACATTGTTAAATATGTACTTATCTTTTATTTATTTAAATATATTTAGACTATTCCTAATATTAATAACAAATATATTTTCTTATTAGTGTCAATCTTATATTTCATTGTAAAAGTTGGATTGCATCAAATAAGGAAAAGTTTGATTAATTGAAGAACTTCTCAAATTTGCATATAAATACAAGATCTCGACACATTGAGAAGATATGCATCAAGAATTCTTTGTACGAGAAAAAACACTTTGTTATTCACGAATTCGAGATAGCTTTTAGGTTGTAAGTGCAGTTGTTTCTTACGTCTGAACTCATATTTAGATTTCATACAAGTTCTTTGTTCTTCTTCTATGTAGAATAGTAGGGGTGTAAATGGTTCGGTTTAGCTCGGTTTGGTCAAATTTAGGAGCCAAACCGCTAGTATCGGTTCGAAAAAATTCCAAACCGAGCTAAACCATAAAAAAATTCGAACCGAGCTGAGCCAAACCAACATGGTTCGGTTTGGCTCGGTTTGAACCTCGGCTTGAATTTTCGGTCTAAGAAAGAACAAACAAACATAGGTTATTCAAGAAAAAAAATTGTAGTTATTTTCCTATCTCAACTGAGATTAGCTTATTGTGTCAAGAGCTTCTAAAAGATTTAGCATGTTATGTAACCCACCCCCAGTTAAACTTTATACAAGTTCTCCCCTATTTTGTATAAAACCTAAGAATGATATAGACTGGGCAATATAGGCAATTTAGGGTTTGATTTCTTCAACTCCTTGTAATTCTTCTCAACAAATGACCTATCCAATCCAAACCCAATCAAATTGAAAGTACAGAATCATCGACAAATATAACTAAAATTCATGAGGGGTCAGAGACAAATATAACTAAAATTCATGAGGGGTCAGAGACAAATATAACTAAAATTCATGTGGGGATTAATTTGATTTGGAATGAATGGTCAGGATTATGGTTTATGTTGGTTTGGCTCGGTCTCGTAGCTCGGTTTAATGGCTAAACGGTTTAGCTCGGTTACGCTCGGTTTGGCTCGGCACCCTCAAACCGCAAGCTAAATCGAACCACGCGGTTTGTAATTTTTATAAACCGAGCTAAACCACTTAAATAAAAAAACCGAGCTAAACCCCACGGTTTAGCTCGGTTCGGTCTCAAATCGCGGTTTGAGCTAAACCACTTACACCCCTATAGAATAGGCTCTACTTGGGAAATGAAGATTGTTCTTGGTTTAGAAGGTGATTAGAACTTGATTTAGTATTTTAATCTTTTTGTTTCACTTATTCTTGTCTTCTTCTATAAAACAGATCTTTAATAGTGAAAACATTTTCGGGCTTATAGTCTTGTTTGCTGGGGTAGAACCAGTAAACGTTTAATTTTTGTGTTCTTTATTTTATTTCGCTGCTTATTGGTGGATGTGTGAACAGTTGTAACTTACATCTATACTCGCATCCGTAATCTGTTCTGTTGAACTGACTTCCTAGCTATACTAAAACTTTCAATTGGTATCAGAGCCAACTCTCAACATATTATTGAGTGTTGATCCAGAAAGTGTAGTAATAATGGAATGTCAAAATCATCAAAACAAACCTCCAATCTTGTATGGTACCAATTACAATTTTTGGAAGTCTACAATGCATAACTACATCAAATCAATTGATGAAATAGCGTGAATGTGTATACTTGTTGCTTGGCAACCTCCCACTGTGGAGAAGAAGCTTGGATCAGGTATTGGTGAAACTATTTTTGAAAAAAAAAACCTTTGTGCTAGATGAACCCTTGATGAAATCACCTCTGCAAATTATAACTTTAAATTCATGGTTGTTATTTTCAGCCATGTTTCTGTAAATATGTACAAGCATATCACTAATGAGTGTATTGCTAAAAATGCTTGGAATATCTTACGATGCAATGTGAGAGGATTTCAAGTGTTAAATCCACTAGACTTAAGATCTTAATGGATAGATTTGAAATTCTAAGAATGGAAGAGATAGAATACATTGTCTCATATGCTGCTAAGATCCATGAGATCTTAAATGAATGCACCAGTCTTTGTGAGTTTATCTCAAATTCTAGACTTGTAAGCAAAATCTTGAGTACCTTACCTGAAGGGTTCAACATAAAGATTGATGTTATAGAAGAAATTAATGACACCAACACAGTATGATTAGACAAGATTGTTGGCATCTTGACTGTATTTTAGCTAAATCTTGAGGCTTAGAAAAAGAATAAGGCAATAAGCCTTGCACTCAAAAGCTCTGCATCAGTCCTAAAAGTATTAGTTAAGCTCTCCTCAAAGATTGACAAATCTAGTCTTGAGGATGAGGATTTGGCCCTTATCTCCAAAAAGTTCAGTTTTATGCTGAAAAATAAGAGAATGAGCAAGTTTCCCAACATACCTGCTCCATGTGTTGAAAAACCTAAAATCAACACTGATAATGGGTTCAAAAGACCCAATCTAGAGAATAATACTCTGAGTCTGTGCAATGTAGAGCCTGTCGTGACTTTGGTCAATGTGCTAATGAGTGTGCTAACACGCTTAAGAAAAAGGGGATGAGCCTAACTGCTTCCCTAAGTGATAGTGAAGATGAAGAGGTAGTAGCTAACATGTCTGTGATAAACTGTCATTCGGTTTTTAATGCTCGTTTTGTAAAAATTGAAAAAAGAGATTCTGAGGAGAATGTGGATGTGGACTCAAATGTGGACACATCCATGGACACATATAAAGATACATCTAATCTGACTCTCAACTGTTTCTTCATAAAAGGAGATTCAGATGATGAAGGAAGAGATATTCCCTATCAAGAAGTTTTTGAAACTTACAGAGAGCTGTGTACTGATTGGATAAAAAGAATGAACAAAATTGAGTTAATGGACAAGGTAAACAAAGCTCTTTCTGATGAACTATCTCTTTGTGATTCTGAGAATGCTAGACTTTCAAAAGAAAATGATGATCAAAATGATACCATTGCTAAACTTGAAGTCCTGGTATCCAAGAAAGAGGTTGAAATTGAAAAATTCAAAACTGATTTTGAAAAAGCTGAAGGTACATTAACCAAGTTAAATACTGGGAAAATGAAACTTGATGAAGCTTTAGCTTTTGGTAAAACTGGAAAAATCTGTTATTGGGTTTGAAAAAACCAAATTTGTAAAGGAGGGAAGTGAGGTTTCAAAATATGATGTAAAACCCATTCTGAGTGCTAAAATATGATGTAAAACCCATTCTGAGTGCTAAAAGGCCAAGGAGAAGGCACTATATCTGTCACTACTGCCTTGCTCATGGGCACATTCGTCCCTTTTGTTTTAAGTTAAAAGCTGACTAAAAAGCTGGCTGTGTAAATCAATCTCAGATGTATGATAGGATGTGTACACATCCTGGTACACATCCTAGTACACAGCAGCAGGTGCACCACAAAAAGAAAGCTGAAACCAAATGAGTTGCAAAACCTAGTGCTACCTGCAATGTTATCTACTCTTCCCTAAAAAGTAGTGTCACTGGTTCCTGTTATTTTGATAGTGGGTGCTTTAGGCACATGACTGGGAATCAAGATACCTTAACTAACTATAGATTGATCAATGGGGGAAATGTGAACTTTGATGGTGGTACACAAGGAAAAATCATTGGGAAATGGACTCTGGATGTTAAGGGTCTCCCAAAACTGCACAATATCTACCATGTAGAAGGCATAAAGGCAAACCTGATAAGTATCAGTCAGTTGATGATGACCTCCATGTAAAGTTCGATAAACAATTGTGTGACCTGTTTGATAAAACCAACAAATGTGTGTTTACAGGTCCTAGATATGCTGATAATTGTTACCAATTTGGTGACAATTTTTCTTTCCAAAGCACTAAAGTGAATGATGTCAATTTGTGGCACCAAAAACTAGGCATGCTAGAAGCAGAAAATTGGAGGAACTCCAACGGTTGAAGCTGTAAAGGACCTCCCAAAATTGAATTTTAAGAACACAGATGTTTGTGGTTCTTGTCAAAAGGTAAAGCAAACTAAATCCTCACACAATAAGGTCCAACAATGCTCCACATCTAGGTGTTTGGAGTTGATTCACACTGACTTGATGGGGCCTATAGAGGTAGAAAGTTTGGGTAGGAAGAAGTATACTTTTGTGTGTACTGATAACTACTCCAGATACACCTGGGTGATGCTCTTAAAGGAAAAATTTGAGACCATAGGTGAGTTAAAAAAACTGGTACAAAAGGGTCAAAAATTTGTATGGCCTAAAGGCTGTAAGGATTCTGATCATGGCATTAAGTATGAAAACTCCATGTTTACTGCCTTCTAAAACTCCAAGATAATTACTAATGAATTCTCTACTCTTATAACTCCTCAACATAATGGAGTTGCATAAAGGAAGAATAGAACCCTACAAGAGATGGCTAGGGTTATGATGAGTTCTAAAAACATGTAAAAGAAATTTTGGGTAGAGGCCTTGAATACTGTTTGTCACATTGGTAATACGGTGTTTCTCATAATTAATTGAGAGCACTATGACACCCTATCAAATCGTTCTTGGCAAGAAACCTACTCTAAAATATTTTCCTGTGCTTAGTTATATTTGTTACATTCTTAATGATAGGGAATACTTATCCAAGTTTGATTTAAAAAGTGATAAAGAAATATTCATGAGCTACTCCACTAATAGTAGAGCTTATAGGGTGTTTAACCTAAAAACAAAGACTATTATGGAATTTGCAAATGTGATTTTTGATGATTCACTTGATTTTAACCTCAAGACTGCTGAGGATGATGTGTCAGGTTGATTGCTGGACTGGAAAATAGCAGACACAGATGTTATGGGGCAAACCAATACAAAAGAGGGTGCTCAAACAGAAGCAAATGTTGAAGCAAAGAAGGATGTGACTAAAAATGTGGACACATCTTTATCCACATCTGTCCCCACATCCTCCCAAACATTTGAATCCGAGGAAAGTTCATCTGACTCTAAAAAGGATGATAATCCAGAAGCTGATAAGGATGGATGTGTAGACATCTCAAGGGATATTCCATCTGAAATCCAAAAAAACTATCCCACCTCTGAAGTAGTGGGAGATGTGCATGATCAGGTGAAAACCAGATAAAAGGAAAAGGTAAATTATAGGGAGCTTTCTAGTTTGTGAAGCTGCTCATCTGCATTCTCCAAGGTATGTTTCTTCTTTTATGTTTCAAACATGAAACTAAAAACATAAATGAGGCTTTAAAGGATGTGGACTGGATTTTGGCCATGCAAGAAAAGTTGAGTCAATTTGAAAAGAATGATGTCTGGACCTCTAGTACCTAAACCCTCTTATGGGAATGTCATATGTACAAAATGGATTTTCAAAAACAAAACTGATGAAAAATGGGTAATTACTAGGAATAAAGCCAGACTTGTGGCTCAAGGATATACTCAATTTGAAGGGGTTGACTTTAAAGAAACATTTGCCACTATTGCCAGAATTTTGTCCATAAGACTCTTATTGGCCATAGCTTACTACCTCAAAATAACTTTTCATCTGATGGATGTTAAGAGTGCCTTTTTGAATGGGGTATTAAATGAAGAGGCCTATGTAGAACAGCCTACGGGCTTTGAGGATCATGAATACCCAAATCATGTGTATAAATTGAAAAAGGCTCTGTATGGGCTGAAACAAGCCCCTAGAGCTTGGTATGTTCAGTTGACTGATCACTTCTCCACCTAAGATTCAAGAGAGGTGAAGTAGATAAGACCTTGTTTGTGAAAATAGAGAAAAGGGAGATTATTATGGCTCAAATCTATGTAGATGACATAGGGCCCGTTTGATTTAGCTTATTGATATGTGCTGATGACTTATTACTTATGACTGATGACTTATGACTGATGAGCTGATGAATGATGCTGTTTGATTTAGTTTTTTTGAAGTGCTGATGAGCTATCATAAGTAAGTATGACTGTTTGATTAATAAGCTGAAAACGTGCTGAATGAAATTATAAAGACTAAAATAATAATAATAATAATAATAATAATAATAATAATAATAATAATAATAATAATAATAATAATATTAATAATAATAATAATAATCATTATTATTATTTTATTATTATTATTTTATTATTATTATTATTTTATTATTATTATATTTTTATTATTTTATTATTTTATTATTTATTTTATTTTATTATTTATTTTATTTTTTTTATTTATATATTATTATTATTATTATTATTATTATTATTATTATTATTATTATTATTATTATTATTATTATTATTATTATTATTATTATTATTTATTTATTTATTTATCAATATTATTATTTTATTTTTATTTTTATTATTATTTTATTTTTATTTTTATTTTTTTAATTTTAATTTTAATTTTTATTATTATTATTATTATATTATTATTATAATATTATTATTATTATTATTATTATTATTTTATTTATTTATTATTATTATTATTATATTATTGTTATTATATTATTATTTTTATATTATTATTTTTTTATTTTTATTTTTATTTTTGTTAAATTTAATTTTTATTATTGTTATTATTAATATTATTGTTATATTATTATTATTATTATTATTATTATTATTATTATTATTATTATTATTATTATTATTATTATTTTATTATTATTCATTATTATTATTTTTTTTTTAAAAAAAAATTTACTGTTCATGCACGTTTTTAGCTTAAGCACTTGGCTTGAGCACTTTCCCTACTGCTTATGGCTTATAAGGAATTTGTGATTTAATTGACTTGTACATGACTTATGACTTATTTTACAAAAAATGAAATCAAACGATACTAAAATGACTTACGAAAAGTAATAAGTCATAAACACTTCAAAATAAGTGATATCAAACAGGTCCATAGTGTTTGGATCAAATTCAGACACCATGTTGACTGCATTTGTGGAAAACATGACCTCCACATTTTAAATGAGTATGGTAGGAGAGTTGAACTAATTCCTAGGTTTACAAATCAAATAATTTAAGGAAGGAATGTTCATCTCCCAATCTAAGTATGCCAAGAACCTTGTGAAAAAAATTCTCTCTTGAACACTCCTCTCACCTTAAAACCCCAATTGGCTCATCCCAAAGGCTCAGTCATGACCCAGATGGTGAAAGTGTGAATAAAACTGTGCATAGAAGCATGATAGATAGTTTGTTATATCTCACTGCTAGTAGACCTGACATCATGTATAGTGTATGTCTCTATGCTAGGTACCAAGCAAACCCAAAGGTTTCCCATCTTAAGGCCTTGAAAAAATCATTAGATATGTGAATGGCACTACTGCAAACCTACGGTTACATTATTCAAAAAACACTAACTTGGTTAGGTATAGTGACTCTGATTGGGCAGGCAATAGTGATGATAGAAAGAGTACCACATGTGGCTGCTTCTATATAGGAAACAATCTTGTTTCATGGTACAGTAGAAAGCAAAACTGTGTATCTCTCTCCACATCTGAGGCTGAATACATTGCCCTTGGTAGTTGTTGCACATAACTGTTATAGATGAACCAAATGCTTAAAGAATATGGGTTGAATAGCAAAATTCTCACTGTCTTCTGTGATAACAAGAGTGCTTTAGACATATCCAAAAACTCTGTCCAATATTCTAGAACTAAGCATATTGATATTAGACACGATTTTATAAGGGATCTTATAAAACAAAAAAATTGTGTGTCTGGAATTTGTTGTAACTGAAAATCAAGTGGCTGGTATATTTACAAAGGCATTAAATCATGAGAGATTTTCCTCCTTGAGGAAGTCTCTTGGCTTGTGAGATATTTGAGGATGTGAGCACAAATATGCACACATCCGCTGACACATCTATATATTATCTAACTCAAAAAAAAATTATGCATTAGCACGAAAAAATCTCAGTGTGGTCACTTGCTTGTCCTACATTATTAACATGTCTGATTACTTAATTGTTGGCATTTTTTGTTCATGTTGTCTTTTGATAACTTGATTTAATCATTCTATATCTCACACTGGGTGCCTTATTAGCAAGAGAAACAGTTGCTTCTCCCATTTGTATGAAGCCAGTACAATGTGATCAAGTGATTCTCAAGATAATAGTTTGAGATCAAACCTGAAATGATCACTAGACAAAGGGCTATCTTTGGGAGGTAAAGAAGTGAAAGCTACTCCAATTATGTTCTTATCCACAATAAAGAATGAATATATGCATTCTAGAGGCTCTGCAGATTAGATTATTACCCATTGACTTTTTGTAATCAAATGTGTCCCCAAATGTGACTCATATTCTATGCCATATCTAAAAATTGAGATTGTTTCATTTACCTGTGTGATTCATCATGCTAGACATTCAGCATCTCAGGTCATATAGGGTGCTTTGTAAATATATTTTCTAGTTTAGTTTCATTCTTAATTTATTCTTTGATTTAACATGTTTTAGATTTCCAATATATATTATAAAAAGGAAAGTTGTATACCAAGATGCTCATGGAAAAAGAAAGGACATTTTCGAAGGATATTTGTGGAGGGATTTATCTAAAGAGATCTGGTGCTATTCTAAAAGGTAATTAGAATTTTGGTTGGATTTAACCTCTATTCTTTTGGTGTCTATCTGCTTTGAATGCCAATAGGTTTATGACCGTTTGGGACTCAATCACATCACACCGCCAGTATAGGGTTATAGAGAGGTAAGAGTCCTTAGTTGAAGAGGAAAGGGGAGTTGTGGGTATAAATGTGACTCACATCCGTCACATCATCCTTAATTCTCATATGTGTTTTCTCCCCCCTTTGCCCCAAATTTTCTCTCTCACACACACGCACCATATTTGCTATCTCTCTATCTCTAACCTAAATTACATAATCAATGGAGCCATCAACCCCTATTCTTGAGCAAGACATCTTGAATGTGCAGCCAATTTTTGTGGCAATGCCTGAAGCACATCAATCTGAGCAAGAAGCTCAACCTCCCTCGTATATCTCTATTACAAAAACATTGGAGCAACTACCCTCTAAAACTCCATCAATGGCATCTGAACCTACAACTGAGGATCCTACCTCTATTCCTTCTCTCTAGAAGGTACCTACTCCTCCACTATCTCAAATCCCACCAACTGGTGAAACATCTCCACCAGTGCCCTCTGTTCCTCCCGTGGTTTCCCCATTTTCAAAGAAAAGGAAGGAACCACCCTTCATCAAAGGGAAAGTTGCAAAATCCAAGACCTCTCCTCCTAAAAAATTGAGGAGATCTCATAGAGTCAAAAACCTTTCTGAAGCTGATAAAGCCAAGCACCATAAACTACCTGGTAGGAAACCTTCTACAGCAATTACACTTGAAGATGAAGAAGAATAAGAGGATGACTCCTAATTCTAACTGGTCAGAAGGCCTAAGGCTCAAAAGGAAATTCCCTCTCAAGCTGAAATAGAAGAGGATCGCCCCTTGCCAATTTATTGCTGGCACTGAAAGGAAAGAAGAAAACTGTAGAAAATGAGCCTGAACAAACTGAAGAAGAGCTAGAACAAGAGAAGGAAGACTAAGAAGTGGAACAATTAGCTGCTGCTGAGGAGACATATGCTGAAGAATATGAAAGACAGCCCTCTCCCCAAAGGATGTGACCTTAGATGTGCACACATCCAAACGCGCATCCTCCAGGCTGACAACCAAAAAGGGTAAATCTATTTCTCTCTCCTCATCTACTGATATGATCCCTGTTTCCCCTAAATTTTGGTCTTTGGATGCATCCAAGAGGTATGAGCAAATAGTAAAAAAGGCTTTGATCAAAGAAATGAAGAGGGATAGGAAGCCTTTTTCTAGGCTAGGGTTGGTCCAATTTTTTTAAGATAGGGGTATTTTGTTGACTGTGGATCACCCCAAAACCTTCTTTCCCAAAGTTGTGCATGAATTCTATGCCAACTTGTCTAAAGGCTTGAACAACTCTTCTTCCCCTATGTTTTTACAGTTTATATCAAAGGGAAATTCATATCCTTTTCCCCCTCTGTCATTAATACCTTTCTAAGGCTAGAGAAAGTGCCTAATGAATATTGTGAGGTTTCTGAGGATGAGATTGTGTCCACCTTAACTCATGGGAAGCTCAAAACTTGGCCCACAAAACCTAAGGACCTTGGTAGTGGATCTCTCATCTCTTTTTACTGTTTTCTCAACCTCATCATCACAACCAATCTTTTCCCTTCCAATAATAAAACCTCTGTAACAAGGGTACATGTTGATTTAATGTATAGGTTGGGCACCAAAAAAGTTATCAATTTTGGGGCTTTCATCATTAAAAAGATTTGTGGGTACTGTGAGTCCCCTTCTAAGAAATGGTCCTTCCTTATCCCTCTCTCATCTCCCAAATCCTTGTTGCTCAAGGAGTTAAGATAGAAAAGGGTGAGCCTAGGGTGAGTGAGTTTGAACTACTGAAAGAAACCAAAACCCTCCTAGACAAGAAGAAAAAGTTTGTTGATATGCCTCTGGGAACTGAGTCTGGAGATGTGAGTCAAGATGTGGCCACATCTAGTCACACATCTGAGGACTCTATCTATGCTCAACTGGAAGCTCAAGATACAAATATCACTGCTGCTGAAGCACTCTCCATAGCTCTCAAAGCTCAACTGGTTGCCCCCCATACTCATGCTGAGAACTTAAAGGCTTTGAAGGTTAATCTCCATAAATGGAAGACTACACTTTCTAGTAAAAAAGGGGGGAGAAGAGGAAGAATAAGATGCTGCAAATGTTGCTGTTCCTACTGATGTTGGATGGGGAAGTTGGGGAGATGTTTGAATTTAGGGGGGGTTTGGAGCTGGATAATCTAGTTTAGTTGGGAAGATGTTTGAATTCAGGGGGAGTTTGGAGCTGGATAATCTAGTTTAGTTTTTGTTTGGTTGGACTATTGAACTGATTTGCCTTGCTATTTGTTTGGTATTTTACTTTTAAACTGATTTGGTTGTAACCTCCTAAAACATTGTTGGATGTTATTTTTGCTTTGGTTTGTTGAACTACAATATTTTGTTCTATCTAATCTCTATTCAGTTTTTGTGTGAATGTGTCTACACATCCTCACACACATCCAATACAGGGGGAGGTTTGAAATCTGAAAGACTTGGTTACTTGAACAATTATTGCTAAATCTTTTTTTTTACCAGAAAGTCCAAAATAGGGGAAGACTGAAAGAGTGAGATTTTAGGAAATATTGACTTTCCTAATTTGAATCCAATTGGTATGTAGATTTATGAATTTTATATCAAAGATTTAGAATCATATTTGGAAAAAGACATTGTTAAATATGTAAATATCTTTTATTTATGTAAATATATTTAGACTAGAACTAACCAGTGTAACACCCGTGCGTTAAACGCACGACCATAGCACTTTGACAAAAACGAAGCCATAAATAAAAGAGTCAATATAATTATAAGCATAAATATTATCAAAGTTATGTAAAAAATAATATAATATCATATATATACCACTTTTAAAAATATGGTTCACATAAATGAATTTATTTATACTTTTTTAAAGATGTTCTAACTTATTAGTTATTATTCAAATAAAATGAAAAATCATAATAGAATTTATATATTTAGAGAAAATATGTTAATTTTGTAATCAAGCAATTGTCAAACCCATATGTTATTTAACCATCCCTCAAATGCCAAAAAACTAAACCATGGTCATGGAATAAAACAAAAAATTTAGACAAAAAAGCTTACACATGTTAATGAAATAACATTACAAATTTTGGAAAATTTCCTTGTAAACAACATTAGTTGTTTGACTTGTTGGCTTCCCATCTCATCACATATTAAAATCTTCAAACCAGCACGATTAGTTACTCTTGACAATGCAACATAAAACTGACCATGACTAAATACCGGTCTTTTGACGAAAAGGCCAACATGCGACAATGATTGACCCTGACTTTTATTAATTGTCATTGCATAAGAAATAATCAACGGAAATTGTCTCCTTTGAAACTTGAAAGGCAACGATAGATCCGAGGGAGTTAAGGACATTCTGGGGACAAAAACTTTTTCTTCGACGTTGCTTCCATTTAAAATTTTAGCCTCAACCACATGATTCCCAAGCCTTGTAATGATTAGCCTAGTTCCATTGCATAACCCTACACTATGGTCAATATTACGAAGCAACATCACTAGGACACCAACCTTCAACGAAAGCTGATTATTAGGCAAACCAGAGCTCTTTATAGTATTCAAAAACTTGGTTGAATGAATTTCACCAAAGAAACTCGAATTATTTTCAGAACGACATATAGAATCAGAACTCAAGTAAGTTCTTACCTCGGATTGATTAAAAGAAACCATGTACTCATTAATGCTCTCAACAACATCAATGGTTGAAGCAAGAATAGCTCTCCCTTGAAAAAATGTGACATCATCAAAAAGATTATGAAAAGATGGATATGTACTTTGAACTATATAATCAATTATATCATCAGATGAATCCACGATCAAGTCACTTGGAATTTCTATATTAGCAACACCATCATTATCGCCTTCAATAGAACCATCGCCGATACTCAAGATCCATTCTGAAAATGCCTTAATCTCAAGTCCATCTTGTTCCTTATCAATAGCATGAAGTCTCATATTCTTTGTAAGCATTAGAACTTTGCAGTGTGGCCAAAGATATGAAGAATTGATTGTAGCCATGACAATATATTGTCTATTGCCTTTGGGAATAACTGGAAGGATTTAACGAAATTCTCCGCCCATCACAATAGTTTTGCCCCCAAAAGGTTGATTGAAACTATCCGGATTTTTGAACCTCATGATATCTCTTAAAGTTTTGTCAAGAGCTTCAAAACAATGCTTATGAACCATTGGCGCTTCGTCCCATATTATAAGTTTAGTCCTCTACATTAGTTCTGCAAGAGGACTTCCCTACTTAATGTTGCATGTTGATTCTTCGTTGAGACTCAAAGGAATAGAAAATATATAATGACTAGTTCTACCACCCGGTAATAAAAGAGATGTTATGCCACTGAATGCTACATTTAATACTATGTCACCTCTAGATCACAAAGCAACAGACAATATCCTCCACAAAATGGTCTTACCTGTTCCCCCATAGCCATATAAGAAATAAACTCCTCCTTGACCATGCTCAACATCTTGGATAATTGTGTCATAAGCAATTCTCTGCTCATGGTTACACAAACACAATAATCTCTTACATTCATCAGCTAATTGTAAGTACCCCAATCTGGATCACTCCCTTTCAAACACACGGGAAACACCGCAGACTCATCCACGCAGTCTCAGCGACCTCTCTCACTCAAAACCCTCTCAAAACCCTCTTAAACCCCCAACCAAACCAAGGGAGGAGCCTTTCTGGGATAAAAAGGGACAAAAGGGCCTTTCGGGAATTTTCAGGAAACTGGAAAAGCAATATAGGTCCGTACGGACCTCTTTGTTTCCATAATTACTGAATCCCCTTAAAGTCCACAATATTCCCTCAAATCCCGGGAGAAATGATGGTTTCCATGCAGACTTGGTCCGTACGGACCTCTTTGCATGCAAGATGGTCCGTACGGACCTGCTTTGCGAGGGACATCATCATTTCCAGAATATTCACCATCATTGCATATTCCCTCAAAGCGAGGAAAACCAAAATCCTGGATAACCAAGGAGGTCCGTACGGACCTCTTTGCACCAAATCTGAGACTATAAATAGAGGGCTCCCCCTCCTCATTTTTTCACACCTCCCTCTTCTCTCTTCCTCCACTAAGCCTTCGGCTCCCCTTCTAAGCCCTTTCGAGGCAGTCCCGGCCCCTTCGGATCCTTCCGAGGCCTTCCGAGCCCCCTCGAGGTGCTCAGAAGCCTCTCAGGCGCTCAGAGACGCTCCCGCGCTGCCAGAGGCACTCTCGAGGTACTCTGAGGCCCCTCGTGGTACTCAGAGGCCTTGCACAGTCTTTCCCGGTGTCCGGCTCTTTCCCGAGTCAAGCCGACGATCCCAAACCACGCCGAAACTGCCCGAGTGACTCCACTGCCACCACAACGCACGCCGAACCTCTGCCGAGTGATCCCGGACGATCCCCACGCACGCCGAACCTACGCGAGCCGCAGCCTACAACCTCAACTCACGCCGAAACTCGTCCGCGGACAACCGGCATCCCGAGCAATCCGGAACGCTACTCAGACCTCAAACACTATTCCCTGCGGAAGACAGGACACGAACCAACATTGGTAAGGCTTCCTTCCTATTCTATTTCAATACATTTCAATACAATGTAGACATCCGATCTGACATGCATTTTTAAAAGCACACACACACACACACACAACTTTTTTTAAAGGATATTAGGGGTATCCGAAAGACTCGTTTTACGAGGCTACTCGGAGTGAGCTCTAATATTCTAATATTCTCTTCCCGAGGTCATCGACCTCCGAACTCAAAATCTCATCACACAAAAACAGGTTTAAAATTTATCTTTAAGCGATGCCCTTTTCAATGTTTTGGGCTTAATAAAAACGGCGTGGCGACTCTGAAAGCAAAACACGGCGAGACACCTCCAACCTCGCAAACGCTAAGACGGAATAAGCCGGATCTTGGGGCGCGATTGTCTTGCCTCTCGGATCCGGGCGAACATTCCCGAGCGGCGAAACGAACGCGAGATGCACGGGGCACCATCCGCGCGCGAGCCGGATCCGGGTAATTTCGGTTGGCGACTCCGTGGGGACATTTTGTTTTAAAAACTTTTAAACAAAACAAAAGATTTTTAAAACAATGATGAGGGTCAAACTTTCATTTTACCCCTTCCTTTAAGCATTGTGTGTGTGTGCACGTGCTTCGTTTTTATTTTACAAAAAAATAAAAATACAAAAAATGCATCAATATACATACGTGCATACATTTAAAATTCTTCAAAAATTTCTATTTTACTCGGAAAAAGAATTTTAGAGACCGCACACTACGCGCCTTCTTTGCCTCGGTTACACCGCACTCTACTCACTTCTTTGCCTCGGTTACACCGCACACTATGCGCATTTCTTTGCCTCGGATCTGTTGCCACACTACAACCCTTAACCGGAGTGGTCTCGGTTGCGGTCCGTTTGGTCTTCCTAGGCCTCTTGGGCGCGCACGGGATCATTCCAAACATCCCATCCTAGCCAAGCGTCAACCACACGTTTGAGTCTTGAGTCACACTCTGTCCCGGACTCGGTTGGTTTTTACCCGGTCCGTGTCATACGGCTGGATACATATACCATGCCGGCCATTTTTACGAGTCAAGGCTCGGAACTCAAGATCCCTTGCGCAAGCAAAGCGATGAAAAGGTCATGCTAAAATCTTGACTGATCTTGATTTCGAAGCTACACCCAGACGATGTTCCGTCCAGGATATACATCCATGCTCGCATGACACCATGTCATCACGCCTTTGATACGTCGGCCATGACAATATGACCCGGCCAACGCCTAACGTCACGGATCCCTTGCGCAAGCAAGGCAAAGAGAAGGTCATGCCAAACTCTTGACTTGATCTTGACTCGGTGGCCGGCTCGGTTCACTATTCACATGGCTAACGCATCAAAACGAACATGACGAGGCTCGGTCCTTAGGTTCGATTTTTCTTTTAGGCCGGTGGAAACCGCTTGCACTATAGGACCCTCGCACAGGCTGTCCACCCGGGATGTCGAAATACGGGTGCAAAACGAGGGGCTTATAGCCGCACGGATGGTCTCCGACCCGGGATCTAGCATAGTTGCGAAAAAGAAGAGCAATCTTTTCCAACCTACCTAGGATTACGAGAAAATCTTGTTTTAAGTAAATTAAAACAACAAAAAAAAAAATCGAGAAAATAAAAGAAACGGAAACCGCATGCCACGTGAGCTTTCCCCTTTTATCCCGTTAGGCCATTCCGTGTCTAAACCTTGCCCGTCACCCCCTCCGGCGAACCGAGAGTGGTTGAGAATCCACAGAAGCCGCCTTTTCGGTATTCGAGGTCACAAGGTCCGATAGCCCTTCCGGTTCAACGGCCCGCACCGTCCAATACTCCCCATGACGGGATCCACGAGATAACGGTGAGGGAAACGGAACCCCGCCACTAAGGAATCTCCGAGACAATGGAGGAGGTCTTTGCGAGCCTTGAAGCCATCAAGAAGCGCCAAGAAGAACGGCAAGCTGGATCGTCGACACCTTGCGTCTTCGAGCAGTTGCGGTTCCCCGGCCGACGGAACCTTTGTTCTCATAGAGGACGAAGATATACCGGCTCCCCGGTTTCTCAAAGCTATCGGCGGGTCCCGCCTCCGCCAAGCTACGAGATCCCGGCTACGCAAAGCGGCTCTCGCTCAAAGCTCCCCTCGGGCGTCGGTCAAGCGGCTCAGGCATGCCGCCTCGGATCGGTCGGTTTCCGGCTCACGCACATCAAGCTCGGTACCAACGGCACACATACGTGCTGCTCCGCCGAGATCCCAATGCATCTCGGTATCCCCCGGGATTCAATCCTTTGCCTCTATACGAGCCTCGCAATCCCAATCAAAAGTCCCCATTCTTACCGGGGACGGGCATCCGGCGGATATCCAGACATCTCAAGTTTGCCACTGCTAGTACGCGATTGGGGCTAACGAATCGTTTCCCCAGTTCCCAAACACAACCCTTAGCGGACCTGGCAATCACGCCCTCAACTTCAACACCCCGGGGTATGGGTTGGTATACGCTCGACTACCTCCCAAGATTCCCGAATGGCGATCCCATCGGCCGATCCACCTCCATCTTCGGTGTCCGTCCACGAAAATGGTAACCCACCTCAAACAGTGACCCCCACATGGCTTGGTTGATTGAACAAATGAAAGACATGCAAGGCAAGCTAGCTAGTTCTCGAAAGGACTCCCTCACGCCTACCGATCCGAACAAAGTGGTCCCTCTCCCTCGAAGTTCGGGATCTTAGGAAATGGAAAAGTTTGACGGAACAGAATGCCCAAAAACCCACATCGACACCTACGTCACTGGGTATGAGAGCCAAAGGGGCAACCCCTCAACGAGATGGCGAGATCATTTTCAGCATTCCCTCAAATCCACGACACTAAGGTGGTTCCTCAATGTGAAGGCGAGAAAACCGCTCCACGTGGGATCGAGATTAGTGAAATCTTCTGGAGAAGTACCGTGCCAATCTTGAATGGAAACAAACCGCCATGACACCGCAAGCCACCGAACAAAGGATGACGAACCGGTGGGCGAATTCTACAAAAGATGGGCTGGAAGCTAAGCGAGATAATGGATCCGCTTTCCAAGAAGAGCGAGATGGACATCTTCCATTCTGCCTCAAACCATCTTTGAGGACTTTGATCGACCACCATTTCTATCCAGGATCTCCGTGCCATGGTCAACGCCAGGGACAAAGTTTGAAAAGACTACGAGTCTTCAAAGGCAACGGCAACCCCTGCCTCGTCTTACCGCTATCGAACAAACACAGCAACTTCAACTCCTGCCTGACGAAAGGAAAGGAAAGCGGCGGAGCAGTGCACTACATTCGGAACGGAGCTCAAGTAAACCGCGATCGGGCGGCCCCAAAGAATAGCAACCCCCTCGCTTCCCACGGTTCCGGCATTTTGATAACTTTGGAAATGCCCTTGGAGTCAAGTATTTGAAGCTTTGGTGAAGCGAAATCTTCTCAAACCACTCGAGAATTTCCAGCGAAGACCCTCAAACCCAACATGGATATGAGCAAACCTTTGCGCCTTCCATAACTACCCAGGCCACACCACCAGACAATTGCTTCGTACTCAAGCGGGTGATTCGGGGGCTCATTGAGGAGGGAAAATTGGAACGCCCCGTGGTCCCAATACCATTGGAAATCCATTCCCCGAACGACGGGGTAAACTCAGTAGCCATTGACGAAACCCCAAGCGAGAGCGGACTCCTGCAATTTCGAGACCGTCGGCATCTTTGTCTCGCTATGGCTGGGAACGTGAAACAAGAGTCAAAGGTCTCGTGACCGGGAATTCCGACAAGAACGCCCGAGGGCCACTTTGTCTCCCTACGATCTTTGCCCCGACGAGGCATACAAATGGTTGGATCGAACGTTCCCCAGACGAGGCGAGTCCAGCGGTAGCACGGGAAGCGGTTTAGCCTTCACAGACGATGACTTGCCAATATGTGAGAATCGGCACAACGAAGCTCTCCTCATCCTCATAAAGATAGAGAGGTTCTTCCTCCCGAACGTCTTGATTGATAACGGCTCCGCGATCGACATCATCGCTTTAAGCACATTGAAACGACTCCACATCGACCGTTCTCGATAAGGCCTTCACCTCGGGTAATCCGAGCCTACGACTCTTGCCACGACCAATCGTAGGAATCATCAACTTGAGGATCCAATTCGACGTACAACTAGAGTCGGTAGAGTTCCAAGTCGTGGAAATCAAACCAACCTTCTGCTTTGTTGGGACGGCCTTGGATACATCGGATGAAAGCGTATCATCTACTCTTCACCAATGCGTGAAATTCATCAATGCCAACGGAGCGATCGAAGTGATCCGCGGAAGCGGTGCGATGGCAAGTGCTTGGCCGGCAAGCTATGACCCAGAAGAAGGTCCCGACATGACCGAATACTCTTCCCCGAGATGATTCTCCTACCCTGTCCCGCTACGAAGTGGATCCTTACATCCACGCTCTAAGCCGCGACGAGTGGAAATTGAAGAACTCATGGGCCGGGGATGACAACTACGATATATGCGGCGTGAAGAATGCTTGAGAGAGGATCAAGAGATGGATGCCCTAATGGAGATTGATCGAGGAGTAGACCCTTACTTCGCCGAAAACCCTCTTGCAAAGCTGGCTTATCACCGATCCCCGGTACAAGACAACCCTCTAGCCGACACTCTCGGATCTTACGGGGACAGCCATCACGGCTTAGTTCAATTGACATTCCGGTGTCCGACACGGACGAACAATGGCGCAACCTCCTCGAGGCTTAATCGGGGAAGGAGATATAGCATGTCCGCTCGAATCGGACATTGTAAATGTCGTCCAAGCAAAGATCCCGAGATAAAGGCGGATTCTATGAAAGTGATCAACATCGGCAAGAATCCACTCCGAATCGGCGAATGCTTCGCCCTCCTAGAAGTAGCCCTCGGCGACTTCTATCGGCAAAAACCCCAGGGTGGTGGCAACACTAATGGAGGGACATCATCGGGAGCGGCCAAAAACCTCCGCGATCTGGTTTGAAATCGAACCGCATGCAAGCTACTTTCCGGGACTCGTACGAGGAAGATTGGCCACCGAACCGGCACCGCTCCTGCAGAGCTACGGCCGTGCAGGAGTAATGAAGCTGGTCCAATCCCTCGTCGCCTATAGTCTAGCTTCGAGTCTTGTTGTACGTGTATTCACATCTTTTGTGTCTTTTGACGGCTTTACGCCCGACGATTGTGAATCTTTGATCAACAATGTACATTCTTCACGCTTTCAATAAAAGGTCAGACCTTCCTAAAAAACCATCTCATTGCATCTTTAACAAATGATGACATTAACTAATCAAAACAGTTAAATTCATCTATACAAAAGGCAAACACATTAATTAAATAAATGCATCAAGCAAACATATAAGCATGTTGTCAAGCGAGAGAAAAACCGGGCCCAAGCCGAGAAGGTTTTAATCACAACGATTTGCAAGATTCTTTGAAGAGCCAAGAGACGCAAGTCCAGCGCCATTTCCGGCCAAGCCGGATCTTCCAATACCTCAAGAACGGGAAGCGCCTTCATGAACAAGGAAGGTCAACACACGAGGGGTCAAAACCAAGAGCATCATGGCCCTAAACGCCTTGCCTCTCACTTCGTCATCCTCGGGGACATGTTATACAAAAACGCTACCATGGGCCACTCCTACGACTGCGTCGGCCGGGAAGAAGCGAACAAGTTCATGAGCAGAAGTCCACAATGGGGCTTGCGGTCCCCACATGAACGCCGAGCCACGATGCAAATCATTCTCGGGATGGGCTACTCTTTGGATCTCCGTGGAGCGGATTGCATCCACTTTGTCCGAAGAGCTGCGACAAGTGCCAAGCGGTTCTCCAACCTCAATCATCTGCCGCCCCACGATCTCTCTTGCATGACTACACCTTGGCCCTTTGCCACTTGGGGAATTGACGTCATCGGGAAAATCGCTCCGCCGGGCGGACAACGGTCACGAGTTCATCTTAGTAGCCATCGACTACTTCACCCAAATGGGTCGAAGCCAAGTCTACAAGGTACTCACCTCCAAGAAGGTCGCACATTTCCTCAAGGAAAACATCATATGCCGATACGGCATCCCAAATGAGGTCATATCGGACAACGGCTCACACTTCGAAGGAGGAATTTGACAGAGGCTATTTGGCTGAATTCAAGATCACACGCCACAAATCTTCTCCCTACCGGCCACAAACAAACGGCGCCGTGGAAGCGGCAAACAAAACCCTCGAACGGATCATCCGAAAAATGACCACCAGGGACGAGATTGGCCCGAGAAGCTGCACCTTGCACTTTGGGGCTACCGCACATCGGTCGGAAACGACCACGGGAGAAACCCCATTTGCCACGACATACGGGATGGAAGCAGTCCTTCCCGTCGAGCTAGAAATTCCCTCACTCAGAGTCTTTGTGGAAAATGACATCAACGAAGTCGAATGGCTCGAAGCCGACATGACGAATTGGCTCACGCTAGACGAGCGACGACTAAAGGCCATGGAACACGTCCGAGCCTATCAAAGCGGGATGGCTAGAGCTTTCGACAAGAAAGTCAAATCCCGAGACATCAGGGAAGGTGACCTTGTACTCAAAGAAAAGCCTCCCACTCGAACCAACCCACTGGGAAAATGGGAACCCACATGGATCGGCCCTTTCGTGGTTCAAAAGATCTTCTCCGGAGGTGCCATGAAGCTAACAGGACCTAGACGGCAATCCCTTCATGAATCCGGTCAACGGAAGCAAACTTCGCGAGATACTTCGCTGAAGAAGAACAAGCGTGCATCTCTTGGCACTCCATGTAGTGTCGAACTACGCGAGACTGAGCCCTCTAGTCAGGGGAACGTAGGCAACCTTAATTGGTCCGGTCTAAAAAATACACAAAAAAGTCAAAAGTTTGAATGTCAATCAAGACCTCCATCAAGCTACGCACTTTTCAAGAACACGCCCCAAAAGTCACCTTGACCAAGTCAAACGACGGCGGCAACATCCAAAGACATCCGAGGGTCACTCAGCATCAAACGACTGACTCATGTCCACTTCCAAGCCGGGGGCTTGTCTTCGCCCTCACGCGCTTCAAAAAAAAAAAAAAAGAGAGCTCGAGCAAGGGCTCACAAAAAAAAAAACAAAACACAAAAAAAAGAGAGCTCGAGCAAGGGCTCACAAAAAAAAGAAGCTCAAACAGAAGCTGCGAAATTGAGGTCAAGAGCCCGACGCCAACAAAAGGCAAGGAAGCTACGAAAAAAGACCGTCAGAACGACTTGTCAAGGGAGCATTCAACCTCTCAGCCAAATACAAAGCCTCAGCAAAAGGGGATTGCCGTCATGGCTCAGACTGCTTCAGTCCGCGGATGCAACAGAAAAGTCCAAAGATGGACGCCGACAAAGTGCACAACAGAAGCAAAGGCAAACAAAAGATCTTGCGTCTCGACAAAGCTTTAAAAGTAAATCACAAATCACTAACGGTTACAACATTTCTTGATGAGTTCAAGCACGGTCTACTCTCAAGTTCACAACATGCTAAAGACTGACTTAATACATTTAACTAATAATGTGTTTGCAATGCAATGAATGGATACCTAGGAGGTCATTCCGCGCCATCTGCGCTTGTCCCCTCGCCATTCTTTCCTTTCTTCCCTCGTCCCCGACGAGTCTTCTTTCGCTCCACGTGAACCAACTCTGCGTCTCTCGGTCAGAGATGCGGGGTCCTCCCGTAGAGTCAAATAATCCGGTAGCTCTCGGGGCTTCATTCGCCGTGCTTCGGCTCGGATCTCCTCCCTGCGAGTGCAGCAAAGAGGACCTCTCCACTGTCGGTCGGTCAACTCTAGTCTCGTAGTCAAACAAAGCGTCTCCCGTCACATCGAAAGGGTCGGACCAGGCTTCGGCACTCCTAAGGCAATAGCTGCTACGGCAACCGGGTCCCGAATCGCTGCACGCCTTTGCTCTCCAAGACCACTTGGGACTGCCCAACATCTGCTCATACCGGGCCGGATGCGAGTCGTCAACACGACACTCTCCCGACGTCTAAGGAGTACCACGGGAGGGAAAGCGGAATACTTCCATACCCTCGAGACAATACAAGAAGGCACACAGGCTGCCATACAAAGAGGAACTACCTCCGCGGTAGCAAGGTCATCCCGGCCCAACAAAGGCTCTGCTTCATCCCAAGCTGCCGGGAAACAAGCGACGGAATATAGAAGGAGGACCAAGACAAACTGGAACTCGACAACGTAGGACCCTTCCTGCAAGATCCTCCTGGTCTCAATCCTCCGGTGCGGAACCCACCGGCGGATCTGATGCGTACCAAGGCTGTGCCATCCATCTCTCCCGGGCGGGTGATCCATATCCAACACAAGAGGTCGGCGAGCAAATGACCACGGGCTAAACGACGTCGGAGCCTCGGGCATGGCACAGTCTCTCTCGCGGCCACAAGGTGAGCAAAGCGGGGCTTCCCCCTCTCATAAAACGATCCCCGGTCGCCGGACGGTCGATACCATGAAGAGTCTCCCCCGGCACCAACGGGACAATATCCTCTCCGGCTCTGCGGTGCCCTACCACATCTAGCAAAGCGCCATCACAAATGCCAAGGAGGCGACCGGAAAAGCGTCGCTATCGTACACAAGGCAACTACATCCCAAGAGACGGCACTCTCATCATCAACCATGAACCGCTCGGCGGCAGAAATGTCGATATGACCCGAATCAAGGATCATGCACTGCACTTCTTCCAACGAAGTACGAAGAAAGTCTGCAAGCTTCACGCTCACAGCAGCACCACCAACCAAAGGAAGCGAGATGGCCTCCACCTCCGGTCCTCCAATCAAAGCCCGAAAATCTTCAAAAGTGGGCACCATTTCATTGTAGGAGAAACAGTACACGTGCCTCCTAACATCCCAGAACTTCGCGGCGGCCCGCAACAAATCCCAATCAGGAACCAACTCCTTAAAAGACCAAACCGAGCAAAGACGAAACCTTACCTCGAAAGCCCGTCTCTGATGCCTCATACGGCGCCGCATCCACGTTTTCAACTGCTCAAGGAAGTGTGCTTGCCTCTCCTGCGAAAGCCTCGGCAAAATTCTAGGGACATACGAAGAATCCATGGCAAAAATGGAGGTTCCTAGAGAAAATGGGGAAGAAAGCTCGAAAATGGCTGCAAATGGGGAAATGAGGAAGAAAGTCCGGTTTCTTTGGAAAGCATTTATGTCCTTCCCAAAAGCAAGGTTGGTCCGTACGGACCTCTTTGCATGCCAAGCATGTCCGTACGGACCTCCTTGCAAACAGAACCCATTTCCCCAGAAAACAGTACAAAAACCACTGTCCTCAGCAAAACCTTGCTCCAAACAGTCCAAACACTGGCCAAAGCCATTTCCGGCAAACCAACACTACCCACAAACGCACTCTCAGCTCACGTGGCATGCACAAAATAAAAAAAATACTAGCAACAATTTCTAGGACAATTCCCGGGAATCACAAAATGACATTACATCTTAAAATAAAATACTGTTTGCCATGCAAATACATGTGTTTTATTACAGGTACAAAATGTCTGTTGCTAAACAAAAAAAAAAGAGGAGAGAGGGATATGAAAAGAGGGAAAGCAAATGAATACTAATCAGAGCCCTCGTCATCATCATCCTCGCCAAGATCCTCCAAAGAAAAATCGGGCATCCCAGTGAACTCGCCCGTCACATCCTCATCATCAGAGTACTGAGCCCCCTCCGGAGCCTGCCACTCAAAATAATCTGAAGGATCAAATCCGGCGAAAGGGTCGAAGAAAGAAGGCTCTGAGAATCCCTCACCACGAGCGCCATGCGGAGGCATGAGCGATAAAAGGGCTGCTCCCTCGAAGGCCTGCGGCTCCAGAAGACGTCCGGCATCCATGCTATGCCGCCCTCTCGAAGGTCCCTCTGCTGCGGCTCCGGCTCGGCTCGGTAGAGGAACATCAACGGAATGCCTCGAAGGCATCGGCTCATACGCCGGCACGCGACGCGAAGACCGGCAGGACATCTTCGACGCCATCTTCTTCGCGAAAGATCTCATCGCCACATAACGGCGAGTCAGCGCATCGTAGGCTCTCCCGGGACTGCACAAGCAAAAGCCAAAGAAACGCTCATCAAATGTAGTATACTCAACAACAAAAAGAGAAAAATGCGTAAAAGATGCCAAGATGGAAAAGAGTCGGCACACTCACCGATCTATCGGGATCCACTCTGTGCGCGGCGGAGCACGCTCAGGAACGGGTACAGACACCCTCCTCCGCGATCCGTCCCCGCGGACATAAGTGAAATCCGGCCCCGGCATCGGAACCTCTGGGGGAGCCTGTGGACCAGCCTCTCTCTCCCTCGCCACTACCTGCGGCGTCCTCAACTTCCTCCTAACAAAGGTCTCGTACTCCTCACCAAACAAAATAAACTCCTCGGCACCCACACCGCCAAGGTACCTCTCAAAATCCAGCACATCCATATCCCTGGAGTCAAACATCCCAAACGGAGGATCCCTCGGAGCCACGGGAAGCACACCCGGGCCATGCTGCCAGAAGACTCGCTCCCCCAGATACATGGCGTCGCAAGTCAAGCCCCGCAGCATCTTCCGCTGCGCCGTCACCTCGGGAGCTCCCTCAAACTCATCACCCTCATACCGAGCCCATGGGAACAAGACGAAACCCTCACGGCTATCTCGCTCCAAACGCTCCTGCACCTCCCCGTAGGCAATGGTGAGCTTACCCCTGCTGGTCCTCCTCCTCCTCGCCGTGCGAGCCCGGCCGAGCATAGCGGGATACGCGGCAACAGCCCCAGGATCTCTATCCCACGGGAAGCAGCGAAAGACCTCATAAAACCACACTGCGACAAAAGACGAGAGAAGAGCTCGGCAAAAAAAAATGGAGAAATGACAAGTTGCTAAATCAAGAAAAACAGCAATAAACTCATACCTCCAGAGCAAAATCAAAGCGGGCCAACGAATTGGCCACCCCAGCTAAACCGGTCCAGAGAAAAGTAGAGCTCGGCCAAGCACTGCCTCGCCCCAAGCAATGTCGCGGACCCTATCCAGATCAGTCAAGCTCTCCAGCCGGAGCAAAGGGAGGCTGCGGTCGCGTGGTTCGAGAACAAAGTCTCGGACGGTGCATACCACAAGAAGGAGCGCGCCAAGCTCCGTTGTCACTGGCCGGTACCCGGATGTAGGCCCCAATGCGGCCGTGATCCTCATCTCTACGTCACTGTACAAGATCCCCGGAGCCCTGCGAGGACGAGGCTCAAAGCCCGGCGGCTCGGTCGGCCACATCATCGAGATCATGTCTCTCCACCTCACAGGCTCCCCTTTGAAGGAGAGCCGGTAATAGCAGCAAAATCGGTGGGCGTCACGTCACCTCGCCCCGGCTCGGGTGGAAGGTGTGGGTGGTATCCCACCAATACTCGAAAGGCCCAGGAAGACACTCTTGTTCTTCCTCGTGTCGAACACTCCGGCCCGGGTTCTCAACGAACACACCTAGGCCGAGGAAGCATAAACCAACCTCAGGGGACTCGGCCTACCGCCCACGGAAATATCGGGCATCCATTTGCCATAGCTCCACTTGACCTCGAGCGACCCCCGAGTCTTCATCCTCTTGGCCTTCCCGGCCGTAAGCCCAGCATCCTGCAGGTAAACACAGCAAAGGTACGTCAATCACAGTACTTAATATAAAGGCACATATAACCCGTCACAAAACACGGCACATATTGCACCTAATTTTCACATACATTATACATTTAATTTTTCATGTAACCCGTCACAAAACACGGCACACAATGCACATAATTTTCACATACAATTTTTCATGTAACCCGTCACAAAACACGGCACACAATGCACATAATTTTCACATATATCATGCATATAATTTCCCCATGCAGTCCGTCACAAAACACGGCAAACACTGTACACATTTTCTCAAAAGAAAAAAAGGGGGAGGGATTAAACCCTACACGACACATTTCCAAAAGAAAATCCGTCCCAACACGGCACATATCGCACATATTTTCCCCACAAAGTCCGTCACCCAAAAACACGGCACACACTATATAGCACATTCTCAAAAGAAAATCCGTCCCAACACGGCACGCACTTTCACATATAACCCGTCACAAAACACGGCACATGTCACATTTTTTCACAAAAATTATCACTACACGATAATTTTTCTCATAATGTACATACATAAATAGCATACGGTACAAAACACCAAAGCATGCAATTCACTAGATAGGCACTTTATTTTCACAAATAAGAGCTAATCTACACATTTCTGCACAAAATACACATACCCACAATTTTCACATGTCCATTTTCAACAATTCATCAAGAATTTCACAAAAAAGGCATAAAATAAAAAAAAAAAATTCAAAAATGCGAAAAACTAAAACCTAGTTCTAGCATTCAAAAATTCGAGCAGGGAATCAAAACGGAACAGATTTCTTACCTCCCCAACGTTCATGGAGCGACGATTATGCACCTCCGGATTCGGATACAAAACATCCGGGTTCTTCGAAGACGGAACGAACGAGGTCCAATTCCTTTGAAGCTCCATTCGCTGCTCAACCACTTCCTGACTGCGTTGTCTACGGCTCCTTCGAGATCCCTCCGCCATTGCGAGCAAATCAAAGGAAAAATGGAAGATTTTGGTGCAAAAATGGAGGTTTTCTCCTTCTCTCTCTCTCGGCTGTTTCGTAAACTGAAGAAGAAGAAGTGAAGGAGCCTCGGTTTTAACGCCTGGTCAAAATCACAGGAAGCTGTAAAAATCAACATGGTCCGTACGGACCTCTTTGCAACCCGGGTTGGTCCGTACGGACCTCTTTGCAAGGGGTGCCCAAATGACCTTTACGCGCCCTTACAAACTTTGCCTGGGTACATCCTAAGGCCTTTTTCGGCAAATCCAAGTGCGAGAATGGTCCCTAACCCTTCAATTCAATCCCAGTCAAAGCGTAAGACCGGTCCTCGCCCACTTCAACGGCAATTCAACCACCGGCCGTCAAACGTAAGACCGGACCTCGCCCACTTCAAACGGCAATTCAATCCTCGGCAGTCAGATGTAAGCCCGAACTTCGCCCACTCCAACGGCAATTCAACCAATGCCCGCTCAACGGCAATTCAAGAAGGAGCCAACACCTCCCAGCACGAATATCAAGGCACAAGACGCCCCCAAACGCTCAACGACAACTCAACCACTGGCCCTCAAAAGAGGTCCGAAGTCATCTTCCCAACAGAAAAGGGCCCCTACAAGGTCATGCATCCCCAGCAATTCAAGCACCGGCAGTCAGATGTAAGCCCGAACTTCGCCCACCTCAACGGCAACGCAAGCACCGGCCATCAAAGTAAGCCCGAGCTCCTCCCCAGCAAGACAAAGGAAAGTCATGCAAGACTGCATATCCCCAGCACCAACCATCATTCTCGCCCACTCAACGGCAAAACAAGCACGCGAAGGAGCCAACACCTCCGAGTACAAGTCCCAAGGCACGAAGCGCCTCCCAAAACGCCAAATGATGAAGCAATCATCGGCCATCATCCTTGCCCACTTCAACGGCAGCACAAGCACCGGCAGTCATCGTAAGTCCGACCTTCTACATCAACATGCAAAAACACAAATGGCACCAACCGCCGCCAGATGACGATTCAAGTCCTCACAACTATCTCCGGCCCGGAAGGCCTTAAACCACCCGATTAGGAAAATCGTAAAATTTCCATCCCAGGACGCCACCACGTCCTCACACCGACCTATGCGGTCACCCCGGACGCCACCACGTCCTTATCACCGACCTATACGGTCACCCCGGACGCCACCACGTCCTTATCACCGACCTATGCGGTCACCGGACGCCGCCCACGTCCTCACCGACCTATACGGTCACCCCGGACGCCACGTCCTTATCACCGACCTATCACGGCAGTCACCGGACGCGCCACGTCCTTATCACCGACCTATACGGTCACCCCGGACGCCACCACGTCCTTATCACCGACCTATACGGTCACCCCCGGACGCCACCACGTCCTTATCCTATCACCCCATACGCGGCCACCCCGGACGCCACCACGTCCTTATCACCGACCTATACGGTCACCCCGGACGCCACCACGTCCTTATCACCGACCTATCACGGTCGCCGGACGCCACCACGTCCTTATCACCGACCTATGCGGTCACCCGGGACGCCACCACCACGTCCTTATCACCGACCTATACGGTCACCCGGACGCCACCACGTCCTTATCACCGGCCTATCTGGTCACCCGGGACGCCACCACGTCCTTATCACCCGACCTATACGGTCACCGGGACGCCACCACGTCCTTATCACCGACCTATACGGTCACCACCGCGCCACCACGTCCTTATCACCGACCTATACGGTCACCCCGGACGCCACCACGTCCTTATCACCGACTTATACGGTCACCGGACGCCGCCCGTCCTTATCACCGACCTATCACGGTACGTCCTTATCACCGACCTATACGGTCACCCCGACGCCACCACGTCCTTATCACCGACCTATCACGGTCACACCAGGACGCCGCCACGTCCTTATCACCGGCCCTATACGGTCACCGGACGCCACCACGTCCTTATCACCCGACCTATACGGTCACCGACGCCACCACGTCCTTATCACCGACCTATACGGTCACCCCGGACGCCACCACGTCCTTATCACCGACCTATACGGTCACCCCGGACGCCACCACGTCCTTATCACCGACCTATACGGTCACCCCGGACGCCACCACGTCCTTATCACCGACCTATACGGTCACCCCGGACGCCACCACGTCCTTATCACCAACCTATACGGTCACCCAGGACGCCACCACGTCCTTATCACCAACCTATGCGGTCACCCAGGACACCACCACGTCCTCACCACTGACCTCGGCGGTCACACAACATTCCAGGGCACCACCACGCCCGCATTCACAAAACACTCACCCCACACCCGAACTACGACCAGGCTTGATTCCCGCCAGGGATACGTAGGAATCCTATCACAGGGTCCAGCCTATTGACCTAAACGGTCACCCAAAAGGACACCACCACGTCCTCACTTTGACCCTCACGGTCACTTCCTCTCCCAGCACGCGATCCAGATTAGGACCCTTATCTTATCGGCGACCCCACTTCTTTCATAAGTGACGTCGTCGAGGGGCTTCTGTAAGTACCCCAATCTGGATCACTCCCTTTCAAACACACGGGAAACACCGCAGACTCATCCACGCAGTCTCAGCGACCTCTCTCACTCAAAACCCTCTCAAAACCCTCTTAAACCCCCAACCAAACCAAGGGAGGAGCCTTTCTGGGATAAAAAGGGACAAAAGGGCCTTTCGGGAATTTTCAGGAAACTGGAAAAGCAATATAGGTCCGTACGGACCTCTTTGTTTCCATAATTACTGAATCCCCTTAAAGTCCACAATATTCCCTCAAATCCCGGGAGAAATGATGGTTTCCATGCAGACTTGGTCCGTACGGACCTCTTTGCATGCAAGATGGTCCGTACGGACCTCTTTGCAAGGGGACATCATCATTTCCAGAATATTCACCATCATTGCATATTCCCTCAAATCGAGGAAAACCAAAATCCTGGATAACCAAGGAGGTCCGTACGGACCTCTTTGCACCAAATCTGAGACTATAAATAGAGGGCTCCCCCTCCTCATTTTTTCACACCTCCCTCTTCTCTCTTCCTCCCTAAGCCTTCTGGCTCCCCTTCTAAGCCCTTTCGAGGCATTCCCGGCCCCTTCGGATCCTTCCGAGGCCTTCCGAGCCCCCTCGAGGTGCTCCGAAGCCTCTCCGAGCGCTCCCGAGACGCTCCCGCGCTGCCCCGAGGCACTCTCGAGGTACTCGAGGCCCCTCGTGGTACTCCGAGGCCTTGCACGGTCTTTCCACGGTGTCCCGGCTCTTTCCGAGTCAAACCGACGATCCCAAACCACGCCGAAACTCTGCCCGAGTGACTCCTGCCACCACAACGCACGCCGAACCTCTGCCCGAGTGATCCCGACGATCCCCACGCACGCCGAACCTCTGCCCGAACGCAGCCTACAACCTCAACTCACGCCGAAACTCTGTCCGCGGACAACCGGCATCCCCGAAGCAATCCGGAACGCTACTCCGACCTCAAACACTATTCCCCTGCGGAAGACGAGGACACGAACCAACATTGGTAAGGCTTCCTTCCTATTCTATTTCAATACATTTCAATACAATGTAGACATCCGATACAGCATGCATTTTTAAAAGCACACACACACACACACAACTTTTTTTAAAGGATATTAGGGGTATCCGAAAGACTCGTTTTACGAGGCTACTCGGGTGAGCTCTAATATTCTAATATTCTCTTCCCGAGGAGTCATCTGACCTCCGAACTCAAAATCTCATCACACAAAAACAGTTTAAAAATTATCTTTAAACTGATGCCCTTTTTCAATGTTTTGGGCTTAATAAAAACGGCGTGGCGACTCTACAAAGCAAAACACAGCGAGACACCTCCAACCTCGCAAAACGCTAAGACGGAATAAGCCAGATGCCGGGGCGCGATTGTGCTGCCTCTCGGATCCGGGCGAACATTCCCGAACAGCGAACGAACGCGAGATGCACGGGGGCACCATCCGCGCGCGAGCCGGATCCCGGGTAATTTCACTAATGCACTTTTGTCATAGTCCAACCCATCCAATATAAGTCGATTGTTGAACATTGATAAATCACAATCTTCGGGATAAGGCATAGTAGGAAAATCACAAAGCCCCTTACCCCTGCTTCTCAATATCTTTTCAATTTCTAAGAGCGTGCAATTCTTGATTTCTTCTTCAGAAAGTTGTAATCCTATTATAAATATAAAAAATTGTTAAAAAGTATTAACAATTAGGAGGGGGATATGAACATGTTTCGTAAAAATAATAAGACAACTGTGCATTACCTTCATGTCCCAAAAGCCGTCGGCGCATATACAGAATGTCTTCAGATAAATACTCGAAGCAACTTTCCAAAACAAACTCTGGTCTTGATAGAGATCCTGACATCAACAACATCACAAAAAGACCTCTCAATTGCATCCCAGATCCCCAATTACTTGTTTCCTTGATTTCGTCAATATACTTTTTGCCATCGTTAAGTAGGCCTAAGGCATAACATGCATCTCTGAAAGACTCATATTGAACATCATTAATGTGTCTTATATCCTCAAAAGAAGTTGGTCCTCGAACAATATTCAATAATGTTCTCAGGTAATATAACTCTCATTGTCCAGGTGCAACATAAAAAATGCGACCTATTTTGAAACCCTTTTTTCTTGGTTCCCACTCTCCTATTTGCTTTTTCCAAACAAATTTAGTGGGAAACTCAGCATATGTCAATTTCTTAGCTTCCTCTTTATATTTACCTTTATTTGTGTCCATCTATGCTAAAAACATAGTATATCGAGATGTCAGACGAGTAAGAACTTTTTCAATTTCATCATCATTCTTGAACACTATACTTTGTTCACTTGGTAGATGAAAAGCCAATCGTTCAACAGGTGGATTTCTGTAATGAATTTCATTGCCCAGCAACCTCCAAACAGCCTCACAAGGTGATATATATATCTACAATCTAGATATGTTTTTATCTCATCAATACCATCCCTTCTAGAATCATCAGCAGCAGTTTCACAAAATTTTCCAGTCACTATATCATGACCCTTACTTACATACTTACAGAGATACTTGATCGATTTAGATTGATTGCACCAGTAAACATTGATGTGAGCACCATGTTCCATCAACAACTCACAATTGTGAGGGACTACATATCTGTTGTCAAGAGTAATTCCCTTTTCATCTATTGTACGACCATTATCAGGTCGTTTGTAACTTGGATACCCCTCCTCATTAACTGATGTTTTCTCGTTAAATTTCTTTGGAAAATACTTTGTACAACGACCTTTAGACATATATGGAGAATTAGGTCGAGCTTTTCCACAAGGTTCATGGATCATCAATTCCTTCCCAACATTATAGTAATGCGAATCAACAGACTCGTTAGAAATTTCTGCTAAAATTATTTTATCAATCCTTTCTTGAGTCGGGTGTCTTGCATCATTTTCTAACCATAGGATAATGTGAACATGTGGTAAACCACGCTTCTGCAACTCAATTGTGTAAATAACTGAAAAAAGGGAATGATTAAAATGAAAAAAATAATTCATAAAAAAGTAATTATAAGGTTAACATACATAAAAAAATTATATATAATTACCTGCTCGTACAGGACCAAAAATCTTCTTTTCTCGAAGATCGTTCATAAGGATATCTAATTTAGCTTTAAAAATCATGCACATGATATCAGGTCTATCTTCTGGTTGCAGAGATTTGCTTCGTAGAAATCAAACAACTTCAGGCCACTTGGGATTACATGTAAATGTAATCAACAAATTAGGATAACCAAACCATCTACAGATAGCCATTGCATCTTGATAATTCTGAATCATATATCGAGCACTTTCAATATAGGATGATGGCAAACAAACTCTTTTACCACAAGAAGCGGGATTCCTCTCACCCTTGAGCAAGGCATCCGTCAATCCTTTATACATATCACACCTTAATTGTTTCTGATGAGTTCTTATATAAGTCAAGCGGGCAGCTTCAACGTATTGTCCATGCATCAACTAAAAATTGCAGAAAAAGCCGCTTAGAAAATAGATTATTTGCCGATTATCTTTCATGAATTCTATACGCGAAAAAATCTCTCATACTCAACTTATAGCGAGATCTATTTGATGGCTCGGCATCTCATTTTTGAAGCAGAACATCTTCTCTATAGCCATCTTGGCCAAATAAAAAAAGCAACGGATATTGCAACCCTAAGTATGAGGGATGCAATTCTGTAATTCTCTGGAGCAATCATGTTTTTGTCTCAACAACAATATCCCTATCACCAATTAGGTTATCAAAATCACCAACTAACAAAAGTTCTACATCATCCTTCGTTGCTGGGAGATTGTAACACCTACTGTTAGATTTTCGCCTTCCTATGAGCCTGAGCTTAACATCGCCAACTTGATTTTGTTGTATTGAATCTCGAACCATTCTAAAAGACTTCATAAGAATATTATGCTCATCAAGAATATTTTTCAAGTCACTGACAATTTCTTCATGCAAATTATTGGTCCCTGCGTCCTGTCTAAATTTGAATAAAAATAAATCAAATTAATTAAATTGATTTAAATGTGACAATTTAATTGAAAAAAAATATTCAAAGTACGCAAAACAACGCATTCGGTTCTCCACTTCATGTTCGGTGTCATATATATAAAGTTGTGCAAACTTAGGAGCCTTTCCATTTGGTGGCATCAAACTTCCAATAAAATGATAGCTCTGACCATACAACCTGAACACTGGGGATTGTTTCCTCTATTAATGTCATAATCTATCTTACCTCCCATTGAAGTAAAGGAAAACATCATGTTGTAAGAATGGAGGTTTGTAGTAAAAATCCTACTTTTGTCACTTTTTCCATACAACAATTCCTTAAACAAAGAAGGGGGTTCATGCATAGGAGGCAATTGGACTTTTCCAAGTATGGAACATGAAGAGAACTTTTTCATTAATGGTTGTCTTGTAACGCTTTTCTGATCTTTCTTCAAACCAAAAAATAGCATTGCAAAATTGATATTTGCTAAAAGGATCACCCAAATCTATATAATCTGTTTCATATATGGACCAAATAAAATTTATTTATTATTGAATTTTTTGATTAAATTAAAAAAAATAATGATCATACAATGTTCATATAATATAATATTTTATGTAAATAACACAAATCCATTATTATCATAAGATTACCTTCGATGAAATATGAATTATTATATGCATGCATAATTTTATAAATCATTGTAGCAGATACACATGGTCCTGAAAAGTTATATAAGAGAAAAATATTATCAAAAAATATATATCAAGATAATATTGCATAAAAATTATCCATATATTAAAGAAAATATTTAAAATTACCATAATCCTTTCTTTCCTAATTGCTACTACATTTCTTCATATTGCTTGAACCAACTTCTTCATTACTTGAGTCAACTACTTTACTAATAGATGAGTCTAAAAAGATTGATAAAAAAATTAAGAGAAAAATATTATCAGAAAATATATATCAAGCAAATATTGCACAAAAATTAGCCATATATTAAAATTTATATAATCCTTTCTTCTCCTCTTGCTACTACATTTATTCATTCCACAAAATCTGGGGAGAAACGCGTTTCTCCGTAACTTATGGAGAAACGGGGCCCGACTTGTCGCGCGACAATGCAGGCCAAGGCTTCTGGATATCCAGAAGCTTATGAAAGTGATATCCAGAAACCTTCAAAATGAATATCCAGAAACTTTCAAAATGTTTCTGAATATTCATTTGATGGTTTCTGGATATACATTTGAAGGTTTCTGGATATCCAGAAACCTTCAAAATGAATATCCAGAAACTTTCAAAATGTTTCTGGATATTCATTTGATGGTTTCTGGATATACATTTGAAGGTTTCTGGATATCCAGAAACCTTCAATAAGCAATTTCTGGTCTTTGCCTTGGATTTGGCTTCAAATCTATTTTTTCTGGATATCCGTCCCAAAGGCTTCTGGATATCCAGAACCCTTTGAGACTGATATCCAGAAATTTTTTTCTGGTTATCAAGCGCATAGCTTCTGGCTATTAAAAACACGTTTCTCAGCAGACCTACTCTATTCATTCTGCTCAATCCAACTACTCCATAGGTTGAGTCCACTATTTTACTAATAGATGAACCTAAAAAACATATGATATAACAAATAAGTAAATATAATTGTAATAAAATATGGTAATGGTTTTCAAAAATAGCATAAATAATTTTAAAAGAAAAACAAGCACAAAATGTAATTATAAATATAAAAAAAACAAATTATAGAACATTATATACCATTTTGCTTCGTGCTTCTATTACGATTAGAAACAGTAGCACAAGTCAAAACGCCATCTCAAGAGTTTGAGTCACCTTTATTTTCAGAGCGGAATGAACCGAGAACTTGCGAATGAAATGGTGTTGGAAATGAGGAAAATCGGTACAAATTTGACCTAGTAATATTTCTTGAAAACCCATTTCTTACATCAAAATTTATTATTTAGAAATTTATCATAGCAAAATATAACAAAAGAACATAAAATTAATAAAAACAACATATCATTTGTTATATCAGATAGCGGTTGAAACACAGAGGAAGAACTCTAATATTCCCAATTGACTTGATAAATGTAGATCAGAAGTAACATTTTTTGCATCAAGTTTGACCATATAATTAATCGAATGAAAAACAATAATCTGGAAAAAAATATAAATCAAATCTAATCTAATAAAATAATTAATTAGGAAATAATATTAAAAATAAAAAGGACAACTAATTTTCAAACTATCTAAATATAAGGATATATATTATAAAAGATATGTAAAAATAATATAATATCATATACCATTTTGAAAATGATATTAAAACCCTAGACCTATTTTTTCAACAAAGGTTCATTATTTTTTCTCTTTAATTATCTTCACCGCCGCTCCATCTACCTTCTAACTCTCTCTTCTCTCGAACTCTCCAAATCTCTCCCTATCTGTTACTTAAATCCAGATACAATCAATAAATTTATTCATTATCCTCGTTTAGCAATCAATCAACTATTATTCAATCGAGAAAATATGTCGTGTTTGAGAAAGAATTTTGTATCAACATATACCATTTTGAAAAAAATAGGGTTCACATAAACCCATTTATCTATTTTTTTTTCAAAAAAATGTTCCCATATAATAATTTCCGGTCAAATAAATTGAATATGTAACAAACCTAAATAGATAATTTCATATATTTTTGTCAAAAATATGTCCCAAAATAAAGCTAATAGATAATTTGGCCCAAATATTGACACACATAATAAGGCCCAATTATTGACATAATACAAACAGAAAGGCCCTTTGTTGATATGCAGATGATCAGACAGCTATGGTTTGGCTTAGCTGTCAGATGTTTGTTGAATTGTGCAGCGGAATAAGAGAAGCTTGAAATAATGATAGGACAAAGAACACAAAGAAATAATGCAAGTGTGTGAATGTGATTGCGTAAATGTAATAACACGAGAGAATTTAAAGTGGTTCAGAGTTCACTCCTCCTACATCCACCCCCACTGTCAATCTTGACAAGTGAGATCAATTTTATTATAATCTTTAATCAACAAAAATTACAAATGATTGATTTAGGCAAGTTCCTTGAACTTCCTCTTCCTAATTAGTACAGTCAACTAGGGATACACTTAAAGTACAGTCTTAAGTGTTTTTACAACTTGAAGTACAGTCTCAAGATTTTACAAAACAACTAGTACACTCAAAGTGCAGTCTTTGAGTGTTTACAAACTAATTCTACACCTAAAGTACAGTCTTAGGATTTTGGAATTTGTGAATTAACACACTAGGGTTGTTTGTTGTTGAAGCAGAGGTTTAGGAGTGAGGGTTTTGGTTTGGAACAGGGTTTAAAGGGTAGGGATTGGTGAGTGTGTGTGTGAATTACAGGAGGTGTGTGTGGGTGTAAGGGAAAGGTTTTGGACTGTGAAAAAGAGTATTTTTCAAGAGTGGTTTGTGTAGAGGATGAACTCCTCTATTTATACCCTTTAATGTAGCCGTTGGAATATGACTGTTGCAGCTACATTAATGAGCCTTGACTGGTCTTTGCCCCACTTGTCCACTTGCAGGTATTCATGAGCTGGCTTGAGCTGTGAGCTTCCAGAAGTCTTCATTGGTCTTCAATGGTGAACTTGACAGCTGTGAAGATCCAGGTTCTACCTTGGTTGAGATTGTGGTAGCAGAGAATGAGACAGAGTGATGGCTATCAGAGGGAATGAAGTCATAGCTGTCAGATCATACTTAGGCTTAGCTATCAGAGATGTTCTCTAATAAGGACTGAGATGCACTTGATGATCTTGATAGTTAAGAGAGGGAATATGATTCATGTTATTGATTGAATGTAACCAATCTATAAGATAGAATCATAACTGTTAGACTCATAGCTGTCAGATAAACTGAAAGATGAATATAACAGATTTCCTCTTTTGATATAAACCCTGTTCTATATATATATTCCTTTATCAAAACCAACTAACTAGGACATTGATCAAAGTTAGGTCCTAACAATTTCCCCCTTTTTGGTAAAGGAAGATCTATTTAGAACATAGTTAATGATAAGAGAAATACTAATGAAGGAAATAATTCAGGGATTCATATCATGCACAAGTAATCAGAATGAGATTGAAATACTTGGATTTGATCTCAAGATGAGAGAAGTTCACATATTACAGCCATAAAAACACAAAAACAAACAAAATAGATTGTTTCAACCAAAAAAAATGTCAACAAAATACAATTCAGTTATCAGCAAGTTGATCATAGAATTCTTCTCTTTCTTGCCTTGCTGAAAGGAGCTCATTTCTTTCTTCCTCCAGTTCTCTTCTCATTTCTGGTTCAACTCCTCTGTAATAGAACTCATTGTTCCATTCCCAAGTCATCCTCTCATCATATTTGAAGAACTTATCTTCCTTTGCTTTCAGTTGGGCTCTAGTGAGAGGCATCTGATCATTTCTTATTCTCATTGTGCCCCACAGATGCTTCTTCTTGTTCCTTGCTTTCTTGCTTATCTTGGGCACAAGAGATGGATCTGGTTGAGGAACATGGGATATATGAACTGGGGCTTGAGGAATAGGAGACATTTGAAAGGATTGTTGAGGAGGGTTGGAAATGGTAGAAGATGGAATGATTATGGGAGAGACTTGATCTGGGCTTGAAAGATCATCATCATCATCATCACTGTCAGAGTCTTGATGAAAGATCAATAACATTATGAGCCCTGCTTTGGTTGACAGCTATGGATTCTCTGAACTCTTTGATCTCAGGAATAGAGATCAGTTTCATGAAGTGAGAGTTTTCATTGGGAGAGTTGAAGAGAATGGGATCAACAGAGATGAAGGGTGAAAGATAGGGCTCAATGCCTGGATTAAGGGTTGGGGGAAAGATATTGACAATTTTGCTTATCAAAAGCATAAGGGCACACTTCTGTTCAAACAGAGAGAGAAAGAATGATTTTGCAAGTTCAATGCACAAGGTGAAAACTAAACCTTTTGGCATGAAGAGACAAGAATTGAGAGATGGAGAGAGAAGTTGGCTGAAGAGAATTTCCCAATCAATAAGTGTATTGGGAGTGATGAATTTTGGGAATGATGGGATTTGGTGAACAAAATGAGAGGTTGATGAAGTCCTTGACACTTTCCATTCTTCATAGGCAAAGAATACTAATCCTGCAAGATTTCTAGCCACCATAATCAAACCATTTCTTGACAGTTCCCAGGATTTTGGATAGGTAAAGGGGTTTGCAATTTCTGGGAAATGGGTCACATTGGCTAATAGGGGTGTAAATGGTTCGGTTTAGCTCGGTTTGGTCAAATTTAGGAGCCAAACCGCTAGTATCGGTTCGGAAAAATTCCAAACCGAGCTAAACCATAAAAAAATTCGAACCGAGCTGAGCCAAACCAATATGGTTCGGTTTGGCTCGGTTTGAACCTCGGCTTGAATTTTCGGTCTAAGAAAGAACAAACAAACATAGGTTATTCAAGAAAAAAAATTGTAGTTATTTTCCTATCTCAACTGAGATTAGCTTATTGTGTCAAGAGCTTCTAAAAGATTTAGCCTGTTATGTAACCCACCCCCAGTTAAATTTTATACAAGTTCTCCCCTATTTTGTATAAAACCTAAGAATGATGTAGACTGGATAATATATGCAATTTAGGGTTTGATTTCTTCAACTCCTTGTAATTCTTCTCAACAAATGACCTATCCAATCCAAACCCAATCAAATTGAAAGTACAAAATCATCGACAAATATAACTAAAATTGATGAGGGGTCAGAGACAAATATAACTAAAATTCATGAGGGGTCAGAGACAAATATAACTAAAATTCATGTGGGGATTAATTTGATTTGGAATGAATGGTCAGGATTATGGTTTATGTTTGTTTGGCTCGGTCTCGTAGCTCGGTTTAATGGCTAAACAGTTTAGCTCGGTTCGGCTCGGTTTGGCTCGGCACCCTCAAACCGCAAGCTAAACCGAACCACGCGGTTTGTAATTTTTATAAATCGAGCTAAACCACTTAAATAAAAAAACCGAGCTAAACCCCACGGTTTAGCTCGGTTCGGTCTCAAACCGCGGTTTGAGCTAAACCACTTACACCCCTATTGGCTAACCTTGTCCTAGCTGCCTTGATGGAAGAAATAGAAAAATCAATGCCATAGCTAAGCATCCAAGGTTCCTTTTTGGGAAGGTAGGCTTGATTTAGAGTTGGAGGAATGGAATGGCTTGGAGGGCTGTCAGGACTGTTAGGGAAGGGATCACTGTCAGACACATCTTGACCTTGTCCAGCTAGGATTGGACTTTGAGGGGAGGCTTCAACTGATTCATTTTCAGGGATTGGGGAGATTGGTTTGGAAGGAGCAGAGGTATGGGTTGAAAAAGATGGGATTGAAACAGAGGATTGACCAGGACTTTGATTGAGGAGATCAGAGCTAAATTGAGATTTTAGGAGATTTAATGCTGCCCTGACTTCTCCTTTGGTCAATTTTTGCTCAAGAATGGTTACAAGGGCTGCCTCATTTTCTGGGGTTCCATCAAACACAAGTCCCTTGCATGCATTCACAATTGTTTCTCCCTTTGAGACAAGCTTGGGATCAATTTCAACTCCAACTTTCTTAAGACTTTGAATGACCTCAGATGTCTTATCAGATTCCCCTATCAATTTCAACAGTAGGGGTAGGTTCATTCACAAGCTCAGTCTCAGGTATAGAGGGGATGGTTTGGATATCTTCATCCATAGCTGTCACCTTTGGATTACTGGATGACTCTCCTGGTCCACCTCTTTTCTTGATAAGCCAAGACCTGAGTTCATATATGGCTATCACTGTTTCCTCTTTACTAAGAACATCATCAAGATAAATGAGAGCAGCCTTTTCAGTATCAGGGTTCCCATCCAACTCAATAGCATCAATGGCTCTTAAGATTTTGGCTAACTGTTGAGGTTGGGTAGAGGGGATATTTTCATCAGTGTTCCCCCTTAAAGGTTGCTTCTCTGATTGTTCTTTGAGGTTAAGGATGGCTTCTATGGCTGACTGGTGACCTGAGCTAGGTGTGGATGACTTGTCTACTCTTGGACTGACAGTAGTGGATTTTGGAGAAAGGGAAGGGGTATTTATTTTGGTTTTCTTGGCCTTGGGTGCTTTCTTTTCAGGTTTTCTTTTCTTTGGCAAGGATTTAGAAGGAATGGATAAAGAGGATTGTACCTTGGATCTGGTAGCTGTCTGCCTGGTAGGGATAGCTGTCAGAGGTTGCTTGCCTTTGTGCACAGTTTTGGATAAGTTAATGGCTGCCTGAAGCTCTTGAGGGTCTATGGTATCATCACCAACATTAGCTTGACCCATGGTGTCAACCTCATGACTGTCAATGGCACCTCTTTCTTCATTATCCTTATCATGGCTGTCAGACAAGGTAGTTTCACTGTCAGCTACCTGATCATCCTTGTTTTTGCCTTTGTTCCCATGAGATACCACAGTCTTTTTCAACAATCCTGTCTTCTTCACATTGGATTATACACCCCTCTTTATTCTCCTACTTGTAGCCAATGCTATCAAGTCCTTCCAGTGTTCAATCTTCTTTCTTGTTTTTGCTTGCAGTTTCTCTTGTGTTTCAATAAAACTACTGATACTTACATCATCTCCAGCTCTCATCACAGCTCCCTTCTTTTGTTTCAATGCAAAAGTTACTCATTGAAACACTTGGTCTCCCGACAGCCTTCACGTCTTCAACCATTTCTTGTGTAGAGGAGGATTGAGCTTAGGAATTAGAACATCAAGAATTCCACTCATGAATCTGAAGTTGTTCATCTTTCCACCTTGCTTCTTGAATTTTAGAGTGGAGGTTGAGACTGCAAGCTGGAAGTTGTGAAGAAGAACAATGCACCAGTTTGTGTCTTTGGTCAATAGGCTCAGCATTTGCTTCCATTCATTTGATCCCATTTGATCAAATGAAGATTGCTTGCCATCAATGGCTTTGTTGACCACATCCATAAGAGTTGATTTGAAAATGTTAGCTTTGTCCTTCACCTCAATATTCTGTCACTTCAATTGATCCCTTCCTGGAGAGGCACCCAATATGGTTGCAAAGGTATCATCAGACCTTGCAATCTACACAGGAGGCAAGGTGTGAAGGAATGAGTGCTGGAGGAGGATCTGGAGAAACAGTAACATTCCCTAAGAATGTCTGACAGCTAAGGTAAAGATTTGAAGAGGAAGGCTGGTTCTGGAGATTGTTTGGTTTTAAGGAAGTTTTTGGTGAGTGAATGAAGATGAAAGAGAGAGGGATTTCATGGTTTGTTTTATGTTTTTGTTTATGTTTTTGTTTTTCATGACTTTTGAATGGATAGCTATCAGTGGATAGCTATCAGAGATGTTTTTGAGGTAATAGCTGTCTGGCTTCATTGTGATAGCATTGCCCTGAATTATGTAAGCCTCCTTTTTATTTATGAAGAACAACTCTTTATTTTGACATATTTATCATTCCAAGTATGGCTCTTAACATCTCAAATCTCTTTTCATCCATTGCCTTAGTAAGAATATCAGAGACATTATCCTCAGTACAAACTTTTGCAAGGTTGATATTCCCTTTTTCAACATGGTCTCTGATGAAGTGATGTCTGACCTCAATATGCTTTGTTTTTGAGTGTTAGATAGGGTTTTCTGTCATGGCAATAGTACTTGAGTTGTCACGTAAGATGGGAATGTTGGATAATTCAATTCCAAAGTCTTGAAGTTGACTTTTAAGATAGAGAATTTGAGAACAACACAAGCTGCGGCAATATACTCGGCCTCATTTGTTGAGGTGGCTGCGAGGTTTGCTTTTTGCTTGACCATGAGATGATTCTTGATCCAATAAGCTGGCATCCACCACTTGTGGATTTTCTATCAAGATTGCATCCAAGATAGTCGAGTCGGTGAATCCAATTAGAGAGAATGGGGATTCAGTGGGATACCACAAGCCAAAATCAGGGGTTCCTTTGAGATATCTTAAAATTCTCTTGACAGCAGAGAGATGAGATTCCTTGGGATTTGCTTGAAATCTAGCACAAAGACAGACACTAAACATAATGTCAGGTCTTGAAGCTGTTACATAAAGAAGAGATCCAATGTAACTTCTGTAAAGTGTTGGATTTACACTTTGACCATCTAGATCAGCATGGAGTTTGGTTGTGGTTGACAAGGGGGTTTTGGCAGGGGAAGCAGTTTGCATGTCAAACTTCTTGATCATATCCCTTGTGTATTTAGCTTGGTTAATAAAGATTCCTTCCTTCATTTGCTTGACTTGAAGTCCCAAGAAAAAAGTAAGCTCACCAATCATACTCATTTCAAACTGGTCTTTCATAATATCTCCAAATTCAGTACACAAGTCCTCATTTGATGAACCAAAAATGATGTCATCAACATAGACTTGGATGAGCAACTGATCATCTCCATATTTCTTGATAAACAAAGTGTTATCAATATGGCCCTTGGTAAATCCTTTGCCAAGGAGATATCTAGATAGAGTATCATACCAAGCTCTTGGTGCTTGTTTAAGTCCATACAATGCTTTGTCCAATTTGTACACATGATCAGGAAACTTTGGGTGCTCAAAAACCAGGGGGTTGAGATACAAAAACCTTTTCATTTAAGACTCCATTCAGAAATGCACTCTTGACATCCATTTGGAATATTTTCATCTATTTGAATGAAGCATAGGCAAGAAATAGCCTAATAGCTTCAAGTCTTGCAACAGGTGCAAAAGTCTCATCATAGTCAATACCTTCTTCTTGTCTGTATCCTTGAGCAACCAGTCTAGCTTTGTTTCTTACTACAACACCTTCTTCATTCATCTTATTTCTAAAAACCCATCTTGTTCCAATGACAATTTGGTTTCTTGGTTTAGGAACAAGTTGCCATACTTTGTTCCTTTCAAACTGCTCTAATTCTTCTTCCATGGCTTCTATCCAGTCAGCATCTTGGAGTGCTTCATTTATTTTCTTTGGTTCCACTTGGGATATGAATGCACTCATGAGAAAAGGAATGTTGTCTGGAACTGGGGTTTTATCAATTTGAAGGCTGATGTAAAGATCTTTATTTGGTGGAATGATGTGAGTAATGGTGGATTCATCATTGGCTTTGGGAGGAGAAAGAGGATTATTGGATGGAGATGGAAGATGGCTAGTGGATGGATTACAAGAAGAATTTGGATGGCTGTCAGCTAAGGGTTGGCTGTCAGCTAAGGAAGAAATTTGGGAGATGTTAGTCAAGGGATGACCATTCATTTGGGTATTCTCTTCCTCATAAATTGGATTGGTAGTAGGAGTGATTGATGTTGACTTGGTTGGCTGGATTGGTTGATGATGGGAGTGGGATTGGTCATGGCTGTCTGACACAGGATGGCTGTCAGATGAATTTCTTGGAACCATGTATGGAAGATTTGATGAATCTTGTTCATGATGGAGAACAGTTGAATCAAGAATGGGAGATGATTCAGGGAGATTATCTAGGTTTCCCAAACCTTCATCAAAATCACACAATTCAGTTACACTTTGATCATTGTTTTTATCAAAGTCAACATGAATTGATTCTTCCACAACAAGTCTTCTTTTGTTGTAAACTCTATAAGCTTTGCTTGTGTTAGAGTATCCAAGAAAGATTCCTTCATCACATTTGGAGTCAAATTTGTCCAAATTATTTTTGCCATTGTTGTGAATGAAGCATCTACTTCTAAAACCGTGAAAGTAGGAAATGGTAGGAACTTTGTCATTCCATAGTTCATATAGATTCTTCTTATGGAATTTGTTGATTAGTGTTTTATTTTGAACATACACAGCGTAGTGATGCCTTCACCCCAAAAATACTTTGGGAGATTGTGTTACGACAACATTGTTCTTCTTTGCCTCACAGTTGTTAGTTCTTCCTTTCAGCAACACCATTTTGTTGGGGTGTTCTTGGGGCTGAAAAATTGTGATCAATACCTTTTGAATCACAATACTCTTCTACTCCTGTGTTCTCAAATTCTTTTCCATGATCAGATCTGATCTTGACAATGGATGTCCCTTTTTGATTTTGAATTTTATTGAACAGCTTTGTCAGACAGCTAAGGGTGTCACTTTTGGATTCAAGAAGAATGATCCAAGTGAATCTGGTGAAGTCATCAACCACAACAAGGGAGTATCTCTTTCCTCCTAAAGATCTAGTCCTTATGGGTCCAAAGAGATCCATATGAAGTAGTTCAATAGGTCTTGATGTGTCCAATCTGGTCTTGGGCTTGAATGAAGATCTCTTTTGCTTCCCACATTGGCATGCTTTGCAAAGTTTGTCCTTCTTGAATGGGATCCTTGGAAGACCTCTGACTAGATTTGAATTTGCAAGCTTGGAGATGGTTTTATGGTTAAGGTGAGCCAATCTTTTGTGCCAAAGCCATGACATGTCAGATTGACTAAATGACAGAAGGCAGTGAGCATTTGAGGATTCCACTATCTCTAAGTTTAAGCAATAGAGATTTCCTTTTCTTGATCCAGTCAGAATGACTTTATTGCTTTTATCTTTAACAGTACATTTATCCTTGGTGCAAACAACATGAAATCCCTTATCACAGATTTGACTGATGCTAATCAAATTGTGCTTGAGACCCTCTACATAAGACACATTGGTAAAAATGATATCTTTTGTAATAAGATTTCCTGATCCTTTGACCTTAGCTTGGGAATTGTCACCAAAGGTTACATTTGGACCATTTTTAGGGGAATATTGTTGCAACCAGTCTTTATTGAAGGTCATATGTCTACTACAACCACTATCTAAATACCAGAGTCCTTTCCTAGGTACCTGCAAAACAGAAAGTAAATTTTATGGTACCCCTTTTTATTCTTTTGGGTCCAAAGGATTAGTTTTTCTTTGGAACCCTAGCTTTGTTCATTGATCCCTTTTTGAAGAACTGGTTTAGGGTATGGTAATATGACATGATTTGCATCATGTAAGGTGTAAGGACAGTGGATTGGGATGGATTGAAGAAGTGGTTTGGGTTGTTGTATTGGGGTTGAAACTGAAAGTTATTTGAATAAGAAGATCTGGGAGAGTCATTTTGACTTGCATGACTTCTTCCATTTGAGTATTGCCACTGAGGTTTTTGTTTTTTGGTGTATCTATGTTTGTTATAGAATCTTTGTTGCCTTGGAGTTCTTTGTGGTTTGGAAGATCTTGGGCATGCATCGGGCCTTGGCAGTTTGTCAGGGCTTGGCTGTCTAGCATCTTTTTGCAACTCAATTTCTTTCTGTATATTGGCCCCTTTTTGAACCCAAATATACTTGCTTCCTTGGATTTTACTTGGTCCTTTGTTTGAGTGACTAGGACCAGGTAAGATTTCCTTAGATTTTCCCTTGGTTTGAACAGGATAAGTTTGAGTTTGATAGCTGCCAGAACTTAGGTTTTCTAGAACCATTTTTTCAATGGCCCTTTCACCAGTGGGAGGAGTGTACACCTTTTGTGTAGGATCATCAGCACCAATCCCTGTTTTGTCACTGGGATGCCTTTGGGTGTAGGTGAAAAGGGATAATGCTTTGCTTGACATGTTCCATGAGTCTATTTTCTTTTTAAGAGCATCATTTTCTTTTTCAAGATTACTGAGTCTTTGACAATTTCCATGATTACTTGATGTCTCAGCTGTCAGATCCATGTTTTGTTTTTTAAGCATGATGCATTGATCTCTTAGCCCTTGACATGCTTTTTCAAGCTCAGAATTGGTTTTTGTGAGGGTGTCAATGGTTGAGGATTGGGAAAGGTTCTCATTGACCAGTGAAGCAAAGCTAGTTTTTTGTTTTTTGGTTTGAATTAAAAGAGTGAAAACTAATTGTTTGAAACCATCAATATTTAAGGAGTTAAAATCATGTACCTCTTTTAGTTCATCTGCAGCAGCAAGTGCTTCCATTTCTTCCTCATTGTCTGATTCTTCCTCATTGTCTGATTTTTCTTCATCTTCAACTATAAGGCATAGCATGGCTTCTTCCCCTTCATTGTCAGAATCATCACTTGACACATACTCTTCATCACTGAATTTTGATGAGTCAGCTATCATAACTTGCTCCTTGTTTTTGTCATGTTTATTTTTGGAGCAATTGAAGCAGTTGCACTTAGAACTGTGAATGATCTCTTTTGAGTAGGTCATCTTCTTAGCTGTTTGATTGTCCCTAGGTTTCCTTGGTTCAGGACAATCAGATGAGTAATGTCCTTGCTTTACACAGTTGAAACAATCAATTGTCTTCTTGTAGCTTTCTTGTTGAGAATTAGATGTGGAAGGGTTGTATTTTTTGTCAAAAGATTTCTTTTGAAATTTCATGACATTTCTGACAGCCATGGATATGAGACTTGGAATGTCTTCTTGAGAGATCTGTTTGCTGACAGGTTTGGAGCTGATGTTTATCTTTTGAAGGGCATTGTTGACAATGGTCTCAATGTCTTGGTGAGTGATTGGTTTGTGGACACTTTCTTGAGCAGTTAAGGCTAAAGTTTGTGAAATGGTAGGATCTGGTTGAATTTTTATCATACCTTCCAGTTCATAAGCTTCAAGCTTTCCAAAATACTGTTCAACTGTCATTGTGCTCCATTCAGATCCTTCTCTAATAGGTAAAGCTACCTTTTCATATTCTTGTGGGAGATTAGAATATATCTTGAGGCAGAGATCTTGTTGTTCAAAGGTTTTTCCATGGTCAGCAATAGATCTAACAAGGTTTTCAAACCTTGGTTGAGCATCACTCACTTTTTCTCCAGGATAGAACTTGAAGTTGTCTAATTGTCTAAGCAAGTTATACAAATTTTGTGTCCTAACACTGGTGTGCTTAGTGAACTTTGTTTGAATGAGAGCCCATGCTGATCTGGCATTTGGTTCCTTAGAAATTTCTTGTGCAAGTGAGTCATTTACACTCTTTTGAAGTATGTTTTTGACTTTTATGTTTGCACTGATCAATTGTTTTTGATTCTGCACCATGTTTACGGGGATTTGGTCTTACTAGGTCCTCCATCAATACAGATTTGAGATGGGTAGGACACTTCATTCTCTAGAACATACCAGTTCCATATACTGTTTGCATCAAGGTATGTTTTTATTTTTGAAACATAGATCTCAAAAGATCCACAGTCATCAATGTGTGGGATGTCTTTCTCATTATTTCTCCTTGGTTGAGGCATGGTGGGTTTGAAGAGGATCCTTCACAAGTTGTTAGACTTTTGAATGTGAAGACAAGCTTTGATACCAATTGAAAGGCCCTTTGTTGATATGCGGATGATCGAGACGGCTATGGTTTGGCTTAGGCATCGGATGTTTGTTGAATTGTGCGGCGGAATAAGAGAAGCTTGAAATAATGATAGGACAAAGAACACAAAGAAATAATGCAAGTGTGTGAATGTGATTGCAGAAATGTAATAACACAGAGAATTTAAAATGGTTCAGAGTTCACTCCTCCTACATCCACCCCCACTGTCAATCTTGACAAGTGAGATCAATTTTATTATAATCTTTAATCAACAAAAATTACAAATGATTGATTTAGGCAAGTTCCTTGAACTTCCTCTTCCTAATTAGTACAGTCAACTAGGGATATACTTAAAGTACAGTCTTAAGTGTTTTTACAAATTGAAGTACAGTCTCAAGATTTTACAAAACAACTAGTACACTCAAAGTGCAGTCTTTGAGTGTTTACAAACTAATTCTACACCTAAAGTACAGTCTTAGGATTTTGGAATTTGTGAATTAACACACTAGGGTTGTTTGTTGTTGAAGCAGAGGTTTAGGGGTGAGGGTTTTGGTTTGGAACAGGGTTTAAAGGGTAGGGATTGGTGAGTGTGTGTGTGAATTACAGGAGGTGTGTGTGGGTGTAAGGGAAAGGTTTTGGACTGTGAAAAAGAGTATTTTTCAAGAGTGGTTTGTGTAGAGGATGAACTCCTCTATTTATACCCTTTAATGTAGCCGTTGGAATATGACTGTTGTAGCTACATTAATGAGCCTTGACTGGTCTTTGCCCCACTTGTCCACTTGCAGGTATTCATGAGCTGGCTTGAGCTGTGAGCTTCCAGAAGGTCTTCAGTGGTCTTCATTGGTCTTCAATGGTGAACTTGACAGCTGTGAAGATCCAGGTTCTACCTTGGTTGAGATTGTGGTAGCAGAGAATGAGACAGAGTGATGGCTATCAGAGGGAATGAAGTCATAGCTGTCAGATCATACTTAGGCTTAGCTATCAGAGATGTTCTCTAATAAGGACTGAGATGCACTTGATGATCTTGATAGTTAAGAGAGGGAATATGATTCATGTTATTGATTGAATGTAACCAATGTATAAGATAGAATCATAACTGTTAGACTCATAGCTGTCAGATAAACTGAAAGATGAATATAACAGATTTCCTCTTTTGATATAAACCCTGTTCTATATATATATTCCTTTATCAAAACCAACTAACTAGGACATTGATCAAAGTTAGGTCCTAACACAAACTAAGCCCACTTCGGATATTTAAAAAAAAAAGTCAAAATTCATTTTGGGATAAACATTGACCTAACCTAATCTAGACCTAAACCTTAAACACCGATGCTGCCTTCTCTTCTCTCTCTCTCTCTAAACGTGTTGCCTTCTCTCTCTCTCCCAACGCCGTTGCCTTCTCTTCCAATTGCTTGGGAATTCATTGAGAATGACTTTGCCAGGTTCTCTCTCTCTGACCTATCAATAGCATCAATTTCTCTCTCTCAATTCTCCAAAAATCTGGCGTCATAAAACGGATCAATGACTATTGATTATCATTTAAATCGCCAAACCACGATCAATCTAGCAACTATCAAATCTCAAAAAGCTATAGAGTCCGATCGTCCAACAAATGCACAAGCCTTGATTTCATTAAGTTTCACTAACTCTAATACTTTGTTCATGTTGTTATATGTATATATATATTTAGCCCTTTATTTATAGATCTTTAAAAAATAGTTTGTTTTTCTTTTTATTTTAACTTTATGATATAATTTTTATGTCCAAAATCAATGAAGTCACAGATCTGTTCAATATGGATGAATTTTTATTTTTGATGTAAAGAAAGGCATTATTTGTTTCATAAAACTTCATTGGTATGTGTTTATTTCAAATTTTCATCTATATCATGCTTGTACCATGTTGTTATATATATATATATATATATATATATATATATATATATATATATATATATATATATATATATATATATATATATATATATATATATATATATATATATATATATATATATATATATTTTGTACAGATCTTTAGAAAATAGATTTTTTTCTTTTTATTGTAAATTTATGAGATAATAATTTTTCTGTCCAAAATCAATGAAGTCACAGATCTGTTTAATATGGATGAATTTTTTTTTTGATGTAAAAGAAGATAATATTTATTTCATATAACTTCATCTTTAAGTGGGTATGTTATAATTTTCATCTATATCATGCTTGTGCAATGTTGTTTTATATATATATATTGCCTTTTTGTATAGATCCTTAAAAAAATAGTTTTTTTTCTTTTTATTGTAAATTTATGAGATCATTTTTCTGTCCAAAATAATTGTAGTCAAAGATCTGTTCAAAGTTTTTTTTTTCTAATTTACGGTGGGTTTTTTTTAGAGAGAATTTACAATGGTTTAAAAATTAATTAATTATTTTTTCAGTTCATATGATTGTAATTCAGCAAATTGGTTAAGTGAAAGACGAATGTTTTGAGGCCAAACACAAATTAGGTATTCTATAACAAACTTGATCTTTTTAAATCAGCATATTGGTTAGTTAACATATAATTTCATGTCTTACATTGAGAAGATATGCATCAAGAATTCTTTGGAACAGAAAAACACTTTATTATTTATGAATTCTAGATAGCATTTATGTTGTTAGTGTAGTTGTGTCTTACATCTGAACTAACATATATATTTCATACAAGTTCTTTGTTGTTCTTCTTCTTCTGTTTAGAATAGGCTCTAGTTGGGAAATGAAGATTGTTCTTGATTTGGAAGGTGGTTAGAACTTGATTTAGTATTTTAATCTTTTTGTTTCACTTATTCTTGTTTTCTCACTACAAGAAAACTATTAAATAGCGACAAATATTAATGACGGAAAAAAATCCGTCGGCATTAGCGACGGATCTCCGACAAAAACGCAATAACATGTCTTCGACAAAAATACCGACGGATTTATCGACAGATATAACAACGGTATATATTCCGTTGCTAATCCGTCTTAATAATGGCGCAAAAAAAAGTGCAGGTATTTTTTCCGAAAACTTACGACGGATTTCAAAAAAGATTTAACGAGGGATGTGTTCTGTCGCTATGTAAATTTAAAATTAAAAAAATATTTTTTCTTTTACATTTGGCACCGGATTTAACGACGGATATCAAAAATTATTTAACAAGGGATTTGTTCTGTCGCTATGTAAATTCAAAATAAAATAAAAATATATTTTTTCTTTTACATTTGGTGACGGATTTAACGACGGAGATCAAAAAAAATTAACGAGGGATGTTTTTTGTCGCTATGTAAATTAAATATTAAAAAAATATTTTTTTCTTTTACATTTGGCGACGGATTTAACGACGGATATCAAAAAAAATTAACGAGGGATGTGTTTCTGTCGCTATGTAAATTAAAAATTAAAAAATTATTTTTTTCTACTACATTTGGCGACGGATTTAACGACGGATATCAAAATAAGTTGGTACGGTCGCCCTAACTCTTGGTGCGGCCGCCCTAACTTCTCGGCCTAAATTGATAATTAATAATAGAATTTTACCGACGGAATAATCCGTCGGAATTACTGACGGAATAATAACGATTAGCGATGGATTTTTAATTTGCATTTGGCAGGATTTTTTTTTAAAAAAAATCATTTTATTCTGTCGGTAAATGTGAATATTTCGTGGGTAATTCCTGGAATAAATACGTCTAAATTTCCAGCGCCCACTCCTATTCTAGGGTTTTATACTCTTTTTACTTCACTCAGTTTCAGTTCCAGTTCAAACAGCTTCAAACGCCGTCGCCCTCCCTTCGCCGTTGCCCTCGCTCTCGCCGTCGCCCTCGCCCTCGCCGTCGCCCTTCCTCGCCCTCGATCTCTCCTTTTCACAGGTGAATCTATCTCTCTCTCTCTCTCTCTCCTACATAGATATATATACATATATGTGTATCTGTATATTTTTTATTCTTTTAATTGCTTATTGATTGATTTAATCGAGGGTTTCTGATAAAATTTTAGGTTTTTGTGTTTTTGGTTCTTGATTTGGTGTGGGTGTGTATTTTTAGTGTAAAGAAGAAGTAGAGTAGAAAGATGGCAGCCCTAAGATCGAGCTTGCCTTCACGGTTGCATCAACTGCTATCTGGTGAAGGAGCAATCTGTCCTTCTGTTAAACTTCTGAGACTATGAGTTGTTCTTCTTTTTCTTTACTTTATTTGTGTTGTTTTTTCAGTAGCTGCAACTGATGGGATCGATTAATTAATTGAGGCTGCATTGTTTGGAAACCTGATTTGATTTCAAACTAGTATAATTTTCAAAGCTTTTTGTTTTAATTCAATTTGACTAGTTGAGCACAAATTGTGCTTGAAATAGTATTGATTTTGTTCTTTATATGTGCTTCTTGGATTGGCGCGTTGGGATATTTCTGTTTGACTTTTTTATATTGGTATGCTTTGATTTAATTTCTATGGAGAAGTTGTAGGCATTAACTGTACAAGTTTTTTTACTTTACCTACAGATTGGCCGGTGTAATATGATGTTTAATTGTAATTAGGGACACTACAAGGAAAACCGTATTTAGAGACGGAAAATTAGAGACGGACGGAGTCTGTAGCTAATTTGGCGACAGATTAGAGACAGAACCAAAAATCAGAGACGGATTCGGATTCCGTCTCTAAATTAGAGACGGATTCGGATTCCGTCTATAATTTAGAGACGGAATCCGAATCCGTCTCTAATTTAGAGACGGAATTCGAATCCGTCTCTAATTTAGAGACGAAATCTGATTCCATCTCTAATTTAGAGACGGATTCAGATTCCATCTCTAAATTTTAGAGACGGGTTTTGTAGCTGTATCTAAAATAGAGACAGATTCAGAATCTGTCTCTAAATTAGAGACAGATTCAGAATCCGTCTCTAAATTAGAGATAGATTTAGAATCCGTCTCTAAACTTTAGAGACAAATTTTAACCCGTCTCTAATTTAGAGACAGATTTTTGAATCCGTCTCTAATTTAGTGACAGATTCAACATCTGTCTCTAAAATTTAGAGACAGATTTAGTATCCGTCTCTAAATTTGACCTTTTTTCTATATACTTTCATTTGTTTAGTTTTTTTCTATCTTTTTTATATAACTTTTTCTAAAAAAAACCACTAATTAACAAAGGCTAAAATATTGTTTTCTAGTCAATAAATTTTTTTTAAAAAAATAAAAAATAAATATAGGGCAGTCCGTCCCTCTTTTGACTTTTCTTCTATACACTTTCATTTGTTTAGTTTTTTCTATCTTTTTTTATATAACTTTTTCTAAAAAAAACCACTAATTAACAAAGGCTAAAATATTATTTTCTAGTCAATAATTTTTTTTAAAAAAAATAAAAAATAAATTTAGGGTATTCCGTCACTCTTTAGACTTTTCTTCTATATACTTTCATTTGTTTAGTTTTTTTCTATCTTTTTTTATATAACTTTTTCTAAAAAAAACCACCAATTAACAAAGGCTAAAATATTGTTTTCTAGTCAATAAATTTTTTTTTGAAAAATAAAAAAAAATTTAGGGTAGTCCATCCCTCTTTTGACTTTTCTTCTATATACTTTCATTTGTTTAGTTTTTTTCTATCTTTTTTATATAACTTTTTCTAAAAAAACCACCAATTAAGAAAGGCTAAAATATTGTTTTCTAGTCAATAAAAAATTTAAAAAAAAAATAAAAAATAAATAAAGGGTAGTCCGTCCCTCTTTTGACTTTTCTTCTATATACTTTCATTTGTTTAGTTTTTTTTCTATATTTTTTTATATAATTTTTTTTTAAAAAACCACTAATTAACAAAGACTAAAATATTTTTTTCTATTCAATAAAAAATTAAAAAATAAATAAAAAATAAATATAGGGTAGTCCGTCCCTCTTTTGACTTTTCTTCAATATACTTTCATTTGTTTAATTTTTTTCTATCTTTTTTTATATAACTTTTTCTAAAAAAAATCACTAATTAACAAAGGCTAAAATATTATTTTCTAGTCAATAAAAATTTTTTAAAAAAATAAAAAATAAATATAGGGTAGTCCGTCCCTCTTTTGACTTTTCTTCTATATACTTTCATTTGTTTAGTTTTTTTCTATCTTTTTTTCTATAACTTTTTATAAAAAAACCACTAATTAACAAAGCGTAAAATATTGTTTTCTAGTCAATAAATTTTTTTTTAAAAAATAAAAAATAAATATAGGGTAGTCCGTCCCTCTTTTGACTTTTCTTCTATATACTTTAATTTGTTTAGTTTTTTTATATCTTTTTTTATATAACTTTTTCTAAAAAAAACCACTGATTAAAAAAGGATAAAATATTATTTTCTAGTCAATAATTTTTTTTAAAAAAAATAAAAAATTAATATAGGGTATTCCGTCCCTCTTTTGACTTTTCTTCTATGTACTTTCATTTCTTTAGGGTTTAGGATTTAGGGTATAGGGTTTAGGGTATAGGGTATAGGATTTAGGGTTTAGGGTTTAGGGTATAGGGTTTAGGATTTAGGACATAGGTTTAGGGTATAGGGTATAATGTATAAGGGTTTAGGGTTTAGAGTTTAGGGTTTAGGGTATAGGGTATATGATTTAGGGTATAGGGTATAGGATTCAGGGTTTAGGGTATAGGGTATAGGATTTAGGATTTAGGGTATATGATTTAGGGTTTAGGGGTTAGGGTATAGGGTATAATGTATAAGGGTTAGGGTATAGGGTATAGGGTTTAGGGGTTAGGGTTTAGGATTTAGGGTTTAGGGTATAGGGTTTAGGGTATAGGGTATAGGGTTTAAGGTTTAGGGGTTAGGGGTTAGGGTTAAGGGTTTAGGGTTTAGGGTTTAGGGTATAGGGTATAGGGTTTAGGGTATAGGGTATAATGTATAAGGGTTAGGGTATAGGGTATAGGGTATAAGGTTTAGGGTTTAGGATTTAGGGGTTAGGGTTTAGGGTTTAGGGTATAGGGTTTAGGGTTTAGGGGTTAGGGTTTAGGGTTTAAGGTTTAGGGTTTAGGGTATAGGGTATAGGGTTTAGGGTATAGAGTTTAGGCTTTAGGGGTTAGGATTTAGGGTTTAGGGTTTAGGGTTTAAACCTTAAACCCCAAACCCTAAACCCTAAACTAGAAACCCTAAACCCTAAATCCTATACCCTAAACCCTAACCCCTATACCCTAAACCTTATACCCTATACCCTAAACCCTAAACCCTATGCCCTAAACCCTAAACCCTAACCACTATATCCTAAACCTTATAAACCACTAAACCCCTAAACCCTAAACCCTACAACCTAAACCCCTAAACCTAAACCCTAAACCACCCTAAACCCTAAACCTAAACCACACCTAACCCCTAACCCCTAAACCTTAACCCACTAAATCCTAAACCCTAAACCACTAAACCACAAACCACAAACCCAAACCACTAAACCCTAAACCACAAACCTAAACCTTAGCTAAACCCTAAAG